>CM073771.1:90159476-90763008 GCA_037158775.1 Hetaerina titia | reverse complement strand
CAATGCTAGCGTCACGCAACTTGGCTCAGAGAAGGCAGACAAGCCACTGAAGCTATCTGACCTCGTCCAGCGGCTACTCGCGTCGTCAGCACTTCATGCGGCACGAACGGGTACTACTTTCCGGATGACCTTCGTATAATCTAACGGATGGGTTCTTATTTTTCCAATGATTTTCTCTCGAGTGACAATTAAAATATATCATTAAACATCTTAATAGAAGTGGTTCATTGCTTCATTTAATGTATGAGATATGTGGTTCACATGTTTGAGAAATTTAAATTTCTCAAAGTTGGAAAGAGCTTTTAGTTCCGCATTACCTATTATTTCTCGAATTCCATTTAAGACATAATTCAGAAAATTTGATGAATTCTGGTATCAAAATTTTACTAAGTATCCTTTAAAATTGAAAATAATTACGGATATTTCAGAGGTGAACGGCTAGCAACACATATTTCCTCAATAAGGACAAATTAGCGCATTTTAATATTAATGAAGACAAAGTATAATGATGGACTCCTCTCCGACATGAATATCAAGGAGTTCCGATTCTCAATATTTTCACACAGCCTGTTTCATTTCTCGATAATTTATGGTCTCTCCCTTCCTTTCTTTAGCTGTGTAGCAATAAAATATATTGCGTTTTGGTTTGATTTACGAACAGGTGCCGGAATGGAGGTAGGTTTTTTTGGAAAAATAAGAATATGACGTTTTTGACGTCTTTTTGAAAAGGAAATACTAAGATCTTAGTTTCAACCGCATTTAAGTTTCGAGTTACTGCCTGGCACTATACCTACAAGATGTACCCATACATACTCCATTTGTATATCTACACTTATGTCAACGTCATGCTCTGCGAGGCTCAATGGAGGAGAGTGACATGGAATGTTAGGTCAACATCATTGCCATTCTTTTTCAAGGCGGACGTGATATTCTCGCAATAAGGATTTTAGGCAATGGCTATGATTTGAGCTGCTGGAATACTTCATCTTATTCTACTAATAGGGCGAATGAGAATAACGAATATCTGAATCTTTCAATATCTATACCTTTTGTTTTATCTGCAAGGTCTGACCTGCAGATCTTATATGTTCCCCCAATATTCATTTGTAAACTCAATAGCTCCGTTTGTCTCGCCTCCTATCTTCGCCTCCAAAAGGATTCCTTGCACATTTTTTCATGAATCCCCGGCAAGCTTACTTTCTTTTCGTGTTAATTGTTGACGAATCCTTTCTTTGAACTCTAATTTTGAAATATATTCCCTAAACAGCACACACTCCGACAAATCCCAAATATTTGCTATAAATCTCCGTTCGTAGTAAACTTTAATCCCTGGAGCTTGCATTGAACATTTTACGTGACGTGAACTGAAACGTCAACCTTCTCACGTGATACAACGTGACGATCCATCGAAGCCAGTTCTCCCCCTCAGAATATCACGTGGTTTATGAACGACCCCTTTCATGTAATCAAATACTGCCCTTATAAAAAGTGACAACAACTCAATTGAAAGGTTTTATTTCAATGAACAAGGAAACAGATATTTCGTAGCAGACATGATTGGACACGAGTTCCATTTTCTGCACTCCTTTCAAATTGCCATTCCATTGGTCACACGATCCGCTCCTGACTCATCGAAGGAGAGGGGGAAGAGGGATAAATTTGTTTCATTTATTTAAAAATAATTACCGGATATTTTTATGTGAGATGAGTATTAACGTTATAAAAACAGGCATCATCTGTCCGACGGTCGCGGAGTAATTAAAAATATATCTTTCTCCTGAGAGAGTCTCATCATAACCTTTTGCAAAATAAAACGAATCAGAAAAAAATGGAGATTGTTGATTTTCCGAGCGCATGAATTATAAAAAACGGGATAATTGCATTGATGATGTAATTTCATCGATGGAATTTTTATGGCGGAAAAAGGAAAACCAAAAATTGTTTTCCGGCCATTCATTGACTTTCCTACCTCTTAAGAAAACACATTTTTAGTTTAGCTACCGCAGGAGACGTAAGTAATCTAGAAAGAAAAACAATAATCTCTGAGCTTTAAGGGGGAAATAATTGAATTAAAAATGCAAGAAAGCTGATTATCATGAAAATACGGCAAATTACTAATGTGAAAATATAAGTCGCTTCTCAAGAATACTTACATAATTGTGCAAACGATACTAAATCGCACATTACATTCAAAATGTACGTTTTGATCACAAAACGCGAACAGAAGAGGTGACTTTTCTGGCAAGTTCAGATTATTTCATCGGATTTGTTGAGACCTTGATAATAACCTTGCAGGATTTCGTGAAGATAAGAGATTAGAAAGCCCTTAAAAAGATGATTAAAAGTTACCGGAAATATTCAGTAGAAAGATTCTTAACAAAGATTTCATCTGAAGGAAAGTGGGATATAGCTAAATGAGAGTAATATTTGCAAGTACATAAAACGGTAATTAAGAATACGGCAATGAAACTACGAGATAAAGTTTAATTTTACACGTGATGGGTGCACGAAATAAATAAGTCAAAATATTAAATAAGCACAAAAATATGTACTGGAAACATAAATGAAATATAACTGGAACGTAATGAAAAACGATTGGAATACTACGATTGAAAATTGTTTGAGGAATACATTCATCGTCATTATTACCAGTAATTAAATAATTAAGGTAGGCTTCTGATGTACTCAAACTACCACACGATATAGCTACTCGCATAAGCCCCTTGGCTCCTTCAACAAAACACAGCCTGACATTCAGCCTTTTAATAGGCCCCTCTTGAATTTCCATACTCCCTTCTTCCCTTCATTCCGTCCGAAATCCCTTCCCTATTTATGCCCCTTCCTCGCTGGCCTAACGTTCTTCCTTTTATCACTGTCTTCAACATTCCATTCCCAATCAAAACGCTCTGAATCCATCGTGTCAGGAACTGAGAAAGAGATGTCCATGTACCAAGAGATGTACCCGCGGTGTTTAACCTCTATGTGGTAAAAAAGCTTAAAGATGCATTGGACGAAAATTAATTAATGATACTTAAATTGTAAGCAAGAGAATTTCAGTATTTCCTTATCAATTAATACATGTTCCAAGCACATCCATAAATTTTCAAAAAACATCGATTGGTTTTCCGAAAGAGGACGCATAATGAGTTCCAAAAAATTTTAAATGAATAAGCTAATATATGGTGTTATTCAATACAGAGAGATCATAAAATGTTAATTCGCAAAATGTACCTTAATGTGCAAAAATTAAATTGTCAACTTAATTTAAATTGTAAGTTGATGGGCAAGGTTCATTGATACGACTCCGGTATTTTGCAAGTGGTAGGCATTGTAAGTTGAAACGTTCAGTTTCCCTTCTTCACAATAGAAAGCTGATAAAAAATACATAGGGCTAGACCTAGACAATGGAAAAGATGGGGGGCACATTTCACGATAACTTTCGCGGGACAATATTTGCGATGTGCGGCTGTGCATTATCACGGTGAAGTATCCAGCCAATTACTTCACAATCCGGAGTTTTGCGATTGATATAGTCTCCGGGAATTTTCATCACGCCCCTCCAGTATCCTCCATTTACAGCTGTGTCCACTGAAACGACGCACTGACACACCAATCCCTGAATATTAAAACATGACATGACCGTGACTTCAAGAGCAGAAACCACCATCACTTTGAATTTTTGGCGCTGGTTATATTAGAGATATCCACACTGAGCTTTGCTGTTTGCTCTCAAGGTCAAAATGATGTAGCCAAGTTTCATCTCCAGTAATAATCTTCATAAGAAGCTTCATTTCCCTGTAAAATCAACTTCAACTCTGGACAAACCTTCACATTAACGACCTATGGTTCGAGTATGTGCAGTCTTGGTACACACCGAGATGTGCATTGCGCAATTTTTCGGCTGTGTGGTTGGTACCTATTATCCATTCACATAGAAATTACATAGGCCGCGACTGACAATTTGTTCAGGCAAAATCAAAATGGGTACATTCCCCTGTATTAAAAATTTTAGTTCAGCGTATTGCATACCGCGTGCTATCTCCGTCGTTGACATAGGGGTACTAAATTTGTTTCAACTTGCAACGACTAACTATGACGAAATACTCGAGTCAAATCAATTGACCTTGAACTTCATATACATTACACATTGACCTTACGATTCATGATTTTGTATGCATGGTTATGGTCACTATTGTTGAAGATATTTCGTGCACGCGCGCGTGCACGAAATATCTTCAACAATAGTGTATATATATATATACACTTTTTTGGAAAACCCACAAACGTGTAATGTAAATTCACTGATAGTCATAACAAACACAGAAGCCAAAACACACAAAAGAGGGAAAACTCATTTTCGGTGGTCCAACCACCTTTCTCAAGAGGAATTAGGAACAGAACTGAGCAGTTCAGTTCCTAATTCCTCAGTTCTGTTCCTAATTCCTCTTGAGAAAGGTGGTTGGACCACCGAAAATTCGAGAACCAGTGAGTTTTCCCTCTTTTGTGTGTTTTGGTTTCTGTGTTTGTTATGACTATCAGTGAATTTATATATATATATTCAAACTTGAAAAAAAAATATATATATTAATTCACATGGAAATAGATATAAGGAAAGTGGATAGGAATACACATAAAAGAAGAACACAGGAGAGGTTGGGAAGACGGAATCAAGCAGACCGCTAATGTAAAAATATTTCCTTGACCGGGACTCGAACACCGGATCTTTCCAGTTCACCGTATGGTGGGATTTCGTGTCTGAATGTGTGTATATTAAAATGCATAATTTATACGAAGCTAGCACTAGTGAGCAAAGACAAAAGCACAGAGACACTTAAAAAAAGAAAAGAAACTCACTAGGTTCGGATTTTCGGTGGTCCATACCAACTTTCTATAAATTAATAAATAAATATATATATATATATTCCCCTCTCTCTCTCTCTCTCTATATATATATATATATATATATATGTATATTAAAGAAGACACTTACCTTTTGGAGTCTTGCAGGGTAACCTGGTTAACTCACTTCAGCAAATGGTTCGATTGCGATGAAAATGGGCTCCATAAGCAGCAAGACAGATTCAGAGTGCTGCATCCAATTCATTGACAGCACAGTGCTTCAATGAGTTGAATTCCTGGTTTACCAGGATGAAGCCAAGTTTCTTAAACTCGCTTCGGGAGAAGCCTACGAGGAAGAATAATAGTTAAGCTTGTTAATATCATTGGTAGTTAAGCCATTGTCAACAAAATATAAGAAGTCTGGAAATTTACCTTCTTCATTAAATCAAATTTATTTATTTTCATTCCACAAACATTTCTTGAACAACACTTCGCCTAAGTTCCAGTAGCTTGATGTCTTTTTAGTAGGTCACCACTTTTCTTCCTTAGACTGATCCCCCCATTCAAAAAAATATTTGACATGAATTTTAATAGTAACGTCTCTGTGTTTAAAATCATTATTATTAGGTTTGCCTAGACTTCACCGTAAAATACCATAAATTATAAAGGTATCCCAAAGTCGATCAATGAGACCGATGTTTTCTGGTTCACTACTTTGGAGTATGACCTCACGCCCTACAACCCATACGATTGAGCCGGAAATAGTTTTCCTATTCCCTAGGCCTATTTCCGTGGGCGAAATGTGTTTTCGTCAATTTTTCCACAAGTGAATAGTAATTTTGGTTGAGATGAAACAAAATTTGGACCTTCTATCTAATAACAGCACATACGTGGTAAGATTATTCCACGAGTTGATATTAATAATCTTTCAACTTGAAAAGGAAAAGATTGAATTGTTTAATAATGATTTCCTACTTTGAAGATGGATCGATGGCTATTGAATTCAAAGCAACTTTAGTTGATAGCGTAACTGTAGAAAATTGGTTTTCATGCGGTCATTAGTGTGCATATATTCATTTTCACCCATAAAATGGAACCCTTATAGCGGAGAAATGGAATTCTAAGCTAAAAACCACCTGAAGGGGGGAGAAACGATCAGATATTAGTTCTATTTCATAGAAAATACGTTAACAATGAGCCCCAAATGGAATTTAAAGACAAAAGACTTTAGAAGACGAGAAAGGATGCAGTACGGGAAAGCCGTACTCTTTCAAAGGCGACTACAGTTAAATAGTTGCACGTATATAGATCAAATGACATTGGATTAGAAAATTTATAGCAATTTAGCCGGTTACATCTACAATGATGTTGTTCTTTAATGAGACCTGAACCTAAAACCGCAGTATTGGTTACCTAACCGTAAATTTGTTTGATAGAAGATACCTCATCCTGAACTACTTACTTCGATGAGCGAAATTCACACTCCAGGGTACGGAACAAGTTTTCCTGTACCAACTGCGGCTTCCTGAGAAACCACACATCAAGCACAGTGAAACTGGTCCTTCATGGGAATTAAAAACTGGTACCCAGAGCTTGAAACCTCCAAAGACCTCACCCAGGTATGAACCCAACCATCAAATGAGCGCTTACTCATATGAATACCGTTCCTCTAAACTCCATCATACACTATTAAAAAATCATTGCAGATTTTTCTTGAATTGGGCAAATGTAAAAAAATATATTTATCGCATTGGGTTGGAAAAATAATCCTTTAGACAGGTTGGTTTTGATTCGAATATTTAACAATAAACTAAAGTTTAACATGCTAATACGTGAGACGCACTTCATAGTGTATTTTATCAGTGATGTGGGATTACTTTGGGTACTCTGCCATTGGAGTGTCAAAAATACGAATTTCAAGTTTTTGCAACATAATCAAAAATGTTTGGTTAGTTTTTTTAAATTGTATGAAGTAATACTGAAATCAAATTTACGAAACTTAAACCATATACCGCAGGGTATCGGTGATATGTTTGGTTTCTGGATAGATATAACTACACTTCCGTAGATTCCAGACGTGAATGCCGTAACACCGTGAGAAATCAAAACATGATTAGCCGAAGTGTCTGATCCACTAATAATGCGCGCTACCGAGTGCCACTCAATAATCATTACCACAGAGGGGTCAGGGAGAGTACTAATTCTCAATAATTCGGCGCGTGCGATAGATCTTTGCTGATTCCCTTAAATGCACTCCCCATTCTTCGGGGTTGGTCTCAGCAACATTTTTCTGAACTTGTTCTCTACACTGAAAACAACCCCCTAAGAGAAGATCGCCTCTGTATACTACAGGAAAATTTAAGGGAGAATGATCATCAAACTGAGTTGCTTATTCTATGAAATACATACACATTTCCTGAAGAACTCACACTAGTTATGCCGTCAATGCAAAGATATATCTAGGGAAGATATTAAAAAATGAATGCTACTTATTCCTCAGTATCTCGAAGGCCCAGAAAATCGGTTTCCAAAAGAGAGAATCCTGGGTTAGCACAAATTTTACGTTTGAGCAGGCAGGATCTTGACCTGAGCTGTGTGGTTTTGGACGGAAGATCTTCCAAGGGAATTGCACACGTGAAAACGATATACTCAAAGAAGTTTTCAAAGAAAAAAATAAGATCTGTGTGTAACACAACATAAAGACCAACCATATTAGGATTAATTTAATATAAGGGACAGTCAAATGAAAACCAAACAACCTTTATAACACACAATCTGCGCCAAAGTTGGCAACACTGTTGTTACGTATCGATACCTTCATCACTGTGGTAGGAGAACTACATAGTGACAGCTGAAAGGAGCACGCAGTTGTTGGGTTATGTCCTTATTGGTACGCGGACTCGTCTCATCTATATGTACAGAATACCCCGCAAGCCGCCGCCAGAGCGTGTGGCGGGGGCAGGATGTTGTCTGTTGTGTTCTTCCGTTAGGTTTCCATTTGATTGCCCCTCATATTTTATGAATAATATTTTACTTTAGCTTTGAAATATATAGGTAGAATTAATGGTAAATATTCTATCAACGAGTCGAAGGATGAGATTAGTAACAATATTTTTAAATTACAGTCTACACGCAAGCATAAGAGTCAAGTCAACCCCAAAATAAAGTATGAAATAATTGTAACTGGGTTGACAAAAACCTTACACTCATTTAACATGCGGAACAGGAGAAGAATATCAAAACCTTCAAGACTTGCACAACATAACTTGCAAATATGGACAAAAAATATGCCCTCACATATGGTTAATTATTTCATCCGGTACATTGAATACAAATATTGCATAGGTGTAATCTGCTTCAAAAGTCAACGACATACGACTTTTCTCATTAGTAACTGCAGACGTTCATGGAATGAATATAATCCGTGCCACTAGAATTATTTTGAACTATCCAATTAACTGTTAGGAAAAGGGATAAGCAGAAATTAAAGCGAAGTCTGTAAACTACCCACCCTATGAAAACCAATGGCAGAAAATTATAAAACAGGATGAAGGAGGCACAAGTGATTGAAATGTATTTTACTACTTCTAACCTTTTAATTATATTTCAATAAACTTTTGATGGTAGCAATAGAATACGTTATGACGACGATTATAGGAAATAGCCTTCTATCTTTGATCAAGACGGAGTTTTATATAGATTAAGAAAGTAATTTTGATAGATTCAGTTTCTCAGAAAGGACTGCTATAAAACTTGATGAGTTTCAAGGGAGCCCATAAAAATAATTATTTTTACTCCAGCCCCGTAATTTTAGCAACTTCGATCACCGGAGAGTGAAGTTTTGCAAAATACCTGCGTTGCAACTGTGTCTTTTTAATCTTCAAGCCATCAACGAAAAAAAAATTGCGCCAGGAGAGAAATACCATCGCATCACGTCAAAAGTTTGTTTATCGCACAAAATTACGGGGCCGACCGCTATTTCATCAGCATTGTGCCCAAAGTATCGCCGGAAAAAAAACGTCCACTGCATTCGATATCTCACCGTTTTCTTCCCCCACTCCCTTCCCCCATTCCCTGCCCAAATCCCACCAACCCTTCACGTGAATATTCCCTTCGCCCGCAACGTAGATCCGGAGGTAGAAAAAACGAGAAGGGAGAGAGGACCCAGAAAATTATCTCCGATAGCGCCGCCCTCCCCCGACCGAAATGGCGAGCATACGTCAGGGAGAGCAGATGGAATCCTTGCCGTCCGCCTCCCGGGACTCGATCCTCGTCCGCGCCGTGACAGATTCCGTTAAAATGGCGAAATGGCCGAGAGGCACCTCATCTCCTCTTCCCCCATTCTGCGCACCCCCCCCACCTCCACACAACACGCGCGCAAAACCTACCAGCCGGGACTCTCTCTCCCTATTCAACGAAACGACGTGTCCCCCCGAACTACCCTCCCCCCGCCCGCAGACACCGCCCGGTACATGCGATCCTCAGAATTTCCCCTTCCTAACTTCTCCCAACCCCCTCAACCCCACCCGATCAACGGCCGACCCACACCAGACTTCTGCCGCCTTCCCAGACTTCGTCTTCCCGTGACCGCGGACATACATTGCTACCCTAAAAAAATAATTAAAACAGTAATAAAAAAAATGGAACGCAAAAAGATGTATAGCCCCTCTCGAACCGCACCCTACTACCACCCTCTAACCTCCTCGCCGTCTCCCCAGGAACGCCGTCCTGTATAAACCTACATGCACCCTTAAACCCCCCCCCCTTCTTTCGACTGGGGAAGGGAACGAAAGAGAGAGGGACACAAAAAAGACAATAGTTCCTTTTGTTTCCAATTCTTTTTCTATTCGTCACCAACAACCACCTCCACCACTCCCCACCGGAGCGATAACCTACCCTCCCTCACTCAAAACCTTTTACTTCCCTGCCCACCATCCCTACTCCGTTCCATTCCATTTTTTACATATATCTGCGGATCCCACTTCTACACTCGCGGCACTCCTACCCCCACCTCGGTGACAATGCCGCCCCATCATACTCCCTCCCTCATCGTTGCTCGAGACCGGCTGAATACACCACACCGCCCTCCCGCGCCCTCCGAACCACACACACACGCGGGGGCATATAGAGAGAAACACACACACACTCGCGAATACCAGCCTCCCTTCCCCCAGAATGCTCTGCTCGGATAAGCGATGACCTCCCCAACCCCATCCTCTCCCCGAACAGTCCGTCCTCTCCGCCGCCATTTCTCTGCCCACGTCGAGCTTCGGAAAGCACCAATCCTTCACCCCAATGACAGGGTGACTGGGAGAGGGCGAGGGGAATGGGGAGACCGACGGGTAGAGGAGCGGAATAGGGGAGGGGGGACAGAGGGGGAAAGAGAAGGGGTGAAGAACGTGCACGTGTATGTGTGTGTATGTCGGGGTTTGGGAGAGGGGGTCAAGTCAGCGGCGCAGGGAGGAGAGGTGCATGATGGGAAGGGGTCGGGTGAACTAATGCGACCGAGAGAGAGGTGGGATGAAGGTGGTGGGAGGTGTCGCGGGGTGTGGGGCTGAGGGGAGGGGAGACGGATGGGGCGGCCGTGGGAGCGGTCCGTGGGAGCGAGATGCGAAACTGGTGGATCGGATTGCCCGCGAGATTGGAATGGGGTGGTGCCGTACAAAGTGCAGGGTTGGGTGGCGGGGGAGGGGGGAAGAGAGCGGGGTGCACGGAAGAAGTGGGAGTGATAGCACCCCGGCGCGTGGAATAGGACTGGTTCTGAGGTGGACGGGGCAGAATAGGTGTCGGGGTTCGAGCGGAGAACGGACGAGGGGGACGAGAAACGGGGAACTGCATCGGGAGGGAAGGTGGGCATGCAGTTGGGCTGGTCGGACCTGGGGGGCGCTGTTGAAGAGCAGTGGGACGGGTGGTAAAGCAAGACGAACAGACTCCTCGACGGATTCATTTCCTTCGGTCTCTGAAAAACTATATGGATAACACTACGGCGGAGTGTTTGTCTGAGGGGTAGAATCGGGCACAAATACGGATGATAGTACTTTTGACCACGGAAAGTTAAAACTCAAGCCATCTAATTTTTCGGGGACAATAATTATATGGGTACATATATGGAGATGGCGTAGGAGAAGTAATTAGCCCATCTGCATCGATTATATGAATATCATGATATCATGTGCCGTAGGATTTCAAGATAGAATTTACTAACATATTTAAATAAGCTTTTGGTTGTACCCAGAGGTTGTTTGTTTTGATTGTGCGATCTATTTAGTTTAAGAAACATGAAAGGGAATACATTATAAGAAGCAGGTGGCGTGAAACGTCAGCGCAAGGAACTCTGAAGGGAGTAAATGGTGGAATGCTCCAGAAATTAATCCTTTGATTAAAACTAGTGATAATGTGCTATCATATGTACTATAGCCATTTTGGAATTTTTCTGGTGGAGCGCGCAAAGTGTATGTAATAGTGTACTCATTGTATTTCGCTTAATTCTTCCATGGGAAAGGCAATTTCAAATTGTGCTATAACATTGTTTCTTATAAAGAATCCCACCAATAACACCAATCCAAGGCCCTGGGCTGAATTGGATCCCTATCGAGTTAGCATACACTGTCAGGAGAGTCTGGTGGGTTTCGGATGTCTCCCTTTCTAGTATATTCTCTTCCGTTTGCATGCTTGTCCTTAATCTCCATTTCATTAACTGTCATTACATATTTATTCAGCGTATGAGCGACGATATTTACAAATTGGACACAGGAAGGTCAAAAGCACTATGATATTGTAAATATGAAAAATCCATTCACATAAATAAAGTTATGAGAGAACAATTACTAATTAAACCAGGAAATATTCGAGAGAAATGGAAAGAGTATTAGATCTATAATAGACACATAAAGCCTGCAAGTTTAAAAAAAGAAAGAGAAAATGAGAAGACAAAGGGAGCTTGGCTCAAGTGTACTTGATTGCTAAGGTAGAAGAAAACTAAGAAATTGACATAAAAAAAGGCCGTAGGTATACAAAACTTTCATGGAACTATTAAGCATTAAGGAAAACGTGGCAGTAAGAACTCATAGCATTTATGAGAGAGGAATTTGCTCGTACAGATTTGTATGATTTCTTTATGACCGTATTAGTTATCAACCCAAAAAAGGGAAAAGGCAACCGTGAGTCAGAATGATAGAACATTCAAAGTTTATTTAAGACGTAACCTAAGTGGTATTTAGGATCATCAACACAAGGATGAAAAGGAGGTTAAATAATTATTTACGTGATCATCAATTGGAGTCAAGAAAGGGGAAATATACGCTCAATGTCATTGTAATGATAAATTCACTAACAGAAAAATGAAAGAAAAATAATTTCTAAAAAGCTCAACACAAAATAACTGTCGAAAATAAAATAAAATAAAAAAACAATTAGCTTTCTCAAGGAATCGAACCACAGACTTTTGGTGCGGGTGCCGTACGCTCTAGTAGAGCACAATCTGAAAACATTTCTTTGTTTCGTAGATTTTGAAAAGGGATTCACTAGTGTAAATAGGGTAGGAATGATTAACACCTTACAGATAATACGAGTAGACTAGGAAGATAAGTGGCTTAACTGAAACCTGTTCATGTATCACACTGCTCAGGTGTCTGCAGTGGATGTAGAGGTCGGGGATGGGCAATGCTAGGTAGGGGTGCCGACTATTGTCTGTTCTTATCAATGTATACGTGGCGGTATCGGTAAGAAAAACATGGATAGGGCTGGAGGAAGGGATACAAATTAAGGAAAATTTATAAAATCAGTCAGATTTGCTAATCCTGCTAAAATTGCTTTAGTTAGCCAGTTAGCCATTTCAAGATTTACGTACAATCCTAGATGAGCGCATTAAAAAAATCATTGTGATAGATATGGAATGAGAATCAGTTTATACGAAACCAAGGCTATGAGTTTTTCTGGAAGGAAGAAGGTTAAGCCAACATTAAAATAGGCCACAAGCTAGAGCGGATAGAAAAATTCACCTATCATGGAAGAGGTTTGGTCAAAAAAAATCAAAACAGTAGGGACATAAGAAGAATACTTAACTGCATTAAAATGCATTTTAATGCATGTAGGCGGGTGATTACATTGAATTTACTGTTGCGGTATCCCCCGCAGTTTCTAAGAAGAATAATTACGTCAGCAGAGAGTGTTCAATAGGAGGAAGGATTAATGACAGGGACATTGAATAAGGGCGTTAAGTAAAAATTAGTGAATACTTTGATGTGTAGTGTGGTCTTGTCCGACGCGGAAAATGATTTTTGAAACAAGATGATAGGTGTACTCTCCACCAGAATGACTCCTTGCCTTATCTCAGAACACAACGATCACCTTTTTCTCTTGAGCGACTACAAACTCTTTCAGGCATTGCCTGACCAGCTAGATATATTTTCGTGGTTTTTCACCCCTCTTGTTTCCTCCGTTTGCAATAAAATACATTCCGTAATATCTACTGTGAAATTACTGATGGTATATTTGAGTAGTAAATTTTCTTGTACTGTTCAAAATTCAGCTAGCTGGTTCTCTGGCTAGCTGGGCAATTTCTGTTCAAAGCCATGAAAAATATAAAATTGAGATGAGCAGTTGGGAAACATATATGAATAAATTCGTCTTGGAACGACCAATACTGTCATTCGTTAATCACATAATATGTCTCATAAACTCCCAGAAGAACAACCGTCACAACATAATAATCCTTATTTGTGGAGGCTCATGTGTAAATTTAGTATTGTACAGAGGACTAAAAAACTGGGTCTGTTTGAGGTCAAAACTTCTGATGAATATAAATCCACATTTTACCTTTAAAGCCGCCTTAAGGACGTGTAAAAGGTTAGGGAAATGATTTGTAGGAAAATGGAAAATGAGGAACATAATAAAAATCAGGCATTAGAATCAGATTCCTTGGAATTGAAGGTTCCAAAAGATCAGAGAGAATCACATCAGCTAAAGGATGGAGCGACTGCATATATAGTAGCATCTTTTGAGCAGCATCCGAGTGGGGACAGGACATGCCGCTAAAAGCTCCTGCCACAACCAGGGGTCGAACCCGATTCCGAGACCGGTCCTTCCGGTTTCAAAATATCGCCGTGGAAAAGAGCACTTGAACATTTAAGTAGTTTTTCATGAGTTGGTATTTAACCACTTGGTACACGAAAAAGATGCAGTTCTATCCTCGAAAAATAAATTCATTCATTGGATACACGTCATCCCATGAGCCCGTTTCAGTTTAATTTTCTGAAAATTTCGTTTCATTAGATAGATGGGATCGAGTTAATTTTTTCAGAAGAGGTCAAATACTTAGGTATTAAGCTTACATAAAACCTTTCACAGAGTGCACACATCAGAAGAAAATGTGGGCCAGTCATAAAAGAAACTAGGCTTCATTAGACGGGTTGTAGTAAAATGTAATAATTAAGTATTTTTGGAGATAGGTGTTATTCCGAGTTAGTTAGGTCACATTTGAATTGCGCGGAAAGTATTTGGGATGCATAGGAGAAAATGGCAATGGAAAAAATAAATGTTCTGTGAAAATATGCCAACTTCATTAAAAATTAATACAAGAAGGCAGTAAACATGACGGGTATGTTGGAGGGATTAGGTTGGGAGTCCATTGATTCACGAAGGGAGCAGGAAAGACTCAAGACTTTTAAAAAGATACAGGGCTCATCTGAGATTTCTTGCGATACCGAAGGATTTAATATGATACAAAATTTGGTAGGTATTTTGTAGATTCGACCTACAAGATTTAATAAGAGGGACAACGCCAAAGACCGATTCAAGCTCTCATTCTTTCTTAGCACGATGAAAAATCATAACAATATTGAAACCAAGTGACTAAATATATTTAATTAATGAATAATATTAATGATTTGGTGAAAATCTCTTGATGTATATTTACATATGTGTGCATACGCTCATGAGTTCAAATTTCATCAAAATTATCAGTGCTTTTTAGACGGCTAGAAATACTAGTTTTTAACAAGTCTCCGAAGAAATGTCTCCTGATATATATGGACGCAAGCGAGTTATTTCTTCTTCTGTCTATAATATTCTACCATTTGTTAACAAAATAATTCACGGTGATTAATAAAGAACAAACTACTCTATACATACCAAATGTTACGACCAATCGTAGAGTAAGAGCACTTGCATAACTTCTCCCTCCGGTTATCCTTAAATTTTGTTCAAATTAGAAAAGCGGTATTCAAAAGAAGAGTGATTGTTCATCTAATTTTGCGGATTTATTTCAAACATTTAAATGGAGAAAATAGTATTATTCAGAATTTACTTCCCAAGGTGCATCAAGTCCAGCGCATGGTTGGAATATGTATAAGAATGCATTATTATAGTGGAGGTGCTAAGGGAAATATGAAACATTACTTGCACCATTTCTGAGATTTAAGCTTTGGTCGATAAGCAGTAAAGTACCCTAAATTTCATGTGCTCCTTCACGGTTACGTGTGAAATACATGTTTTACGGAATTATTTATTTGGGATGACATCAATTCGGAAAGAAAGACCCGGGGTGAAATCTCATCTTTAATTGTAGAAGATGAACTAATAAAACAATTTTGATCCAACATTTCTTTAGAAACTTAGTCCAGCAGATATATTTGGCAGCACATTGGGGAAATATCTTAGAATTAAGGGAGATAAAGGTACATAAACTTGCCATTACTCTCACGTTTTAATAATATCTCAAATAACAAAATCTTCGACAAAAATATGTCTTTACTACTCACTATAAAATGCTTCATGTGCTCTGGCCGCCAGTACCTACGGTACATGCACAAAGAAGATGCAATTAAAAGATTTATCCATCCACAAGGAGCTAATAAATACAATTATATACAGAATTTATACTAAAATCAATATATTGTACACCTCAACTGAATGTATGCATAATCTGTAGGCATACGAGAGATCGTGTGGCAATGGGAACCCACTATGGCATTCTTAAGAAACATGTGAATGAAGAAATAACAGAGACGAAGACTATTACAATTTTCCACTTAATATAATTGCCGACTAATTTCGATGCATTACATCATTTTCAAGTTTTAATGACGTGGTGCGTCGAAACTAGTCGAGAATAAATCTTTATCAAGTGGAAAATTGTAATAGTCTTCGACTCTGCTATTGTGAAACAGTTACTTCCACCACATCACACCTGAATCTATAATTTATAATAGTATAGGAAGTACTTGATGATTTTGCTATTCAATTCCTCTCAATTTTTTCAATGATCGTCAATTACAAAGGGGAAAAGTGATTACTTCAATCGACGCATATTACAATCATGATGGTAATTTTTAATTTGTCACTGTTACCCAATCTAGCAATGTAGAGAGAAATGTATTATTTAAACGATGCCCTAAGCATGGCCCCATGGTTAATAGCTTTGAAAAAAGGTCAATATAGCGTTAACTTTAGCGCGTATCCATGGTCTTCTTTCCAAGTAGAATCTGATAAACATATTATTGTAATTTTTCCAACTTTTGAATCTATATGAATCGTACCGTGGTCAACATCCTACAATTAATCGTAGAATAACTCGTGATACATAAAATGTGGCATCCTACCAAAATTGTATGTGCATTGCACTATACATCATTATACTTTCCAGCCATTCGCTCAAGAAATCCTAACTTCTTTAAGGTACCATACTGTATATATTGAGCATGTGGTTTCCCAATGTTAGGCGAGATGTGATCAATTCATTGAGAAGTACGAGACGTGTTCATAAAGTAAGACCCGTTTGGTCACAGGAAAAAATATACTCATATGAAACACATTTTATTGGCACTTTTAGTTAGCTACAAATCTACTTCACTTATCTACATAATCGCCGTTCACTTCTAAGCATTTTTCGTACCGCTGCACCAGCTTCTTTAACCCCTCTGCATAGAAACTCGCCGCCTGAGGGTTGAACCAATCGACAACGCCATTCTTGAGTTCCTTTTCGGTTTCGAAACGTTGTCCACCGAACCACTGTTTCAAGTGCAAGAAGAGGAAGTAGTCGCTGGGTGTAAGGTCAGGACTGTACGGTGGGTGGTTTAAAGAGTTCCCAACGACCCAAAAACTCTCGTCCACTGGACAATCTTTGCTCTTTGTGGTGGTCGGTGAGCATTTTCGGTACCCACCTTGCACGCAATGTGTGGTATCCGAGGTTTTCCGCAACAATATTGTAGACAGTAGTGCGTCCAAGTTGAGGAAATTGTTCAGCCAGGCCATTAATTGTCAATCGACGATCACATCGCAGTTTTTGTTCCACTTGCGAAACAATTTCATCGGTCAGAATACTGGGCCTACCACTTCGCTCTTCGTCATGGACGTCTGTTCGTCTATTTTTAAAATCACGGCACCATTGTCTCTTCTTTCCTTCACTCATAACTGTAGGTTTATAAACTAGGCATAATTCCCGATGAATTTCAGCAGCCGACAATCCTTTTGCATACAAGAATCGTATGACAGAACGCACTTCACAGCTGGCGGGATCAACGATTGTCGCGGACATTGTTGTTTGCATGCACGGACAAGCAAACGACTTCTGAAACAAAACAAATGCTGCTATAGCTTCTCAATGAATCAGTAGATGGCGCTGCAGGAGCAAAACTGTGTTCTGAAGCGCCAATATTTAAATATAAGCAAACGGTACTTACTTTAAGAATACGCCTCGTACTTAACGCGTCGAGAAACGAAAATTGGAATATCTCCGATTGCGTAAATGTAAGGCTACTCGATTGTTCTTCTTTTGAAGTAAAATTTAAAAGTTTGTCTCATGTGAAAAGAATCATCAAATTACTCGTATTATTTGCATTACTCTTTACACTCACGCTCCCTTAACAGTCACCATTAACACTTGATCGTAATTTGGAACTCAAGTCGTCTAAATAATGTTTGTTTACTACTTGAAGTGCATTCTGGATCCGTTTTATTAATTATTCATTTACCAAGTATCTCATACTTGGAAAGCAGGATAGTTTGCAACATTTTCTTCCAATTCTAAGTTATTGCATCAACTAGTATGCTAATTTCAACTGATTTAAAAATATCATGCATGAAAAGGTGTTTCCACTTCTTTCAGGAAAAACTGCCTTCTAAACACGATGGTAGTAGACATAGTTTTGATTGTCAAATAATATGCAAGGGCAATTGTAATATACTTTTGGGAACGTTGCGGCATCTAAGGCAGTGTCTTTCGTACGCGTAAGACTTGGTGGAACCACTTCCTTTCCAGGACATTTACCTGTTTTAATGCGAAGGAATTTGTGACTAAGCTCCTAAAGTGATATGACTTTAGTAAGTATCCATGATTTATGTTAGATTTATAAGCATAGGTAAGTGGGGCCATTGATTTGGGCTTCCGTACGTAGGAACCATTAAATATCTTTTAGAGCTGAAATTATTTTTCTTTTCTGCAAGCGACTTTATCACCGATGGACTTTATTATGGTTTCAACAGTTAAAATATTACACCACAATTCACTATCAATGTGCCAAAAGAAATTATTGTCAAACTCGAGTTGTTTGTAGGGTATTTTTCTGTTAAAATTGCCTCGAAGAGATTGTATTCTTTTCTTGCCGTTCTATGTCACAAGTATTTTGTCCTGCGCTATTAACGAGACATTCTTGATTTGAAGCTCGACAAGTTTCCTGTAACTAGCTTAACAGGACTTTTAAGTGGAAAATGAAGACTCCTCTGGCTACACCAGTAAGACTATCTCATTTATACCGTGTTTTCATTTCCCAGGGAATTGGTGTGTAGATTCCAGTTGCAGATTTGCAGAATGCAGTCCAATTCGAGTTAGTAGAGTGTAGAGCTACCAATTGGAGGGCTCGAGTTCGATTCCATGTGACGGGTTTGGACAACCTCAGCTTCGTCAAAGTTGGGTAATTTTACTGGCACATCTTTCCACGCTGTTGGGCTCGGTATTGTCTGAGCTCTATCCTCAGCTATTAAAGCAAACGCCGGGTAATTACTGGGATGGAACTGCTTAATTCCTTGATTCACTCCTTATTTATAGAAATTACTAACGTCGTCAATGTTTAAACTATAAGTTTTCAATGTGAATAAGATTGCTCCTAAGATATTGCACAAACTCCATTTCGTATCGTCACCGGGATTTTATAAATGTTTAATTTTAATGTTACGATCTTGTGAGTGAACTAGGAAAAAATGGGTATGTGTTCATTATTTACTTCGCTTTACCTCGAAGGGCATGACCCTGTAATGGGGATTATATTTCACGATATCTACAATGTTATGGACTCTTAGTTTTATTGTCACCAGCTAAATATATGGTCGCCAGGCCTTGAAATGCTTAACTGTAAAACATCGTTTCCGGCAATCATACTAAAGAAAGAGTTATTAAGTATATTCTGGAACTCCAAGTTACTTAGAATTAAAGAATGTGCTTAAAAGTATACGTTAAGAACGCTTCGTTGAGGTGGGTGGTCAATATTTTGTTTCCTATTAGGAATGCATGCGATAATGCGGTATCTATTCGTTTTTAAATTCTATAAAATACTAATTGGATACAAAATTATAGCCGGCCAATATTTGGTGAACATGGAGTATGAACCACGATACATCGGTTTGTTTCTATAAAAAATGTGGGTTGTTACGATTTTGATCACATTCCTTCCGCTTTTGATGCATGGCGATAAGGACATTTGGTCCAGGACCAAGTTTGTGTCTCTCGCGAGGGATTTAGACGTTCTAAAATATATTCTAGACGTTCAGGTTTGCTAATTGAGGCATGAAACTGCGAATTCTCTAGTGTATCCACAGCGCCTACGTTATACCAGCGAGTCCTCACAAGGACGTGGGGTAAGGGGTAGGTATCACATAGTAAACCACGATTAAATTAACTGTGGTGTGTTACTAAAGTTTCTAAAGACCACAACCATTTTCAGTGACTGTGGGTGAATGCAAGATAAGTGTGAACAACGATGGCGGATAACAATAAGTTTTTTCGAAAAAATCCCTTAAGTCGCCTAACCTTGGCGTTATACTTTGAGGGTTGCGCGAGGGAAGGAGGGTAGATTAATTTTTTCATACTGGAGTCAATTATTTGGATTTTATCCGTGTTTTATACTCGGTAACCCGGAGTCCTATTAATACCCTTGGTATAAAAAATAACTGAAGCCTATAAATTTCTACTGGTAAGAGTCGTGGTTGGTCTTTGAGCAGTTTCCGTCTTGGCTTCATTAACAAACTGCTTACGTCTATTTTTCTTTCACAAAAGTTTTGACAAATATAGCTTATCTCCGTCGACCAATCCCATATTAAAACTAACTGCTATTGATCACAAAGGCATGCCGTACGCTCCAAATGTGAAGTAAAAACTCAGTAGAAACGTCTTTACTTTTCTGTTAAATTATCTAAAACTCATCCACGAAATCCGTCGAATTTACCCCGAAACTCTACACCTCTTCGTGCATGTTCATTTTGCCCTTAATGGTTCACAAGATCTAAGAAAGTCGCGAGCCTCCCACAATAACCAGCACAGCTTAAATATCTGCTACGAAGTAAATTTCGGCGACCGAGACGGAGAAGAATTGTGCTGCATGGAATGTTTCATTGACTAAGGAAGGGCCATGTTGTCCAAGATTTGGGAAGGACAGCATGATAGACGCGAGCGGTCCACAGTGCGGTACTCGGGGTGAAAGGGGGACAGTTGTGTATGGGAGCGCTGCGTGCATGGCGGGGGGGGGGAGCCTGAGGGGAAGTGACCCCGCGGGATGGAGGGGGAGGCAAAGATGGTGCGTGAGAGGGAGGTAAAGAGGGTGGTAAGAGTAGAGGGGGAGAGTGGACGATGTCGAAGGGAGGGAGAGTTGAAGGGGAGGGGGGCGTTTTGCGCGGGTGGGGAGGCACGCTGTCCGCTGGCGAGAGGCATTGTCGATAGCGCTGGGGAAAATAAAAAAAATCGAAAAATTTCGAACAAAAAAATGTACGACGATAGCAGAAATTAACAAAACAGAGGGAACGGTAAACGTCCCAAGGGAATCCCTTCAACCTCCTCTCTCTCTCGCTTTCTACCTTTCTCCCTTTTCGTCCCCCCCCCACCCACCCCCGCACTCTCCCTCAACCACCTCCACACCCAACCCCTACCCCACCTTCCCTTTTTTGTTCCTCCGCACCCATTATTTTGTTTCCTTTTTGCTTTGCTTTTTCGCTTTGTTTCCGTAACTGTGAAGAATAATACGAGTATTGGGTAGACAAAAGGCCGTAGCCGTACGTATGGGAATTGGGAGGGATATGGGAGGCGATGTGTGGAAGGGATGGCATGGGAGAGCGGTCGGTCGGTTTTCGGGAGGAGGCTGAAGGTGGGAGGGGAGAAAGGGGTGAAGCGGTGGGTGGAGGCAGAGGAGGATATGTTGAGGAGTGTATTGAGAGGAGTTGGGGGAGGGGGCTGGGGAGAGAGGGAGAGGAGGAGGAGGTGCAGGAGTAGGGGTACGTGGCGAACGGCATGGGTGCGGGGGAAGAGGAGCGAGTGTGGCGGGCAGAGTTCAGTTCGTTACGTTCGGTTAAGTCCTTATCATTATATTTTTTTTTCGGGGGAGGGCCTGTTGGCCGTTATTGAATGCGCACTCTTGCGTCCTCCTCCACAAAAATGCCACTCCTCGCTCTCGTGCAGTGAATGCTCTCCGAAAATCCGAGGGAATATGTTGTTACGGATGATGTTCTTATTTTGAATTATACTGTACGCGGAAAAAAATGCTCTGGGCTGTGACAATGAAGGGAAGACGTCACATACCAGATAGGTGGGATGAGGACAGCTGCCGTGGTTCGAGATGGGTTTGGTGATTTTTTAAAATTACGACTGCGGAAGGAAGTTTTACGTCCGTGCCACAGGGATGATAAGATTCAACACGATGCCAATAAGGTCCTACCCTCGGGAGGCTTACTCATACATAGCAATACGAATAACTTTAGAATTAAATGTGGTGGATAATAACTTTTCGTTGCTGATTCCTGTTAACTGACGTGAGATTAACGTGCGCGTGGTGATTTCAGGAATGGATAGGTCACGTGGTCGGTCTGGGAACGGAATGTTTGCTGCTTGACGTTTTCCTACAATTATATAACTACTCATTTCCAGTAATACTGTTCTCATCTGATAAACTTTCCACGGAGCTACTTAATTCTTTAGGGTTTACTGGTAATAGTTGATAATTTAGTGGAAAACAAGGAAATAGGATTCAATAAATATTCAGTAATGGAAGAACGAAATCAAGGATGATACGACAGATGTATGACATTGGAATATTACTGGAACGTCAAACTTCAACAACAAAAAATTCCTGACAGCCTAACTTAAAATGAAAAAGCTTTATGCTTTTTCATTTTAATTTAGGGCATAAAGCTTTTTCCTATAACTAAAATGTGTTTGGGTTATCTTTCCATTTTTATACAAAATTATACCATGACATTAAATTTACACAATTGTTCTGAAAGTTAAAAAGTTGGAGTCAATTTATTAAACCCTGAAATATTCTCAATGAACCCCATACAATTTCCGTACGCAATATCGCTCTCAAATGCTCTGAGATAATTTATAATGAAAACAAAGCTCACGAGTTCCTTCCTATTTAACTGTGCGAAAACGAGAGCAATTGATTCCATATATAAAAGGGAACATCCTGATGAAAAAAATGTGACTTGTCAAGCATCTGATGACTACGCTCATTAATTTGGTTACTAATATTAACCTAATACAACTGGATGGCTACATGTTTATGATCATTGACAGCTATTAGTTACATCACATCGAGAGCCAATACAGAACCAAGGTTGAACAAATATAGTTCCTGTCACAAAAATAGACATATAATAATAGCTAGAAAATTGAATTGCTAATAAAATATTAAAAGTTTTCTCGTAGTATTCTCCTTTGCGGTTTTTCATGACGCAAAACGAAAAAAACTTTCCATGCACCAAAATGTTTTATTTTCATTTTCAAGAGATAAAGCACTTTTAGCATCAGTAGAAATGATACCATTTCTTCAGATATTAACACGACAAGATTTTGCACTTGAATTGAGTTGCAAAGGTGAGTTAACTCTAGAATTAATGGCTAGTTGTAATCCACGTTCATAGGCGTGTTAAGCCTTGTGGCGCATTAGTCATCATATTCCCTTGCTTCCCACCCGCCTTACTAGAAAGCTGCGAAGGAGATGAAGACGGATACTACACACGCGTAATCTAGAAGTAATATCCTTGATGGCATCAGATAGCGGAGTGAATCCACAAAAATGCTAATTGCGATTGGTGTTAAAAACATGCTGGCACCTTGTACATTTCCATGGGGTTGGCTAACCAAAGGTTATTAAGAATCCACCATGGGACGAAGTTTGGGGAAATAGAAGTTGTATCAGTTTCCCCAAGTCCTCCTCCCATGCTAAGGACCCCTTTCCCCAATTCCCCTTCCTCCCAACTTACCCTACCCTCCAGAGGTTAAGTACTTACCAAATATCTCGATATACTGAGATGGCTGAGGGCGGCCTTTAGGATAATGTAGTTGGCAGTTTAATTGTTTAACCGATAGTTTTGGACTTTGCTAATTTCATTGGCACACGTAGTTTGTCCGTTGCAGAACTCCCAAACAACCCTTCACGGCGTCTCTCGACCTATCCCTGAGCATCTTTCCTTCTCGCACCCCTCCTCGGCCCCTCTTCCACGGCGTTATTCTCACCCCGTTCATATTACTCCCGCCTCCCTCTGTTCCCTTTGATCTTCATAGGAACTTGCCAACTCTCGTTCAGCTGTTTATATGCGAGGATGTAATTAGAATTACCAATAGATTCCCAAGTTCATTAATTGACTTCACACCACAGACCATTTCCGCAAACGCACTCTCGGCTGGGGTTTCCTTAACGGTAAAAGTCTCAGTATAATCAAAAGTCACAAACTTACTGGACATGTATCATAAAAAAAATCTTTATCGGTCATTATGCCGCGCCAATCATATAATGTGTGAAATCCATGTCTAACTCTTGATTTCCAACGGCAACATGCTTGCGATAAATACCGGGACGTAGCCTTCTTGGACCATCATGCTCTGTACGCAGAATCTTTATGTATTTCTTTGAGTCGTGATGCCTTTGTAGTAGGACCATTTTTTATTTGACTCACAAGTATTGTTAAAGGTTCCCCATCCATTGGCTTCAGCAGGAATTCAGAATCCGGGACATTGGTCATTATGTCCCAAACACAGTTTGGGGAGGAGAGCAAACGAATCACCCCCCCCTAAAACAATTAAGAAATGAGAGAAAAAAGGGAATGATTAAAAAACTAAAGGAAAAAGATAGCGACAGGTAAATACAAAAGTCTTGTGGCTACGACTGTAGCTGATAATTCTTAAAAAAAACAAAACTGGAGAGCAAGTTGCATCAAGGCACATTGATAATTAAGAGATCTATAACTGTTCAAAAGTTCCAATACGCATTGGATACGTTGATACGAGAGTAATCGAATGAAAAGTAATCCTATATGATCAATTAATGAAAGCACTTAAGAAAAAGGACACGCTCACTGTGACCGGTTGACAAACGACATGACTATTTCCAACCGCCAACTTAGCTCCCTCTCATTACTGTACATTGATGGGTGATCAAACACTACTGTGCAAATGTACTCGTAAAAAGGAACGACTCCTTTGCTTAATATTCTTTGCCTCTTAGAAAAGAGCAGCTGTACTCGTGGACCTCCTCACATATGATGTAGAGTTTCAATTAAAACCCGAAAGAATCCCTAGCTTTGCTGCTCAGCTTTCTCCAGTAATTGTCATCTTAGGAACAGTTAATTGCCTTTTATTCGAGTGTTTGAGGGAATAGTTTTTGGCCTGATAGCCAAGTATTAGTCCAAAGAAGCTGTCTTTGCGAAAGCATTTAGAAATTGCATTTTATAAGAGGATACATGGGCAACAAAATACCCTACAGCCAATGATGCTGCTGCCATAGATGCTAATAATTCGAAGCCATGGCCAATTGGAAGCACACCTTAGATGAATGAAATATGTAAAGAGGGATTGACTATTATCAAAGCTGCGAAAACTCATTTAAACCTCCGGGCCAATAATGAAGGCAATCGAAACCAAGTACCCATAAAGAAAGAATAAAGAAGCCTACAAACTGGTGACAATCAAGCTGCGAGGAGGGAAATTGATTATATATATTTGTATATATATATATGCAATATTACAATGACTTTATAGCGTGCTTATTCTTAACCTTTCGGGGTAATTTTAGCGTAATCTGGACAATCTTCTATATATTTTGCACCCGGACATTTTGTCAGTAAAATTTTCGTATGCGATTCAAGAAAATGTATTTGCTTCTACGTGAGTTTGGGAAATATCACCCATCATCACACAGAAGAGTTGATTATATTCTATGACAGCCATTTGCACCACCAGAAAATCGCGTCGAGTCACGCTACCGAATTTCAAACGCGCGATAGCTAGATAACGTTAAATTAAATCGATTTAAGTCAGAAACACTTTCAGCAGGGGCACAATCAAGTTTTGGAACATATTTGTTTCCTGATCTAAGAAGTTTTACGTGATTGAATACATTATGCTAAATAAGTAAATTGTTTGCAGTTGAAGTCATTGCGATGATACGTCACTCCTCTTCCATACTTATACCCATAAATATCAAATGCTATAAAAATATCTTTAAAAGAAGTAAATATCCTACTTAAAATACAAATCATAAAACTATAGGAGGTAATGAGCGACCTTTTGATCGCAGTAGTTTTGAAATCAGACAGTTCGGCTCCTGATTAGTGGCCTGAGAACCTCAGCCGGGGAAAGCAATCTTAAATTTTTTCGTCCATTGATATAATCCTGGACATTATCAGCCAGATTTAGGTTTTGACATTAATAACCGATGAATGAAGTGAGGAAGGAAGTGTACGGAGATGAAGAGGGACTTTGATGCGGAGTATAGATGTTGGGTTGAGTTTTTCAGGGGAAACAAGAGAACTTTTTGATTGGTGTGTCCATCCAAAACCTACATTACTTATGATGATGATGATAAATACCAAAGAAGGTATGTAGAAAAGAAGACCAAATTTGTGCCACAATCACAACCAGACTAAAATTATTTATTTGGGAAATTAAATATACACCTAAACGGCAACTTGTTTTCACTAATCGCTTCAGGTAGGTTGAATATTTCAATGAAAGTCCCTCACTCCACTTTGAGAATATTTCGTTGAATTCTCCATCAAAATTTCAGAAAGTAAAATTTTTCGGATTTTTTTCGTGATCCTCTAATCATCATAATTAAAATATTTGCAAACCTTCAGCATTCCTTGGAACCAAAACTATATTCATACACATAAGGTCCTAATTTCCAATTTTCATTTAATTCTGCACTTCAAAATATATCTATATAATACATAAAACCATCAATTTACAAATCAAAGTCATTAGTTTTTTTAATTGATTCTTTCACGATTCAGTTTTTCACAATATTTCCTTAGGGGACGGACATTATTATTTGGGAGTCTACCGTTGAATATGCATATTCTTTTCCTCCCCCCTTCCCTTGTCTAACGCCCTACCCTCAACCTGTCTTCAATTTCACATCTTTAATGAAAATGCTTTCGATCCACCTTTCCTATATCATTTAGATTTCTCGAAATAACTCGAGACTTCTCACCTCCATCGCTATGCTTAGTACTTCTTCATTTATTTTTCTTTCAGTCTATTTCACCTTTTTCTTCCTTCCCCACACTCACATCTTGAAAGTCTCCAATATATAGTACGCCTATTATCTTGCTTAAACGGCTGTTATGTTTTCACGCCTTTTCAACGTTTTTACCTAACGTTACCGTTACCAATTTCCTCCTCCTTATGAAATCTTATTTGCCTAGAATAATTATTTAACTTATACCCCTAGTAACTATGGGTTAACAGGGAGAAGGGACCATTTTGTCTCATTTTTTCCGTAATAAATATTAGTATCTATCTAGTACTTCGACTACCTTGGTCAAACCACCTCCAAGGTTCCAAACCCTCCAAATTTAACGCGTAACCTTTCCCTTGAATTCCTAGATTCAGCACTATAAGGAAATTTTTTCTTCTGTAGAGGAAACATTTCAAACAGCTCAAAGTTGAAGAAAACTTAGAACAGAATTTCTAAAAAGTGCAAATAATTATATGCTGTAGACAATGAGCTGCGTGAAAACAAAGGAATAGAAATAAGCGATACTCGTATAACATGTAATCTAAAATGAAATTTCTAGAGCGACAATTCTGACCAGTAAATACGAGTAAATGCACTTGCACCATGCAAAAATATTTGTTATTTGACTTCGGGTCTGTATACGCCGATAGAACAGTCTAGAAACCTTGTTGATATCAATACACGGTATAAGTCGCAAAAATATTCTTGCTAATAAATAATGCCCACGAAAACCTACTTCTACATTATAAAATAAGAAAAGAATGACATTTCAAAGAGCCATTTAAATTAGATAGTTCTAGGAACAAAATCTTAGTAGAAGGAGTATACTTAGCTAGAATAATCAACTGAGGGTGTACGTGTATTAGAGCCCTTTTTATAGAAAAGGTCTTAATCGCCAGTTTTATAATGAATGTGTCATAATGAGAAATTTTGACACACAGTGTTTCTGAATCCAAATAGGTAAAACTGGGTTGAGTAATGATAAAATAGCATAAATGGAAAGCCTTGCAGGACAACCGCACCATTTTTTTTAAGTATTTGCATTGATAATGGAGAAGATAACATTAGTCAATATTCTATCGTCCTGAGAAATTTGGAAAATATATGATATTTTTTCGACCTGGCAGCAAAGGTTCCTGACGTGGACGCTAATTAAGCCTGATTGGATGATAAAAGAGTAATAATTTAAGATAAGATATAATATTTTTAAAGCGTATTATAAAAGAAGGAAAGAAGATATCCAAAAATAACACACGATGAGTAACATGATGCTGACGATGTAGATGCTGACTCACGGGTGAAGATAAATACAATACAGTGAACGACATACACCCTCTATGGCATAAACAGAAAATGCTTTTTACAGGTTGAAATTATAACTGAAATAAAGAACCTCAGATTTAGCATACTATTTAACAATACATGAAGGTATATAATGATTTGTTTATACGAATTACGTTATATAGATAAGTAGTGATAGCATCCTGAAACATCTATTAAAAGAAACGAAAGATTGATGCTTAAGGAGGTATGAGTCGTATATTACAATAAAATAAGAGGATCAAAGAAAGAAGACAGCAACGAAAACAACTAGTGATAAATGTATCGAACTTATCTATTTTATGGAAGGACAGCTTTGTGGGAAATTTCAAGAAACTGTAATAGTAACTTTAACGGAGTCACCCGCTATGTGTGCATTATAATGCAACCATTTCAGAGAGTAAAAATCATTCGCCTTGAAGGCGAATGAGCTTTGTGGGAGGAAAAAGGAAATGGAACACGAAATTAGTAATGTAATTCAAAGTAGCACAACAATTAGCCACCTAAAAAACAAAATTCAGTTCAATATTTTTTAAAACTTAAGGAATAAATAAATTGTTTAAATATCAATGTACTTGTATTGCAAATGCAAAGTTGAATTGTACTAAAAGAACATTTACAACTCACGCAAAGCCATTTTTCTATTTTCAGGAAATGCTAGTAGTGTGAGTTCCTCGATAATTCCATCCTCGAAGGAGATAATATTACTTAAATTTTCAAACAAAAACATTTTTCTAAAGCATGATAACTATGTAAAAATGGAAAAGATCACCTGAAATTCAACTTTATATGATTTCCTGTGAATTATAACGTTCAATAATTCAAGTGTTAATCATGTTGAATAAAGAAAATGAAGTATTTATGGTTCGACCTTGAAAATTTAAAAGGTGATTACTTGTTATCGTGGATAATTGTCACAATGAAGAAATATAGTGAATATGAAAAATCGAGCACCCAAAAATACCTTCAACCTGGCTCTTTACTGAAGAGGCCGTAATAAAATAAAATGCATGAAAAATGTTCTAACATTTCAGATTTATATTCATAATCCAACAGTAAGGAGACGAATATTCTTCTGATACATTAATGTTCAACATTTATAAAGCAATATACAGAAAGTTTTGATGTGATCTGGTGCTAAAAGTGATGAAATCTGGTGTAGTCGCCAAGAAGCCGTAACTAGGTGGAATGACATAAAAAAAAGGTACATACGTATTTTGCATAACATAGAATTTTAGATGATGTGGACGTTTGTAGGGGCTAGTTGTTTTAAAAATAAGTTTTGGTCATGGAAAAATCGTTGTTTTACAGAAATATCTGCATACATTATTGTGTAAATCTGGTGATGCGGATCAATACAAAAAAGAATTAATAAAATAATATCAGTACATGAAAGTCATCATGGCCACTAAATTTTCCATACGGAAGCAGATATAATCATACATTTTTCAACGCTGCAAAAATAAAAATCAGACTCTTAGGAAAACAACAGAGGCGCTCGAGGCTTGTTACTGCGTAGCTCAAAACGGACGTCTACTCTCGTCCATGGAAACACTAGTGATGCCAATAGCTTTCCCGCACCTTATAACTGTAACTTTACATAATATTTCCTCATTTCATACTTTTCTTAAGCTCCCCATCATGACAGCATTGCAGAATAGAATACGACAAAAGCAAGATAAAGCATAAATGCGTTTGTTAGACTAGGGATGCGAGAAAAGTGACCAGCAAGGGTGTGTGTAGGAATTAGCGTGGAATGGAGAAGAAAAATGGGAGGACTGCAGTTACTAATTGTCAAATTGAAGACCTACAGCGTTTTCCCATTTGAGAGCCGTCCTTAATACAGAGAACAGATTTTGGCAGCTTTTAGGTCCCCACTCCGGCTTGTCACTCGTTCATAGGAAGCTGCTCGTGCTTAATGTTCACAATTTCCTCCCACAGAATCCTGAACGGTTATGACTCCTTCTGGATTGCAGGTTCATTGAGTTAATTTACAGGAATTACGATAGGATAATTTAGAACGAAGGTGTGCGATCAATGCTCTACTCATCGATGTTTTAAATCTTGAGTTTATCTGGATTACTTTCAAAGCTACCCCTTTTCATATACAATCACACTGTTTCATTATAAATATAAATTTAACAACGGATCAATTTCCGGTAATTATAACTAAATTGTGCATAAATTATGGAAACTTAAACTTTTCCTCGTAGTTATACTATTACAGATATAATTTTAGAATGATATCATCGATCGCCCTACACTAACAGAAAACATACAAAGGTGAATTTAAAAAAAAACTGAACATTTTCACAATACCAGCGCTGAGGTGCAAAATTTCATCGCCGAATATAGATCCATCACTTAAGAATTGACATCTCTTGTGCAAAAAATATATCCTCGAGGCGAATGAAACCGAAATAAAATTTTTGTAATTGGACGTAGTTACGTTGAGAATATTGAACAATAATGTGACGCTTACGCCGGTAACAGAAACAAAAAAATGAGCAATGGCAGCAAAAACAGTGGAACTGTAAATAATCTGCAAGAAAATATCAACATGAAATACCTAATAATACGATTATTTTCTCCTAATCTACAAGAAAATAATCTAAATCTACAAGGAAATCATGTACATGAAATCTGAGAAAATAGCATTAATTCGACAATTGACGTACAGAAATTTCAGAATGAGAGAAAAGTTAATGACGAAAAATCATTCTGGAAATTACTGCATATCTTTCAAACTCGAAGTCTCCATTTTTTTCCTATCATCCAGTTCGGATGGTGTGGACGATATAAGACGATTTTCCGGTTCCAAAATCAGGTATATATTTTGGCCTGTGTAACTGACACTATTACAGGGACATACAGGGTTCGTCCGGAAAATAAGTGTAATAAGCTCATTGTCTTTTTTGACAAAAGGGGAGTCGTCCACTACGAATTTGTACCTGAACGACAAACTGTAAATGCTGCATTTTACGTCCAGGTGCTCGACAGGCTTCGAAAACGAGTCGCCCGCGTCCGGCCAGCGATCAAAAACATCTGGCGGCTGCATCACGTCAATGCGCCGTCTCACACCGCGCTTGTCGTGTCGGACTTCTTGGCCAAGCGCGGCGTGGCAACGCTGCCGCACCCGCCCTACAGCCCGGACTTGGCACCACCGGACTTCTTTCTGTTCCCGAAGATAAAGAGGAGTTTGAAAGGAACGCGATACGGGACTTTGGACGCCGTCAAAGAGGCCGTGACGACGTGTCTTCGAGAGGTTCCCGATGATGCCTTCGCTGGAGCGTTCCAGGAATGGGAACGCCGCTGGAACAAATGTATCGACTCACAAGGGTCCGATTTTGAGGAATATTGGCTTAAGATATGTAAAAGTGTAATAAATTGTTTTTCCTGAGCTCAGTACACTTATTTTCCGGACGAACCCTGTATTTTTCCGGAATGCACAATAAAACGAGTCATACAGGAAAGTCGTCCCGCCGGTTCATAAAGTACCACCTTAAGTAAAAAGTGAAGGCCTTAAAAGTAAATATTTGCATTGTGAAGAAATGGAAATGCGTTAAGGAGAACATTTAGCAGCGCTGTGAAAACCTCTATGAGGCGTTACCTCTATAGGGAAACTTCTGGTGAGTTTCGACGAGAACTTAGAAAGCACCTATTCTCATTAAGAAGATAACAAGTCAATTTAGATGCTATTACAGTCTTCGTTGCTTTCAGTTATTGGAAATTCGTTCAAAGTTCATAAGAAGAAAAACAATTACTATTATTTCGATATTTTTCAAACAAGTTAACATTTTGATATGCCGATTATAATTATTGCAAACAGTGAAAATTCTATTTAAATTCCAATGTGACAACATGTAACTTCAAAATATAACAATAATAATGCTGCAGGAAATGCTACCGCTGGACATTAGCAAAAATATTTACGCATAGGTAATAGAGAATACACTACGAGGGATCACAACAGCAAGTTACGACGGAATTATAACTGCATGCTTTCCAATCCATCCCAAAGATGTACATTCGTACACGTGCAGATGGAGATAGGCCATGATTGGTCATTGGAATCGTTTAACTAGATGGAGATGCGAGCCCGGAGCTACCAAGAGTTGGTCGGGAACGCTAACGGGAAATTCGCTAACAAGTATCGGTGGGTTCGAGCATAACTGGTAGGTCAAAAGGTCAGAAAACCGGGAGATCTGAGTTCAGCGCCGAGTGAAGCCTGATAATTTTTTTCATGATGAAAATCCACCATTTTTTTGCGAATTAACCACCGAATATTCTCTCCGGGCAGTCGAACGAGTGAGAATCCTTCCCCCCGGCCTACCGCGATACTAATCCATGATTGAATTCGTCCCTGGTGGCATGAGCAGCAAAAATTTCACCCCCAATAACGCACGACCAGGCTCCTTTCGCACAGGCGAATTCCACGGACACACTCCTTCGACCCCTGCGTTCCCACCTCAAATAACCTCAGCTCTCTCCGCCCACCCCCTCTCCCGCCCTCCTCATCATGACGACACCTCCCCCACTCAAACCTACGCCACCATCCTCTTCCTCACCTCTACGTACCCTCCCCCGACTACTTCCCCACGCCCCACACCCTCTCCTCACCTTCCCGGCACTCGCTTCATATAAATGATTGGACTTCGACCCCGGGAGCTTCCAAATGTGTGCTTTTGCCGTTATCACGCTCGGAATGACCGTTTCGTCGATCCGTAAAGAAAATCGTCGTTCATTTGGCATTAAAATGAATTTGTACTTGCAGCCTTTTGCCTCCACCTCCTCCCACGCTTCCCTCAACACGCTCTTCCCCCCGAACCCCCACACCCGGTCACCCTTACCCCATACCCCGCTCACTCCCCGTCCCCTCCCAACCCCTTCACCAAATCTCTCTCTCTCTCTCCGTGCCCCGTGAGCGCTCAACGTCCACGAGCGTGCCTCTAACCCTTTCCCCAACCTCTCTCGTCCCCACTTCACATATCCCGGGGTCTTCTCATATCTCTCTCCTGCGAGCCCGAACCCCTTTACCCTTTACCCCCGCAACCCCTCCCCCACCTCCCACCGGAGCACGACTCTTCGCGGGGAAAAAAAAACGAGGTTTCGGGAGATGTGGGGGTGGGGAGTCACATTTGGAGGTGAATCGAGAGATAGAGAGGGAGAGAAAGAGAGAGTAATACCGATGGTGGGGGTGGGGAAGGGGGTCTTAGGGAGGGAGGCGGGCGGGTGGTGAGCGGGAGGGACCGAGGGAGAAAAGCTGGGTTGGATGCGTGTGGATTGGAGTGGGCAGGGAGAGGGAGGCAGCGGGAGAGAGAGAGAGAGATGGGGGAACGGGGTCGGTTTGCGAGGCGGTATCTCCGACAAACACATTGTTGTTTTCTTCTCGTTCAATGAATAAAGTGTAGGGATTCACCCTTTTGTTTTTTTCTCTCGCCAAACCTCCCACCTCCCTCCTCCTCCCCCCCGACAATTCCTCTTTCTACCCTCCTCCCCTCTCACACCCACCCCGATTTTTCCAATCGCGATATGATGTTTACGCGAGACAAACAACTAAGGCTAATCAAGCCGATGGGTAATTTTTGTGATTACACATCGAAATTTGGGCAAACATTGATCGGGAGGAAAAGAAGTAGGAGGGACAGGAACGAACGGCGGTGGGAAAAAACGAAGAAACAAAAACACACGTTGATATATAGATGTGTGTGTGTGTGTGAGCCGCTGTGTATCGAGATTTTTTTCTTCCCGTTTTTCTCGCGTTCCTCGTTTTTTCGAAGTTTCGGCCAAATTACTTTTGTTTCGTCTGTTTTCGGGAAGGTTGATTATTTATTATTATTTTTTTTTGGTTTCGGTACCGGGCGAATCAAATTTTATTTTCGCTTCACTCCGCGAAAATGTCATGCGGAGAGATGGAAACTAGGGGTGGGTTACGGGGAAGGAGGGTTGGAGAGGTGGGTGAGTGTGCGGAAAAAGTAAGAGAGAGAAAGGAGAAGGGGTTAGGAGGCAGACTGGGGGAGGGCAAGGGGGATGCTAGGGCACGGAGAATTCGGGGGGTCGGAGGGAAAGCTTACAGCGGCGGAGGGCGGCGTGGGGCAGGGGGGAGGGGCAGCAACGCGGGGGGCATAGCTGCGATCTACCGAGGGGAGGGACGGGGGAGGGAGAGGGGGCGGCCAGGGCAAAGGGATGCTGGGAATACGGAAGCTGCCGAATGAAAAGGCGACTGATACAGCTTTTGAATCATTAATTCGATGAAGCGGGGAAAACAATTGCGAGAAAGGAATGAAGACCTGAAAAATTCATGACGGATCGAAACAATTAGATATAAGTATTAATTCCCTCGCGTTTTTTCCAGGGGAAAATGTAATTTTTTTAGTGACATGTTATTCCTCCTGCGTTCTCTCCCCCTGCATAAAAAAAACCTTCATGCCGAGGCCAAAATGATATCATAAATGATGGAAAAACCAAAGGAAGAAGGTAATTGGTTCATAGAACCAATTTTCCAGAAGTTTTTGCGAAATTGATTCGTCGATTGTTATTTTATGAGTCCCAGCGCGTTACACGTGTTAAAATCTTCGCAAATGAAAAAAATGTCCTCTCCCGAGGGGTTTTTGATTGTAAAAATGTAACAGCGATGGCCATACGATGCATTGACGTTAATAATAAACTTTCTTGGCCTAGAAAACGCGTTGCTCGGCGCTTGGTTTGTTTATTTAACGAAGATTCTCTTTATTAATTTACATTTTCATTCTGAAAAAATCTATTTACAGCAGAAATTAATTATCACGATTTTTTCAGTACAATTGAAAATATTCGGTCGGGGCAACATTATTAATTTGATGCATACTGCTTAATGCATGAGAACGTCTCTTTTTCTCTTTTTGTAACTATAAATCTAATAAGTTATTTATTGCGTTCGGCACATAAATAAATTATATTATCATTCAAAAATGTATTAAAGATGACTAATTACTACGTTAACTTCCCATTATGATTACTCCAATAAATATTTGAAATATATAGTTAGCATCAGCGAGAAATGCAAACGGCGCGTTTCAAAATTTGAAATTAAATATTTATTGAGCATAATATGATTTCCTATTCTAGAAAAATAGCTAATTTTCCTAAAACTTTCAAGAGATATACACTGTTCTTAACAATTCTAAAAGAAATTGCACAATATCAACGTATACATATGTACGTATTATTAGATTTCAAATTTGAGTCGAAATCGGCATTTTCATAAAATCTGTTATCCAACTACGTGACAATAATCTTGCCCTCTTACTGACTTTCATTGCTATTTTAACTCTAAAGAATGATATATAATGATTTCTTCATGCAATAAATATAAATCCATGCTACTCTACAGCCAAAAAGGACGCTCACAATAATTCAGAGATGAGTCTTGATCCTTAAAGATTTTCACTTTCTTTTACAGATTTCAATTTCACTTTTATGACACTTCTAAACCCGATGTCTTCAACAAAAATATTGGCGGATATCTAGCACAAAGAGGTTGAAACCTGAAGTCACATGGGCCATTATTTCTACTCTGGGGAACTAAAAGTCAATGTACAACTATGCCGAAAAATTCAGATATTTTTCTTCATATTCTAAGACTCAGTACCACTAGTCCTCTAAGCTTAATTTTGTCAAAGACCACCTTCTTTCATCAACGCGCTCAGTTCCAAATGGAAATTCACTAGCGTAAAAAATGTGATGTAAATTCACTGGCAATTATTACACGCTAGTGATGGGTTACGGGGGAGGACCACGGGGGGCATACATACGATATACCGAGCGAAGGGACCGGAAGGGCGGCTAGGGTAAAGGAATGATGGGAATACGGAATTTAAGCAAATTAGAAGGCAACGTACTTTTAATGGTGGCAAGAAGGAACTGTAAAGGAAACTACGAAGAAAAAATTCCTGCTTAATACTAAATGAGCTCTACTCCCACCTATCAAAACTAACCTTCCGATTGAAAACTCTGGTTCGTTTTTACATGAAATGTGATTTTACAAGTAAGGAATACGTACATGGACGTGTACCGCGCTGGGAGTTCTCAATAAAACCTTTGGAAGAGATAACTAGATATGATTCAAGACATTAACCATGTAAATTGACATCAGACGGTGGTGTCACATACTTTGGAAGATTTGGAAAGAATAAAAAAGTCATACCTATTGTATAGTTTGATAATAAAACTATACGTAGGAAAAAAATGAGTGGGAAAGTTACAAAGCCACATATTAAGGTGTACGAGTATTTAATGTTAGAAGTCTCTACAGTTGTATGGTTGAAGGTGAAGTGCATATGTTCCTATAAAAGAATTGCTGTTCATCATAAAAATTTAAGCGTTCACGTAAATCTATGCTTTTGTTCTTGCTTAAAAGATCAAATGAAAAATTAGAAAGTTTATGACGTAGTTGTAGGTTTGATGTACAGGAGTTGATTCAGAAAATTATTGGAAAACATTTAGGATCAAGTGATCGAGTAACATCAGGCAGCATAAAATAAGTTCAACTAAGAAAACACCCTTTTAATATCTACGAATTATATTTGAAAATTATAGTTATTCTATTCGTCGGAAGAGGTGTTGCACGTCCATTAAATTACGAAATGTTAAACGAAAAATTGAAGAAAAAATATTTAAGTATAATAATATTTTGTTGACATCGTTACTTGTTTAAAATAGTGTGCCTTTAAGTAATTTTGTAACACAGGAGTGGCGCAAATATACAAAAATACTTCCTTAATAATTTTAAGCACTTCTTTATGAGCAAGCATTCAAAAGATTTCTTCGGAAGAAATATGAAAAGGTCTTAATTTTGCACCCTGAATTTTAGTCCAGCAGATACTTAATGTCCAACAATCAGATTTTGAAAAACGTTTTAATCGACACTTTCAACGTGCTGTCCAAAATTTTTCGCTCAACTCCATTCCCTTAGACTTGCAAATCTTTAGCTTCACAGCGAGGCAACCCGTGAAAATTTTTTCCTCCGAGAACAAGCTAAAAATAAAAGAGGGCGAAAGGAGGTAACGCTCATTATGCTTAAATGCCTGAAGAAGTCCCTCAAGAGGTCTCCGAAAGGTAGTTTTTTTTCTCTCTCTCCAAGTTTTCAGGCAGGCCGAAATGATGGAGGGCTGATTGAAGAAAGGGCGAAGGGACGGAGAGGAAGGGTTGGTTGCTGAGGGAAAGGAAGAAGGATATGAGAACATGGGTGGAAGAGGGTGGTAAATGAGAAGAGCCCTTTTTTGTGCCCGCAGGGGGTTTGAGACTCCGGGGAGGAGGAAAAGGGTTTTGGAAGAGGGAGAGTAAGGACGTTCGAGGGCGGAGGAGGGTGAAGAGGGGGCACGGGTTAAGATTGCGGTGATAGGTCACAGAGGGCGTGTGCGTCGCCGTGATCTCCGGTTTCAGATTTTTTCCCTCCCCTTCCTCAACCATGTCTTTCTCCACCAGTGGCCTTCCTCTCCATTCCCACTCCTAACTCCCTACCGATCCTGTCACCCCCTCCTTCCCGTACTTGTGCGTCGGAGGAAGAGTATCCCCTTTAGCCTCTCTCCCTTCTTCACCTCCTTCCCAGTGCACACCGCGAGCCCTTTGTGCGTCGTACCACCCGTGGTCTGCTCCTACCTTCATCCCTTGGGTTTTACCAAACGTCCTCATTACTATCAGTTTCACGCCCTTGCGGTCATGGGTGATGTTGACGCTTCGATGCGTGGGATTACCATAACAATTTTCCTATGATAAACGAAGGATGGGCCTAGATTAACAATAGCTTGCAGTTATCTTTGATATTAATATTAAAGATCAAGTAAGTTGCCTAGGAGAGACAGACACAAAATGTAACTGGCGCCACAAAAAGTTTGGGGATCACTTTTCCTCCGTACCGAAATTGCGCTATGGGCCATTCACATAACGCAGAACTGCTTATAAAACAATTGATAGCTACGAATTTGTGAAATATATCTGCAATGTATGAATGTAAGGACTAAGAATATTCTTAGTTTGAGGAAACCACATCTGTAGATTCTTCGGCGACGGTATCGAAAAATGCGATTTGTTAGGTGAAGATCTGAAAATGGCGATACAGCATGGCGTAAAACGATTTAATTTTGCCACCGCAATTTCAGGTTCTATGCTTCTAGCTCATAAAATCCCACATATTATGGTTTCGCTCCAAAGGCATGGCCATAACCATTCATTACCACCAGCACTTTGAGTGTTCGAGTACGAACGATCGCTAATCTGACTGTTGTTGTACTTTAAATTGTTCTCCAACTCAATGCAGCATTGTGGGGGCACAGAAGGCTTTGCGCTCTCTTTATCAATGCCATATTTTTAATGTTATTCGTCAGAAATGTTTATACTTTCAAAAGCACGCCCTGTAGGATAGCGTAATGGTCAGTATGCAAATGGTTGGCTCGAATGATCATCAATGCTTATTTTTTGAAAACATGTGAATAATTATAGAGTTGAGAGGTTATGGTAACGAGCTAAGGTATGGTAAAATAATAAGATGACTACAGAATGCACAATTTGTTTCCCATGGTTGTACTAAAAAAAGAGCTGTCGAAATAGATATAATCAACTAATATTTGAGCATGATATGTGGAACTTAAAAACAATGACGCCTTTGAAATAATACATGTCTACTTGTATTCCTTAGAGGAGAGTAGCCGACTTTATTATTTTGAAAAAACCGAAAAGCACGCAATTAAGTTATTACGTACAATGAAAAAAGGAAAAATATGACTAAAGTTATGAAATTATTTTCTACTACCTCCCAGTTGCAGTCTAAAGCTTTCCCGCCTGGCAACACTGGAAAATATATCATACTTAAGTACTTCAGTTTTGTCAATATGAATAACGATCTCGAATGAGTTTATTTGCTGTGCGCATCCACAGACACATAATATTATACAAAATTGTAGTGAAGTTTAGTCGTTACATGGTGGTTTTTAACATATTACATGTCATTATGGTGTATGGTGTTTCGCACCATACACCATAATGACACTATTTATAGAATTGTTTTAAATTTAAATCTAACTTATCTCTGTGCTCTTCATCATTTCTTTTGCTTGTTACGAGAATGATAAAGAAAAAAATCGAGGAAGTGAGGAAGAAAGCTTTGTGATTTTAATTTTTTTGCCAAACCTGTCATTAGTTTCGTTGAAAAAAATTATTTCATTAGAGGGAGAAACATGAAAAGCATGAAAGTAGTTGGCAAATGTGATGTTCATGACATTTCAATATTTTAGACAGTTGATTCCCACGTGTCAAAGGGCAGGTGTCAAGCTATTGTGATGGGTCATGATCAACCATTAAACGTGTTTCCAACAGCTTACAGTGAACAAATGGTGACATGATTCATTCATCATCTCCTTTAATTGCCTTCAACATCAGTAATCAATCATCAGTCTATTTCGTTTACCATATCAAACATTCTGGAATCATCTATAGCATTAACTATATATTAATATTTTAATTTGAATTAATTAATGTATTCCAATTTATCTCTTGTGCACGTGTATTTAATGATTTATTTAAGTTGTAGACACATACAGTTATAAATCCTTAAAATCAGCCATTGCATTCTTCAGATTCTAGACACATACATCGCTCAAGGTTATATATAACCTAATTTATCCTGCATCGTTGAATATAGTGTATTTTTTATAATTTTAACATCAATTTGAAGGCAATGAAACAAGTAATTTTGCAAATTGTGATCAAATGGCGTTTCCAGAGGAGAAACTAGTAATATTTCACACACAAATCACATAAAGGCTGTGATATTATGCACATATGCCAATCTTTAGGCAATAATATTTCCATTACTAAAGGGACTTAATTTTCAATGCTTGTAAATGAACAATATATTGATACAATCTTTCACACCGCATGCCCATAAATATTGCGCATTTGTTAATGAATGATAGCATTTTTCACATCCATGTGGTGATCATCTTAAATAATCCATTTAGTATCACATAGTTGTTTGAAACTGTTATCTCTTAAAATTTACTTTCCAAACAAATTTCTAACCCAATGCTTAATATCAGATATCCATGGTTTCAAATTCCACAATACTTCCATTCATACATATAAACCATTTTAAGGATTGTATTAATTTTCTTGTATCCTAAAAAACTGCGTATTTTTTATCACTTTAACACAGCAGCCAAAGAAATGGAATAACGTCAATATCTGTGATACAATCGCGTTGATTTAACCTGAATTAACATGAATTATTTCAAACATAATATGAAAAATAGAAGTTTAGAAATTAAAAAAAATACGTGTATTACCACAAGGCTGAAGTATTTAGCATATACTAGGCCGACATGTACACCGGTATGGCGAAGAACTTAGAAGCGCAAGTGCAATTAAAATGTAATTTCAGAAATTTTATTCTAATATCTGTCACAAAAAGGAAATTAAACCATCGACAATATCAATATGGAACCACTTAATACGACAATAAATCAACCATCAATTGAGTAACAAGTACGTCACAAAACACCGTTAGATGGAGAAAAATTGCAAAGTTAGTGAAGCATAAATGTTTAAATTGACACTTTGTCAGTGGTGCAATGAGTATTTTTTTCTCCTCTATCGAAAGCATTGGCTACTTTTCCGATCCGGTGTACCTATTTGGGATTAAACTAATATAAGTTTTTTCATAAATGAAAGCATAAGAGGAAAGAAATAAATTTTAACTTAACACAGTTTCCATCAGGAATCCACGAGTCTATCGGAAAACTGCTTATAATTAGAATTTTAATTAGAAACCGGCGTAGCTGAACATATCATTTTTCAAAATTCCGCCTTTGACGCAATACTAAAGTCAAGTCAATAGCACTTACACCTATTAAATACTTTTATATATTACATATCAAACTACCTTTTTTCAAAAGAAACTATCTGAATATATTTGTTATGATTACTCTTTGTCAAACAAACCTCGTACATATTTCAGACTCTAAAGTATTCGTAGCACCGGAGCTGCGAGCACAAATGCCAGGTATACACTGGATGCCTCACCTAAACCACACTCAGCCTTTACCTTAGCATGATATACCATTATACTCTCGACTCATATGAAAATGTTTTCACTCACTCACTGATTTTCAGGTCCTCAAGAAACGGTTTTCACTCGATGAAAACTTGGCCAGAAGCAAACGTAATAGGGAAGGCAATAATACAATACGTGATTGAGATATAATTTCAAGCCAAAGGTTTGGTCTAAAATAAAAATGTAAATTGGCTTTAAACAATGAAAAATTGAAAGGTGTGCACCATCCAGGATATGTTATTCATTTGGAAATTAAAGTTATAAATTGATCTCCCCTGACTGGGATAATTAGTAACTATATATTACTTACACAACTCAAATGCTAGGGAAGGCATTTAAATATCCTAACATCCTGTGTGTCTTTTACTGCAAGTCAATTACTATAGATATGTTAACAAGATGAGTATCTATGTATACAAATAGAGCAAACCTAAGAAGTAATTTACCTCTGCGTCGGCCAAAATGAACATGGTATATTACTTCATAGGTCGAAACCAAAGGGAGGCACATAAAAGAACAAGGAGAAGTCCCCACGCATCCTGAATTTTTTTATATTTCAAACGGTCTACAATTTAGCTCAAGGTGTTATTTTCCCTCGCATATCAAAAACCAAAATTTGGGAAGATTTTTCTGGGACAAAATGGTTCAAGGGAACTATTGAAGAAGTTTGTCGACCCGTAATAACGAAAAATAACGACCTATATGAAATCGGACCAAGAATTGCATCTTAAAAGATTCAAAATATGACATGCTTGAGCATAAATTTTTATTGAAATTATTTTTTTTCATAATTTTCTCCTCTAAAATACTTTATGCAAATTTTGATGACTGCACCAAAGTTATCAAATTAGGACAGTGATTTCCAATGCTCTGGCGGTACTATACTTCCTATTATCAAACGGTCAGTGAGCGCAAAGGTTAATCTCAAAGATACTGTAATTGGTAATATGTAAAAGTACGACATTCTTCTTATATTCTGTCAAAAATGACGTTTGCATATTGTCACATTTAGTAATTCATTGCCACGGGAGCATTAGCTTGTGAACTCTTGCTGAAGAGTAATCGGTAGCCCGCATTGGTGTGCATAATACGTGGGCAGTGAAGGACGATTGATTCCTAATAGATATGTGCTATTCCCCAACTCCCTGCGGCTTTCGATAATTAGTTGTAGTAGCTACGGTCGTGTGGCATGAATCGCTGCGGGCAATGCACTGGGACGACTAGGCTAACTAAACATCATGAGGGAAGTAACCGGTCCAACTGCACATGCTAAACGGCATTTTGCAGATGCACGCAGTTAGTGACTGTAAACGATTTGGATTGGAGTGGAATTGGACATATTTCTTGTAAAATGCATTCTTTTGCATGCAATCTGATGTTATTGCTACAGTAGATTATTCTCTCCGACGCACTCTTAGATGCTTATTTACGTAATGCTTGCAAAATAAATTTACTACGTTTGACGCAAATGAATTGTTGTCAATAAAAAACAATAAATATTGGGATAAGAGCTATCCTTTGCTTAGAAAAGAAAATGCTAAATCCAAAAAAATATAACGAATAATGCGAAATTAATAGTTTACCGAAAGTTTTCAACATTAAAGGCCATAATATACTCTGGTCATAATTTTGTAACCGGTGTTCGCACAGCAGATAAGCAATGATTAATTACTTCTCCAACTTTTCTATGAATAACATTTTAACTATCCCGTACATTATTCCTAGAATAGGTTGTCCATTTATTTTAAGTCCATCTATCATGAATTGAAAGGAAGGAGTGAATAATTTGAAACTCATATAATAATTCGAGACGAAATGATTGTCCAATTGAAGTTCGATATCAATTACCCATCCATAATGCTCTGCGCTCGAAACGAACGCTTTGGTAAATGCGAATGGCGAACGTTTGTCCGGAAATAAATGTAAGCAAGTATATTAAAAAATCAACATTAAGTATATTAACAGAGATTTGTAATGCAAAAACAGGAAGGAGAGTACCAAATCTCAATACCAATCATCATAATCCGACCAGACGTCGGAACGAAGCGAGAATATCTCCTTCTCGCAGCAAATCACTTGGGCGACCTTTCTAATTTTCAATTCATCTGGGTGACAGATGGCAACATACATGAATGAACGTAGTTAAGGCTAAGAATGCGACCGATTAGGAGACCAGTCCAGGCCAATTGGCAGGTACTATTTAAATAATTCGAACGTGAAGAACAATGCGGGGACGTAGGAGGTTGAGAAAGGCAGAGTTCCCCTTCACTAATGAGGTGTGATTGCAAAAAGTGGCACCGCCCAGGCAGGCCTCACCCTTCTGACCTCTCCCCTTGCCTCCAGTCTCGGAGAGGCTCGTATAATGACCTCATTAGCGAGCATAATGGACTTCATCAGGAGAACTACACCCGATCCGGCCGCGGTGATCCATAAATAATTGTCACCAAAACGATGTCGAAAGGAGTTCACAAATTACAGTTCAGGTTGCGTATTTTTGTTGGCGCAAGCCTCACTCCGGAATTTCGATCATGGTTGATTGCTGGAACTTTCGTCCATATATATCTATCTCCAATGACAGTTAAACACGGTAGAAGTGGGTATGCGGGGGCAGGAATTTGGACGCAAAGTTAGGGAACACGGAAGACCAAAACAGCCGTCTCACTCTGGATAAAAAATATAAAATATTGAGATGCTCATTGGGTGAATATAGAATTATGATAACTATATTAATTTGTAAGAAAAAGTAAAATTTATCTGCAATGAATTTTTCATTTTTTCATCTCCATAGAATACTCTGTCTAGCTAAGTGAATTGGATAAAACGTGCCTCAGAAACTGATAAAAATAGTACTTAAATAGGTAATATTTGGTCAAAAATATAAGTATAAGAATTCACCTTCGCTCAGAGGTGATATGTATAACAAAACATATTTGTAAGTAACATGTTAGCAATGAATCTATTAAAAATTTGTAAAAGTTTTTGTCGAGACATTGGCGTCCTGATAATCATGTTGGTCACACAGGTGAACAAATATACGTATAGTCTTCCTTGAGTGAAAGCTCGGCGTAGGAAATTAGTTCCATTAAAAATTAAAAAAAAAGTAATTTCTTGAGATGAAGCATTACAGTGACATAATATAATAGGACGGCAGGGTTGTTAAATTAGATTTAGAAAATGCATACCGAATGAAGCTCAAAATGGAATTTCTTATGAGCATTTTACATTGTAGGCTAACAATCAAAGCAGTGATCGGAACGTTAAAGTAAAAATAACCAATCAGAAAATAAGCAATTAATACTGATGAAAGTGGGAAACGGAATTATATGATGCCAATTAATCTATCACACAATGAACTGTGATATAAAGATCGGGTTGTGAAGAAATTGGAGAGTTATAATGTGAGATAATTTTGATACCAATGGTATTGCATTATATACCAATTGAAATGAGTTAAATTAAAGACAGTGGTAAAAAATTAACTAATTATCTAACATTATTTGATAAACTAGATTGTAACTTTATTCGAATTGTTAAATACAATTGAAAAGGTCAACGCATTATTTTAGTGACTGACCTAGCAGTCGGGCAGGATTGCTAGAGTTATATTCTATATTTATTTTCCCTCTGAGATACAGGTTAAAGTTAGCAAATATCGGTGAGCGTTATCTTCGTTTGCAGCTAATTGTACTTTGCCAATAATTCGTCCTCTCTGGATTAAGCTGGATTTGTGAATAATGTGTTAGTACATGATAGGCCAAAAGCTGAAAATACAACACTGTCTGATATTGAGAAAACTCGTTAATCTAGAAAGCGTATTTTATTTGAAATAATTCAATGAACGACAGTTACTGTACCCTACGAGGCTCAATTATAAAATTTCATAATGTATACAATACTTGCACATATTTATTTCGCGCTCAAATGAATTATTTGACGTTTTCGTCGTCATTATCATTAGTAAATGTGATTGAAACGAATCAAGCTCAAGCATGGAAAACACTAAGTAAAATCTTCTCGTGATGGTTCATCATAACATGGAAGAAATCTTCTTCATAAACACTCCATTTAATAGTTTAATTCCATGTCCAAAACGAATTTCTGGCCAAAGAGTGCGAAAATGTCATTTTCCTTATTCCGGATGGAATAGATCACATTCCTTAATGTTTTCTTTTTCATTTCATTGAAAAATGATACCTCGGAGTTTCAGAACTGTCACTGTATTGCAAATTCGTAGTGTATTGGACTGGATTTTTGGAATTTGGAATAAACTGGAATCCGTCCCACCTTTTAATATATAGAGAATTCAAAAAGAAAAATGAATCAATGGATTTTCTAAGAACCATCAATCGGGAATAGGCATCAAATACTATTAGCTGCATTGGCTTTGAATATCTTGAAAATAGACGCAGTGGCAGCAGTGAAGTGAAGGAAGAAATTTGTTCACTGCGGTTTTTTATGCCTCAGTAATAGTATTACATTTTCGAGTTACGTCGAATGTCGAAATTACACGTTGAAGAGTCAGTCATGAGCTTCAAACAGAGAACAAAAATATGCGGAAATAAAAAGGGGTAAAAAGAATTATAAATCCAGTATCGTGATCCAGTTTCGTGCCCCGCGTTTCCCTCGACTTTACCTATTCCGTTCGTATGCTTTGCTAAGTGTTTGCTGGTGCGGAAGCGGTCGGTGGTCATTTCACCCGAGGTTCTTTTTCGGGGAAAAAAAACGACAACGGACGGGGAGAGAGAGAGAGATAGAGAGATAGAGAAAGAGAGAGAGAGAGAGAGAGGGAGAGGCGTGCATTACACGGGGTGTGCTGGTTTGGGGCGGGATTAAATTCGAGCAGGGTGAGGGGAAACAGAGATATAGGAGGGGGGGGGAAGGGAAAAGATAAAGGATTTGGTTAAATGTGAAAGGGGAGGGGAGAAGTAAAAATAAAACGGGGGAGAGAGAAAAAAGTCGAGAGCAGGATAATATTTAGTATTGCCTCCGATTTTTCGTCCCTGGGAAAAATTTCCTTTTTTTCGGTTCCTCTCGCTCTACCTCCACCCCTCCCACCCATCTCCCAAACATCCAGAAGAGGGCAGCAGCAGCGAGCGGTGGCGGCCAACACAATAACTCCGCCTCTTGTCATATTCTGTTCGGGGGCTTATTTTAAGCCCGCATTGCTCTCCCGTTCGGCGGAACTCTTCTCATATTCAAGCGTTTCCGGACTCGTGTGATGTCAAAATATATAAATATCCAGTGTTCACTCTGCCCTCACGGACCTCCTCGTCCTCCCACCTCGCCCTTCTCCACCACCTCCCCCCTTACCCTGGCCATGCCCTTGCACACCACCCCACCCCCCCCCACCTCACACGAAAACTCCTCCCCTTTCGCATCTCCGTATCAACCCACTCGGCAATCCTCTCGTCCCATCCCACCCTTATCTCTTCATAGCGCCATTCCAGCGTTTTTATTTCCCATCGCTACCCTCTATTTTTTTCCTCCAGGGTGTGCTTACGGAACTGCCAAAAAGTATTGAAAGCGGGGAAGGGTTGGGCGAGAGGTTATGTTTCGGGGAGGGGATGAGGTGGGGCGTAGTCATGGTGGCAATGGGGGGGGGGGAAATAGGAGAGTGAAAGAGGGAGAGAGAGGAGATGGAAGTACGTAGGCATTTTTTTCAAGATGGACGGCGGGGCGGCGGAAGCTGTTGCGAAAAGCCGCTGACAGCGCTTGCAAGCGGAAACCGCTCCTCCACGAGGTGAGCGGAAGTGAAAGCGTTTTTGCTTTGTTTTATGAACGGCATAAGGACAAGTATGAATCATGCATCCAGTGCGCGGACGAGCTGAAATATTGTATTAAGGGATGATCTGCCGCTCCTGGTTTTTTCCCCCGTATTTATTTGCGGTCTGAGTATTTTTTTTTGAATGAGCGAGAGACAGTCACTCGAGCGGTTAAAATAGCGTTTTCCAAAGCCTCACATCGATAAAAAAGTGGTTTAAAGAATAAAAAAAACTCCAAAAAAGGGAATGAACAATAACCTTCGTGCACGTACAGAGACGTGATAATGCTGAATAAAATGACCAACGTGTCAAGCTTGAGAGACTACACATGCATCTGCGCGGTACATTCGGTTTTCACATCAAAATATCCGCGTGACTGAACTAAAAGACGAATTCGTAAAATTAAACGGATGAGGGATCGACTTAGCCTTCTCATGCGAAGAATACCGAAATTGCAGCAACTACGTGCAGGGGAAAATAGGAAGAAAAGTCTCATCTCACAAAAGTTGAAGGCAAGAAGGGAATATAAATCCCGGCTGAAACATTTTAAAAACTGCGCAGTCGATGTTAATTTCACGATTAGAAGCACATTTATGGTTCAAAAAATATGTCTTCCGAGTTATTTTGTTGGCAAACCATAGCGTGAATTTCATTGAAAAATTTATAGGAATGGAAAGTCTTCCTTTATAATTGTGTTGCATACTTACATGCAAGGTGATGGAAAGACATGTATCAAAGAGACATCGCAAGGTATTCTGGGTCCGAACCGATACGTAGGCCTTTTATACTAGCATGAAAAATTGGATTGGTATTGAACCAATTTATGCTTAAATTCACCGATCACTTTACGGATGTAACGATTTTGTTGAACAGATTCAAACCAAGCGATTGAACTAAGAAATCTTTATTTAAAAATTATTAGAGAGTTTAATTAGTTAATTGTCTAATGTGCGATTAAAATTGGCGAGGTATGTTATTAACTTGGGCTCTTGCCAACTGACTACATATCCCAATTTCAAATTCAGGTGATGAGGCCTCTCGGCACATTCAAAATCAACTCAACTCTTCATTCAAACTAATTTCCTGGAACCCGCAAAATTTCTTGGGTAACTGCAGTGAAGAAAAGGACAGGAAATACCTCCCTACCATGAGTTCATATATTTCACTTGCCATAGACCTCATTTCGACGTGCAATCTACTCTTACCAATCAAACCAATTATTTGATTGTTAATTGAATTTTTTTTACTATTCTTATAACAACAGTCACGTGTAAGTAATCATTAATCCGGTAAAGTTGAAGTCTAATTATTTTCTTTTCACTTCAAAGTGTTGGCTTGGGTAAAGTATTAAGCAATTCACTTCTGAGTTCAATGGAGCCAAAAGAAAGAAAATGTCACTCCCACGTATTTCAAAAGTGACGATTTACCAGTACGAATATCGTTTATATCAATTTTATAGGTTACCAACTATCATTAGGTAGCTTCACAGGAAGACTTCCACTTTTACATTGCAAGGGGAAAAGAATAAGAATTTTCCTATCAACTGACGAAGTGTGATAAGTAAGGGGTTGTTGAATGTGACAGTCACATGAGAAGGATTCAAATTTTGGACGATAGGTACGAAAAATACTAAAAGTATGACTTTAGCTATAGCACGGATTTATGGTAAAATTCCGTATTAAGACTAACAAAATGACCTCCTTCAGGAACAGGTGGAATTTTGAAGAAAGATTTGTCGTAGTTCTTCGTCGTCGTTCTTTAAATTTTTCGCAAATTAGCCTATTCATATATTCACATTTCATATAGATCGTGTCATCTACGAGTATTTACGGCATTGCGCATTTTATTTTCAGTTTTCCCAAAAATTCTTCCCATACATTCATGATAGTAAAATTGTTATCAAGACACTACCATACCTTAGAGTATTGTTAATGGGCTATTACCTGCCCTTTCAAAATCTCAATGCTTTCCATGTAATCTCATCGACTGTAATTTGGAATTCATTTAAACTTAATTATTCCTCTGCAATACTGTTTCCGTTTTTCCCATTCTCTATAATCCTTTATTAGATATATTAATTCTTCATTTTGAATAGCATCGGCTATTATTCACCAAATATGTCTTTTAATGAAGTCTTACCTTACTTAAAAGCCTTTTTTACGCGTACATAACATTTTTACTATTGCAATTCTATATTGTGTAAATTATCTCGACCGTTTACTCAGAATTTCTTACAACATCAAAGTTCCTGCTTCTTGGATTAAAAAGTTCAGAAACTAATAAGTATTTTTATTGAAAAACCCTAATTTACCTTGCTTTTCTTCTTTCGACAACAATAAATTTTGTTTTACGAGCCTAACAGTTCTTTTATGTCCTTATTACGCCTTTCATGGATGACAAAATGCCTGAGAGATCGAGATTATTCTATTGTAGATTTATTATGGGATCATAAAAAGCAGATTGAATTTCTATTCATACGATTTTCCGATTTTTTATTCCATTGCAACATGGAATGCTTTTTCTTAATATGCGTTTGAAGGTTATGAGCGACAAAGCAATTCTTGTTGTGAACATTTCTTGTGTTCCTTCATTAATACTATATGAGTCATCTCTTGTCCAATGTCTTTTGCCTGCAAAGCGCCCGTTTGACAAGAAATGGCTGTTAACTCTCAGTTAAACAAATAATTACCAATCTGAGAAATTTTAAGGGCGAAATCTGTGCGTGTAGCATATATTAACTGGAAGTGAAACTTTTTTACGGTTAATAAGGAAAAAACGCGTCATCCAATGGACAATTTTAGTGTGAAAGCCATTTTTTCTATTTCGCCAGGTGTAATGAATGTAATGTTTAATTGGTCATTACATTTCATTTGTATTAATCGTGAAAATAATTTGTTGTAACAATAATCAGTTGCAACGGAGTATTGTGAAACACTTGAATATAGAGGCTACTCCTCTTACAGGAGGAAGTGTTACCATCTTTAAACCATATTGCGTGCAGATTCAATTTCTATAGCAAAACGAAAGACACCTTTCACATATGCTTTCGCATAATTAATTTTCATTGCGACTCTCTGACTTATTTTTATAGAAAGAAGGTTGAAGACATTCTAACGCAACTACTCGTATCACAAACTTTCCTCCAGCTCAACAATCATACCATCAAATTCATACCTGGTGTTGGTCAGAATCTTTACCCAAGAGTGATAAGAGCAAAATTTCAATAAACAATGGTGAATTAAAGACAAGAATGACATTCGAATAAATAATCCTTATGTTCCCCAATAAATCGCCGAGAGAGTTATAAGAAGAGAGTTACAAAGAATATTTTAATAATTATAGTAAAGCTCTTTCCGGCGTGGCAGTTTTGTGTGTGTACTTAAATAGATCTACGTATTCATCTTATAACGATATTTCAGCTTACTCCACTCCTTTCTGCATTTACGTAAATGGCATCAGGACATTTTAGAAGACACTCCAACAACCCCAAATCAGGTAGAACTAAAACATAACATTCAATCGTGCATCCGCGGGGGTCTTGCGATGATGCCATATACCTCCATAAGCAATCTGCCTTATAAAGATTGAGAATTTACATTCGTACGGAGTTGAATGGATTCACTCTGCCATGTGAATCGGGTGAACTCCCATGGTTGTTGATGCTATTAACTGCAGCTCAGACACTCCTCTTCCGTTGTGTAGAGATAATCTCAAGTACAGAATATTACTCTACGGATAAGACGTTGATTTGCAAGTCCCCTTGCCACTTTCATGATGCCAAGCATGGACTGGCTAACACTCAAATGAATGACGGCGAAGATAAAGTACAACGCGATCGAAAACTGGTAGAGTCACTTTATCTCCATATAAATAGCAAAAAAGAGAAATGAATTGAGTGAGACAGTTACGGAGATTTTATTTTTTCACAAAGATAACGCTATTAGGGAACCATTACAATGATGGCTCATACTAATTCAGTTAAAATTATTCATAATCTTAAGCAAGCCGCAGCCATATGCAGGAAAATGCCATTATCACAAGAGAGGCTCGTAATTTGTTGGACTTTAAGATCGCTTACGTGGGAATTTATCAATACATTTACGATGCTACTTTCACCGTTACATTCGTTTTACTGACTTTTTCCTCCCTACGTAAACTTTCAAGTAAATAAAATGGGTACATCCGCTTCTGAAAAATATTTACAACAACGTTTGTATAAAAATGTAGCACAAGTAATGATTTATATGAAGAAAAAATGTAAAAATAAGACATTGCCATTAAACTCTGAAAAAAATCGAAGACTTCTATTGCGTAGTAATCAGACTCTTATGCATAAGAAACGCATCCATCGTAAGAGGAAAATCAAGGCACTGTTTGCATTATACCAGGAAAAAGTTAATTTTATAGTAATTAACACAATGCTCTACTATCGAAGAAAAATGGGAATGTATCAAGCAAGGGATATTGGAAGCAGCAATAGACACTATGGGAACCGTTAACGGGAAAAGGATAAGGAAACCATGGGTAACGGATGATATAATTTCAAAGATGGATGAGAGAAGAGGATGGAAGAATGTAAGCACAGAGTTAGGCAAAATGAAGTACCAAGAGTTAAACAATAAATTGAGACGGGCCACAAATAAAGCAAAAGAAGAATGGTGGAAAACGCAATGCAAGGATATGGAAAGTTTACAAAAGAAGGGTGAAATTGGTGCTCTATACAGCAAAGTTAGGTTATTATCGGGAAGTAAGAAGGCAAGATCTGTACTAGCAGTTAAAGATAAGTGGGGTAAGATAATAGTTGAACCAGGAAAAATCCAAGAGAGATGGAAGAAATATATAGAAACACGGTATGGTAAAGAACTTAGGCCGACAAGGATAGCCATAGAAAAGGAACATGACGTAGAAGAAGATAGCTTAGGTCCAGGAATAGTCGACGATGAAATAGAAAGAGCATTATAGGAGATGAAAGTCAATAAGGCCGTGGGGGTGGACAGCATTTCTGTAGAACTGTTGAAATGTTTAGGAAAATGTGGGAAGAAGGCCCTATATGGGCTGATTCGTAGTATCTGTGAGGAAGGAATCTGGCCGGGAGATTTTGTGAGATCAGTGTTAGTTCCTATGCCAAAAAAGGCAAAAGCTACATCAAGTGAGGATTACAGAGCAATAAGTTTGATATCCCACGCAGCTAAAGTTTTTCTTAGGATCATCAACAAAAGGATAGAGAGTAAGGCAAATGATTACTTAGGGGATGATCAGTTTGGGTTTAGGAAAGGAAGAGGTACGCGTGATGCCATTGCAGTAATGAGATCACTAATCGAGAGGAATATAGAATACAATCAGGACGTATTTTCCTGTTTTGTAGATTTCAAAAAGCGTTTGATATAGTGAATTGGGAAAAATTAATGCGTGTATTGCAGAGAATAGGAATGGATTGGAGGGACAGGAGACTGATCCGCAACCTGTACATGTCTCAGACTGCTCAGGTGCGAGTGGGGAACGGAGAGTCCGGATGGACAGTGCTAGGAAGAGGGGTAAGGCAGGGTTGCCCATTGTCACCGGCGCTGTTCAACGTGTATGTGGAGGAAATGATGAAAGAGGCATGGGAAAAACTGGAGGTAGGAATGAAAGTCGGAGGGGAATTCGTAAAATCGGTTAGGTTTGCTGATGACCAAGCATTAGTGGCTCAGTCGCCCAAGGGGTTGCAAGCATTGTTGAGTGAATTGGAGGTATAGGGCGATAAATATGGGATGAGAATCAATATTAATAAAACAAAGGTTATGCGATTTTCCAGAAAGAAAAAGGCTAAGCTAAACACAAAAATAGGCGGGGAAAAAATAGAGCAGGTAGAACAGTTTACATATCACGGAAGTGTTTTGGACCAATACGGTCAAAGTGGTAGGGACGTAAGGAGAAGAATTGCGGTAGGCAAGGGGGCTTTCTCAAGAAGGAGGGAGTTGATGACGGGGACATTGAGTAGGAATGTTAAGACAAGACTCGTAAAAACTGTGATATGGAGCGTAGCTATGTACGGCGCGTAAACGTGGTCACTGAAGCAGGAGGATAGACGTAGATTGGAGGCTTTTGAAATGTGGGTGTGGAGAAGAATACAGAAGGTGAAATGGAAAAATGGATGAAAGGTGTATTGAGCGGTAGTGGAATGTTGAAGAAGGTAATAGAGGGGAGAATGTTGGGCAAGAGAGGAAAGGGCAGGAATAGGATAGAGATGTTGGATGTGATGAAGGGAGGAAAGAAGTACACAGAGATGAAGAGGGACCTGATGTAGATTAGGTTGCTGGATTGGGTTTTGTTTGGAGTTACAAAATGTTTATATGATAGTTGTATCCATCCAAAAACCTACCTTAACCGGTAGATTACTTAAAAAAACACAACGCCCGAGTAAGAAATGCTTCATTTAATATAATTACATATACTCAGGGTAGGAAGGCATGGATGACAGCAACAGAATGCATCATGGCTAGATTACACAAAATTGTTATGAATTCTGCCCATGCACATGGGTTTGCTATACTTCTTGTGGGGCTGATTGATACAAAAATATTCGAAACTATATTTTTACGTTTTACAAAGAAAATGTCGATAAATGTATCATATATATGAGAATTTACAATCCAAAGGGCGAGTTTTTAATCCTTCTAACATTCTGTACCTTAACTTCAACTTCTACCACCGCGCATAGCCGATTCTTCTCACCATTCCCCCAACCATACTTTTATTTATATTCCTCATATATTTTCGAGGCGACAGCACAAAATGAAGTACTTTTATGTTGACCAAGGACTATTATGCTGATTGGTTCTTATAATGCTCTTTGGGAGACCTACTGGTCATTTTGAATCCATGAAAATTATTGCACTTAGGGGAGTGAAATTAAAACACACTATTTTAACTCATTAAAAGTCATTATTTAAAACGTTCTTTCAGTAAGTACACAAAGGACTGAAGAATCATGTCAGTGATCACAATTCAGAGTATCTTCAATGGATCGTATTCTAAAAAATAAAACGCTTAATACTCTATACTCTCACGCGTTAAGCTTAGTAGTGCTAAGTAAAAAACGGATACTAGTCTGTAAACTAGCCTCTGTGAAGTAAAACTTATAATTTGGAATTTTGGATTGGTTTTCACAAATTAATCAATGTATTTTGAAGCGTTTTAAAAACAGAGGCTACTTTAATCGCCAGCTTGGTTACAGTTCCTCGTGTGAATACTAATGTAGTATCAGGTATTTTTCAAGAAACTGCGGGAGAGGCCGCGACAGTAACTTTTAACGGAGTCATCCGTTCAATTTCAGACTTCAGAATTAAATATTTCAGAGTTTAAGAGGACGCCGCGATAGCATAACTGGCTAAAGCATCCGGACATCGAGAGATTCGGGTTGGAATCCCGGTCAAAGCGAATGATTTTTACACTCTGAAATTGTTGCAGTAGTATCAGGTAGGTAATTGATGCCCGCTATGTCGGGGAGATAGGTTATGGCTGTGTGCAATGGGAAAGTGATCCTATTAATTCACTGCAGCGAGTATGGGAGAAATGGCGATATGTTAATATTTATCGATTAGGGAGATTTCAAGAACGCGAATTGTTTTTAAAATATCTTGGTACACTATAATACAAAACTTCCCTAAGTATTCGAAGAAAACAAATCATAATTTAAAATAATCGTATAAAAATTAACACAATCATTAGAAATATTCTAATGATTAATTTTCTACTCACGGGTACCTAAGGATAAACACACTCCATTATTACAACAAAAATTTCCTTTGACTGGTGAGACTTAGTCACTCTTATGACCACCACGATAAAGTGGAATATTATTGGATGATTTACATACCACTGCGTCCTTGCTCTACAAAGAGGCAAGAGATTCGTGAGAATGATGGTCCGTTTTTATCTGAAGTCTCAGGTAGAATTTTAAAATATGAGTCCCTACAATTCGTCCTTTTTCCATGCGGGATTCCTAGTGAAACTTTTAATTACTCACGACTATGCTTCATAGTGCTGAGTTCGTCGACAAAATTTCGGTTGTGGTGTGGAACCCTATGAAAGTATAGGGGCTAAGTGCGAAGAAAGGAAATGAATAGTCATGAAAAAAGTTCGAAAAAAATTAATGGAGTTAGATATAGATGTGCGTTATAAATATGAAACTTGTAGATGGAGACTTTTGGAGCGGAAACCACGATATTATACTCTAACCATTGTTATTGGTAATGTAAGAGTGTTGAAAAAGATTCTAAAATACTGGAATGCAAACGAAGGCTGCTAATGTTGAATTTTCTTAGTTAACATAGCGATAAAGTCAACGGACACCATAGTGATTGCGGTGTACATGTCTACAATGCAAGGTGCCCGACTACAATGAGACAGAATTGGAGATGAAGGTGCAAATTAAGTACTGAACATGAAAATGATAAGAACACCTACTGATTCTACGAAAAGATAAGCAATCCTTGCGTAAAAGGTAATTAAGAGAAAATATTAGAAAACATGAACTGGAAAATAAACGAAAAAGGATGGAGACTATCAAGAGACCAATACTTCGTCATACGTAATACGTCGACATGTACACTAATACTAAGAAAACAAACGCACACATGATTGAACCTAATGAAGTGAACGATGAGAATGATATAATAATGAGTAAATAACTGAAGAAGTAGATTATTTTGGTGATTACTGGAAGAGGAGTGCAAAAATTAGGATAGTCAAATGGAACCAAAGGATTATGAAAGGTTTCTGAAAGGTTGTTAACAGTAAGTGAGGTAAATGAAAAAATAAATGCTAGTCTTTGGATGTGAAATGGCAGCGTATAAAAGTGTACTCCTTTCCCACGATATTATGCGATAATACATGAAACTCGCACATTGAAGTAAGTCTTGCGTACTTCGGGATGGTCACAAATTTTGGACAACGTTTAGTGGGGGACTTGCGGAATATTTTTGGTGGGACGATATTGAGCGTGGGACGAATGAATGGAATATGTAAGTAAGAGGAAATTATATCATACTGGTTCAGTCACGCAGTCTGATCAAGAAATGTGGTATTTAATGCATTTTCCATTGTAAGACTAAATATTCCTATATACATGTTTATAGTGACCCCAGTTTGTATATTTACTAATTGATATGGTTTCTATTGAAAAGAGAGCTGTGCATATACTGAAAGCTGCTTTATGAAATTTTATAACGAATACCTGCCGACCCTAACGGACATAATATCCTTGGTTATCAGAACATTACATCGAATATTATTTTGCTAAATGTCCTTGAAGTAGTCATTATTCGATAAAAATAAAGATTGAGTATTGATTTACCATCATTGGAAATTAAATAAATATGATATAACATTTGTTATTAAAAGGTTATGCATCTGTAAAACTTCAAAAAGTATTGGCAACGTTTACCAAATGAAAAAGGAATTTCAGGGTGCCATCTTGAAAGTATTGAATGGTAGACTAAATAAACAAAAATGTTTATAAAAATTCGTATTTCTTGAAATGCACAAAATAATACTAGTCCATCTCAAACCATGTATTTTGCAACAATGAAGCACCCCTATGCAAAGCGCAAAATGTATTCGAAGAAATTTGCTCGAGTGTTTTAAGCATATTCACTTAGAAAAAAAATACAAATCACTCTCGTTATTGTAGACTGAAAGTAAGATATATAGATAACGGTCTTGTAATTAACTATCCAAATATATTATATATATATATATATATATATATAGCAAATAATAATCTGCGGTAATAAAAGATTTATTGAGAAAATAGGTAAAGAACATCTTTCTCAAGTTCAACTGGGTGAAATTACCCTGGGGGACAACTGAGCGGGATTCAGTTCTCAGTTTAGGCACAATCGTTACAAGCAATCTTTCTTAGAAGTGTTATGTCTATGATAGCTGCCAGAAGTGAAATTGCTCCTTCATCAGCTAAAAGTTCAAAATCATTCATTCCCTAAACACACCCGAAAAACGTTGATCTGATAAACCCTACATTTGATTATCATGTACTTCATGCCTAAAAAATAGACCTAAGGCCTTGTATCCTCTTATTCCTTCAACCGTAGTCTGCACAACCGAAAATTACGACTCTTGAGTTTCTCTCTTTTTGAGGGCTGTGTTCTTTGTTTTGCTATACGTGTGAAACCTGTGTCATACAACTGTTACATGACACAGGCGTGTGTGTGAGTGAGTGAGTTAGTTAATGTTTTTAGAGAATGCAGTAGACAGAGAAATTTATCAGTGCACTTGGTCGAAGTAAATTTCTAGATAAGGGCCAATATGAGTCTCAGGAACAGAAAATAATGAATAAAACACTTTCTGAGGGCATAAAAATAGTATGTACAATACCTAAATACACGTCTTTTTTATTGAGCAAAGCTCGAAAGGAATGTGTAAAAGGTACAATTCAGCTCAAGAAAAAAATTAGTTCCTTCATGCCAACCCCAATGGTGTAAAACAAAGCAAAATTAGAAGCCCTCCTCGTAAGTTACTAATGGGAAGATCGTAATATTATTTCGGTTACACAATTGTGGAGAAGGGATTTAGAAATCATAACGGATACCGCAAAATCCAATCAGGTAAAAGCAATGAAAAAGATTAAGAATAAGATTAAGAATAGCTCAATCAAAGATAGCATTCACAATGAAAAGACAACTGCTGTGTTCAAAGAAGATAAAACTACAGATGAGGAAACAATACGTGAAAACATTCGTATGGAGCACTCTACGGATCAGAAGCTTGGACCATCGGAAAAGTGGACCAGAAAAGACTAGAAACCTTTGAAACCTGGTGCTGGAGGAGGATGCTTAAGATCAAATGGACGGATAAAAGAAGAAATAAAGCAGTATACAGAAGAATAGAAGAACGGACCTTATGGAAAATAAAAACCAGATGGATTGGCCACACCCTGAGGCACAATGAATCCGTGAAAATTACTTGTATAATAGAAGGAAATATAGAGGGAAGGCTAATGGAAAAATACATGTGACAAATAAAGAAAAATAGTACATTGCAGGAAGTAAGCAAATTAGCATCAGATAAGGTAGAATGGAGGGCTGCAGTCAATCAATCTTAGGATTGAACGACCAATGATGATGGTGAAAAATAAGATACAGCAGCTGGAAAATAGAAACATTGGAAGCCACTTGCTCCAATTCAACTTCAAAATGGACTCATAAAATAGGCATGTAAAGAAATGGTAATGCCAAAATAGCAGAAGAATAGAAAATATATTAAAAGTACATTACGAGAAGCTCAAAAAGTCTTTTGAAAGGTGTACCACCATGAGAAATAAACCTTTGGCAATGGAAAAAGTTAAAAGAGCATAGCAAAATGTAGAAATCCAAAAAGGAAGAACATCTGCGAAAAGATAACAAGTACCGAACGCAAAGAAATAATCCTAGCCATAGGAAAATAGTTACGCACCATATAAAGCAGCTCAAACGGCAGTAGAAGTATGAATTTATTTATTTATTTATTATCGACTTAATTGGGCGAGGTTGAGACTAAATAGTCCCTTCTTCCACCTAACCCTTACATTACATACATTACATTGAAGACAATTACATACAGCCAAGCCCTGGATGGAAAAAAATCCACCCAGACGGGAATCGAACCCGTGACCTCTCAGTTGGAGACGAGGACGTTACCCCGCCGCCACCGGGGCCGGCGAATAATAAAATTGGAAGTAATAAAATACCCTCAATGGGTGTAAAAGAACTAATGATATTTTCAAATGATCGCATAGTTAAAAGAAGTATAAGTAGACGAGGTTTATGGGAAAAATTACATAGCCGAAAGTGTAAAATCATTGGAAATATTATGAGTCGATAGCTTGTTATACAGTACGTGGAAATATTATGAGACATAATAGCTTGGTCACATGTGAAACATGAAACAGGTAAATTCTAAACGTGAAGGTAAAAGAAATTTGAACACGTAACTTAGCTAAAATAAGAGAGTAAAATAGAGAGCAAAGTCCAGGCCTAACATACCAATTCTAAATTTCACTATTATTTTAAATAATTAAAATCCTATTGTGGGGAGTTAAATTAACTAAGTATGGACAAAGGAAAATTGGTAAGCTACGGATTTTAATATGCCTCGAGACATCTAGATTAGAGTACGTTACCTCAGGGCATAAAAAAACTACAATTATCTATCTTTAGCCAGGGGAATCTGTGACTCGGGAAATTACCAAAGGAAATTTAAATGAACTCGTCAAATTTACAAGTAGGTAAGAATAATGAGATGGGCATTCTAAGACATTTAATAAAACTATCAGGAACCTCTTCTAATAAAATTCTAAATACGAGTAGAGAGCTGAGCCACTAAGCGACACATTTTAGTAGATTATTTCCATAGTTACAAGCATTTTTTATTGTGGTCCACAAATATTTCTGAGAACGAAAGATATATCTGTCATCTCATGCCCATGTAATTCTTTCAGTTCATGAAAAATCTTGAAAAATGAAATGGTGTTGTGACACACATAATGTTAGTAGCATTGGCATTATTGGTAACTATAGCAATTTAAACGCCAGGTTTTTAAGTTTTAAAAGCAATAAATAGCTTTTTAAAGAATGCAACTGAAGAGTAAGTCTTATTTATACAGTAATCAAAGTACTACGGATAGAAGATATGTGGATGGCAAAATGAGATCAAAGGGTTACACGGTACAAAGTAAAAAGCGAAGAAATCCGTGTGGAAAAAATAATCCGAATAACATTTGTCACATCCGTCAAATCGTCACCACTTTACAAGCAGCAACTAAAATGAATTTCCGATTCATGCTTTCATACGAAACACATTCTCAAACTTACTATAATTTAAAAAACCAGCATATCACACAAGAGAGAAAATATTTGGTATTTTCGTTAGATTTGATGAAATTTTGATGAATTGAAATACAAAGGATTTTGACACTTTTCTTAATATTCATGATAATATTTGTCTCTAAAAGGGAAAATATTCATCATTCATTCACCTAAGTAAAGTGGCAAGAAAGTGTCATCAGGATCCTATAAGGCTACAAAACTTATATAATTTCTAGAAAAATATTTTTCCACATAAAATAATGATCATATATGCTTATTTGAGAAAATAATATGGTCAGCGTAATGGACATTGGTTAATCGTATGAGTAATTTATACCGCCGTCATTGGTTTTCATTCGTGCTCACCTCTTTCGTGCAAAATCTTTTACAAATAACCTACGAACTCTCTGGAATGACTAACCACCGTGAGTTAATTTTTTGGGTTTACAATGCGTCATTTTGGTGGCATTATCATTAGTTTTGTGAAATATGTGTAGGTTAATCGTCAAGAAAGATGAAGCAAATTCCTACAACCTTCATCGTATCCATTTCTGCTATGAAGCCATACATACGAACCAATACGCTTATGCTTTATAGTATAAAAAGATAAATAAGATCATTTGGATATTATTTATATCATCAGATATGCAAATAAGATCATTACAAGAATAAAAACTTAGTAAATTGTATTAAGAAGAATTTAGATGTATACAAAATAAATATTTTTCAGAATTGTACATAGGAAGATTTAAATGATTTTTTTGCACTTCGAAGGCCTTTTTTCAGTCACCTAATTCCTTAAAAAATACTAAAATACAATTTCCGGGACCCCTTAATACACGGAACCTACTTATCTAATGGTACAAGACTATCATCTCCACTATGTACAACACACTCGTTTTATCCTTTACTAAATAGAAATGTAAGTAAATGTTGAAGACTGAGTTTCTTCCTGAGAGCCAACCGTCATGCCAAGTAAAGTGATGCGATTTCTAGTCATTTCAGAGATTAAATTTTAGCAAGGCGTCATTGGAAATTGAGGGAGGAGATATGCAAATGATCAAGTACGGGCGTCAAGCAATGAGACGACTAAAATAGAACGCAGCCGAGCTGCCATGATGAGAAGATAACAGAATTGGGGATAAGTGGAATGAAAAATGAAAGATAGACCGTCAATTAATATCTCTCGTCACCTGTCTGTCAATTAGAGACGGGATATATTTGGCGGGAATTTGAAGGAAATTTTTATTCGACAAACAACGCAGAGTATCCATCGATCAAACTTCTTGCGCTACACAAAAGCGAATGCCTCTTAATGTCCCCCACGGCGTGAATTCCAACGGTATCAATCGGTGACCGGATGTAATCGAAATGTGAGTTAAGAGGGACAAGGAATCGAAAACAATTCACGTGCGACGCACATTCGAGTAAGTGGAGCGGTTAACACTCCGGTGAGAATTGTTTCTTGATGCATGTTTAGCCCTCGGGGGGATGAGGTTTATCGCATTTTCATGGCCTTTTGGAAAATATTACTTTGGGAAACGGACAATGTTGGACCCGTAAAATATTCTTCTTCCTCCCGTGGGTGTCGGAAAGCGTTTTTATCAGAAGGAGAAAAACATTGGAGTGAAATATTTTCAAATTTGATAAACGATTGTCGGAGATATAGTTTTTAGCGGACATGGTTAGAATTTCGCGTCAATACATAAAAATTCGTTCTACTAGACGAATAAAACGATTTGATTTCGATAACTAATGTAAAGCTCTTGATTAGAAAGGGTAGTTAGTCACTAGACTAGTGTACCAATATTCTTTATTTTTTCAAATGTGCTTGGTGACCAAATTGGCTTTGAATAACTAGAAGCAATGATGCAAATATCAGTCGTGGGTTTTGTACGGATCCTAGAAAGCAATACAAATATATTATTAATATCTGATAACACTATATTAACTGTTCTGCGTATTCGAAAGAATAGGAAAGTGCAAATTATCGTCAGATCTCAGCAGAAGGATAGCCCTACTAGCGTAAATTACGTTTTATTTTGAATGCCTGAAAAAATCAGTGTAAATTACATCCTCATTGTCTGGAAAAAGAATAAAACTCCATCTTTACATTCTAAATTATAGTTCATTTGAGAATAAATTTATCGTTGAGGCTCTGCGGCGTGAACTGCAGATAATGGTATGCTCATAACTGATTCTGAAAGCCATTCGTGGTGCTCTAAGAATAGGAACTCTATTAAACATTGTATAATCTCATAATATTTCACCACACTTCACGGAGTCACATTTTCTTCGCTCACTAGAACACATGTAAATCAGAAATGTTTCAACATCGATAATCCCTGCTATTACATCATGCACATGCTATGCTTTTGAAAGATGCTGCTCACAGGTTATGAATAAATATACACTAAAGTCACATTCATATACAAAGTTTTCTCTTTGAAGATGGCTTTCATTTTGCGCAAACCATAAAAGTACCATAAAGTTTTCCTCCTCTCAATTTAATCGGTACACTTAGCTGAATCAGCCAATACTTATTATACTAATTGTTCTGTTTGATTAAGCGAAGATACTTCATACTTTAGGTATGGTCAATGCAATATACTAGGGGACCTATTAGGGGACGTTTCGAATTTCGCTTCTAATATTTTTACTGCAAGAATGTGATTTGTATTATTTAATTTCAAAATAGTTTTGAAGAAAATCAAGAAAAGATTGAATAATGTATTTTAATTAAGTACAGATTTATCAGCTTAACTTCGATTTATTATTAAAATTTTACGAAGTACCCATGGATCTCCTATCTGATACAAGTTCTGAAGACGCTCCGACATTTTATTTCAAAGTAATGCTTGGACTTCCAATGAATAAAGATTTAACACCCAAATTAACAATGATTGTTTGAATATAATTATTCAATTGAAAAACGGTTCTGCCTGATTTCAAGCGTAGGTGAAGTCCTACTTGAATGAGATGAATTATTAGATGACCGGTGAATTATTCCTGAATTTCCTTAAAATGAACTCTTGTGTTTTTCCATCGCTCACACAAGTTACCAAGCCTAGGATAGATTTGGTATGAACTCTAACAATTATCCCCTCAAATAAATTTTCAATGTCAACACATACTTTGCACCTAATTTTACCGTTATCTTACTCATGTCATCCACGTCCTTTCAAAGAGATTTCACAACTTTTCTCTTAACAACTTATTTCAGCAAGTCCTTTTAGCTTGAAATATTCCCAAGGAGTTTATTCTTTCGAAAATGTTAGTGTTTTCATGAACATTCCTCAACTACTATTTACAAAAAAATTATCGTTAACGATAATTTCTATCCATTTTCCATGGATCTCCCCTTCCAGCCAATCTCATAGAAATCCTCCCAAATCAGATCAGAAATGCCTAGATAGGAAAAATGTTGACTTAATTCAGGAAATATGATGTGCTTGAGGAGTGTTTGTGATAAATATACATTTATAGGATGAGGAGTGTGTGTGAAAAACTACAGGAATCTTTGCACCAGTAGTGTAGATATGAGTATGAAAGAAGTGTGCTGAGCTGTTTGTGCCAAGTTCGGAGAATGGATGATATATGAAAAACATACACGTATATGAGAGAAATTTGACAGGGGTAACTTGGGGGGCGGGAAAGTGATGGTAGAAGAATCGTTAAATAAACCCTCCAAGAAAGGAATATTTCAGCGAATCATTGGGAGGATCAATTCATGAATGCATAGGGTAATAACAATGGAAAGCTAGTCCAGGATGGATGCAAGTCACCGTGTTTTCTGTTTAATAGTAAAATCATCTCTTTTCTCACCGCGGATATCACCAAATGAAAGATTACGTACAAAGACTTTTTATCACGGAATACTTTCCCATTCCAAGAGTCTAATGCACTTTCACGAATAAATTTAATAAATCATCAATCATATACCAGGGCTATTCAAAACTCAGGAAAAGGAATTTTTTTCTTCCTTAGTATTTATATTTTTTTTTTTTATTTTACATACTTCGTTGCAATTAGGCAATTTACCTGGTGGCAACGGTCCAGTGTGATCACTGGTCACTCTTACAATGCACATACATACACACACAAGAAGAACAGATATGAGACAAAATGCTCGTATATTCAATGACACTTTTAAGATTACCGACCTCTCCTTTACTATCACACAAGGATTAGGTGTACACCACACGAGTACATACTACGCACCGTCCATCGCCACACTTCGTCCGTAATCACGTACTCTTCAATTTCATATACCGTTCAAAATCGCGTCCCGTTAACACATTATTCATAGCACAAGTACATACGGTTTTATTTCTCACTCACACGTTTTTAAGGCGAGCATACACCTCGTTTTAAATTTATTTAATGAATAAGGTAAGGACTTAAAGATATCCTCAGTTTATATATTTAAGATAAGGATGAACGTTTTACTATACACAAAGAATTATACTTAACCGCCGCCGGAAGTAATGCTAATTGCATTTTATGTAAGTTAAATATAAGGCTGCAATGGAATGGGCTTTATATGAAATGCGACATCTATAAAAGATCCAGGTCCGAATCCCGGTGAACGTGAATGATTTTTACGCTTTGAAATTGCTGAATGATAATGAGCATTAGCGGGTGATACCGTTAATGGTTACTTTCACGGCAGTTTCCTTCAATTTTAAGAACAGAAACTTCAATATGTGAAACTAAAAACGTCAACAGTCTTTTATGTTGGGTGAGTAAAACAATAAGAAGGGCAAGCAAAGTTTTAGCTGGTATGACAAACTTCCCAGATTAAACGATACTGATGAGAAATTTTCTAACATCAAAAAGTTTTTATTTGCAGTGAATAATCAAAAGGTTGATGGAAATAGATATCAATAAGGGGGAGATCGCAAAAGGTAAAATAGATCTCTGCATTTCAAAATGAAATGATGAATTATATTGGTCGAAATTTCTTTTGAGATATTTTCTCGAGCGAAGAGATATGATCAAATACCAGCCTACGCCGGCCTACTTGGCCGACATAACGGCGCATTGAACCGTTGCAGATGGAAATACGATTAAAAAATGGGTTAATGCGTGTCTAAAGTGCTCCACTTTGTGATTTATTCTGCAGACTCTGACATGAAATGTCTTCACATTCCACGCAAAAACTAATATGCCCCAACGAATAACGAAAATATCTATCTAAAATATTTGCTTTCACGAGTGTCTGCCGTCGACAGATGATATGCAGGTACAATAGAAACAAGTATCGATGAGTTTAAATGCGAAGTGCTCGAAATTCACTGTCAATAATAGTTTTTACTGACCGTTAGTTTTCGTCTTAGCTCACAGGAATGCGTAGGAAATTCTTTGCCTGATAGAGAAAGACAGCTCTACGCAAAAGTATATTAAAAAAGACCATATATGGCTTATTCATTTGAAGCCGTTTCTAAGGACCAAAGTATTTATTGTTATTCAAATGTGATGTTTCTTATGTTGAGTAAGCAAAATAATTTGGAGGGCCATTCTTTGATAATAGAGAAATGGGAGCGAATCACTCTTAAGGAGGGACTCACTTTATTCACTCTGTCTCTCTCTCTAAGTATGTATATATGTATATACTTATAAGTTTATATAAGTTTACATACATACCCATGTAATTTAATGCATAAGTATGCATACAAATACTTTTCCTTAGGTTATTTAATGACTGCATGAACACCTAAGGTCAAAAGAGGTTAACGAAGATAAAACTGAAAGTAAATGGTCACTATTAGGATTTACCTCCAGAAGACGATAAGAATATTGATACTTATTTATGCTAATAAGTTGTAAGTTAGAAATAATTTTCATTCGGGAAAGTATGAAATGTTATAAAACCTTTTATCATCTGAAAAACTGCTAAACTGCACACCAAATATTACCAAAACCTTTACACATAAGTTCCCTCATTAAATAACCCTTACTATTGTCAGCAATTCGCTGTCTCTTCGAAATCAGTTTGCATATTGCTTCAAAAAGGTCCATACAGATTATAAATGCAACTATTATCCCATTATTAGACCAAGAGTAGGCAAGATGTAAAATTTAGTGAATTATGGTGGGGAGAAAAATATTTTCTCAATAGTCTCATCAAAAAATTTACCAGGTTAATATTAAACCAGTCAGTTTCTGGAAATAAGATTATTGCGATTTAGCAATACTCCTGCAATACCTCGAAACAAATACGGCGTCCAATTCTGGTGGAATGTGACAGATTAAAAAAAAACACTCATTCCTAAGAAAAATGGTGGAAGCGCGAGAACCAAAGACATATTTACAGGAAAATAATCTCTTTTATGAGCGTATCCGCCATATTTTAACGTCGAAAACGAAAAAAAACGCACTCGCGCACACACACGTGAAAGAAACAACTGCCTGCTGCTTGATCACATAAAATATAAAAAAATACCACTCTGCCAGAGGGAGGGAGAGGAAAAAATAAAACCAATCCTGGTAAAATCAAAGGCGCGTGTGATATAATTCAGCCATACTCCTGCGTGCAAGGAAAAAGACGTCAGCAGGCAACATATTGTAATTTTAATAAAAATACTTTAAATTACGGAGCGAAACAAAAGGAGAGGAGGAAAAGAAATGGCCATAAATCTATCGCCGGGAAAGGGAATGGGAAGACAAGGGGGAAGGAGAGGGCGGAAGAGCTGTAGGTTGGGCATCTGATGGTGGTGGCGGGGGAGGATCGAAGTTGTGTGAGAGGAGGAGGGGGAGGGGGATGGATTGATCGATATATCGGGGAATTCGAGAGACACTAAAAAGAAGAGGGTGTGTGTTTGGGGGATGGGTTGGTGGAAGGAAAACGGTAATGGGAAGGGGGGGGGGGACGTTGTCCAAGGGGTGCACGTGCTCATGGGTGGGGGGTAGTAGAAGAGGAGTGCACGGAAGGTTGGAAGTGGGGTGCGTTCCTAAAGGTAAGGAAAGGGAGAGGGGAAGACGGGGATTGTGTGTGTGTGTGTGTGTGTAATAGGGAAGGGTTGAAAGGGAGAAAAGCAAGTGGGAGCAGGAGCGAGGCGATGTAGGGGGGAGGGGGATGTGTTGGGGTGGCAGGTAGGGTGACGCGGTGTTGGGAGGGGAGAAAATGGGAGGTAATATGGGAGGATTTGATAGGGAATTGGGGAGGCGTTTGCAGGGGAGGACGCAGGAGAAGGAATGACTGAGCATTGGGGTTGGCGGTGGAAATTAGGAGGGGGGGGAGGAGGGGGCAAGGGGCGTGTAGTTAGGAGGTAAAAGGTGGGGGGAGGGTGGGCAGGAGGAGGAGATTTTTAGGGTCGGGAGTGTTCCGCTAGGGGCGGGGGAGGGGAGAAAGAGTTTCGGGAGTACAGGGAACAGGGAAATAGGATAGAGGCGAGAGAGGAATTGAAGGTGGGGGGATGTTGGGGCGTTTTTTGGGCGGGATAGGTTTTTAGGGAAGAGGGGACGAGCGAGGGAGGGGGTGGGGAGAAAGGGAAACGGTTTGTTGGAGTGGAGTCTGAGGGAGGCGGCATTGTGGGGGGATAGGCGAGGGGATGGGAGGAAGGATGGGAAAGAACGGGATTTGTTCGGCGGATGAGAAGGCTGAGGGGGAATTATTGAGTAAGCATAAAAATTGAAGGCTCGTAAATACATTTATTAATGCGCCCGTGACGCCACCTTCGCAAGTACTGCCTTCCTCCGTCCCGCCGACCAATCACTTCGCGTCTGCCTCATCCCATGAGCCGGCCGAGGCCACGCCCCCTCCGTGCGAACCTCCTCTCTCTCACTCCTCGAAAAAATGTTCATTCCCTCCTCTTTTCCGACCCTCCCTCCCTCAACTCTCTGCCCTCTTCCCCACCCTCCAAAGCCCCCACCACTCTCCCACACCTCTATGCCCTCCACCCTCCCGTTCCTCAAGTCCTTCTCCGCGGTAACCCTTCCTTCCCCCCCCCCCGCCCCCAAACCTTTCGTACACCTATAGCGATCCTCACTGTTCACGAATTTCTCCGTATTTCACAAAAACATGCCATTTTGAAAAGGCACCGCGAGACAAAAATTCTCTCTCCACCGTTGTCGCGGCTGACCTCAAGAGTTTGCTGCGATGAAATTTACCAACAGTCTAAGAGAGCGAACCGGCGCCTCTTTTGGTCCTCACCGTGGTATACGAAGCCTCCTAGAGAATAAGAAGTATTTTCATTGATTTAGGGCAAGGAAAGGAAAACCACAGCGTTGTCTCTGACTTGCTCTACCTACCTTTACGCTAACTACCCTTTTTGAGCTTCCAATATAACTGATTTCCTGAAATATTTGTCCTAACGAGAAGACCAATATGCACATGTTTTTCAGCACAATATTTATCTGATTCCTTAAAATAATTTTCTTAAGAAAATTATATAATAACAGTGTACGTGCAGGAAAAATATTTTCATTGGTTTAGAGAATTTCGCATTCAAAACGCGTTTTTGATACAATGAGGCCGCATGGAACTTAAAGTTCTAGTCGCATGCTTAACTGTGGTTCAAACTACGGAGAATACTAAGAAAGTCATTATATTTTGCGTAAAAGTATTTTTATTGAAGCTTCATCAGATTTTTTCTTATGCTACGTCGATAAACTAAACATTGTTAGTTCATTTTCAAGAAATGAATATTTAATTGACATTTTATAGTAAATTTCTATTGCGTAAAACAATATGTACATAATATAGTATATTAAATTATTATTATATATTATGCATATATTTACTTTATAATCATTAAAGTCCATTAAATTTTCTTTTTGGGAATATCAACTTGAAATCAATAATGTTATATTTATTTAAATGTTATGCATGATAGAAGTGAAAAAACTACATACAAGCCGAATTAATTATTTTTCGAATAATATTCTCAAAAAATAATAATAATATGTCTGTTTCTCTGTACCTTAAATTTACGCAAGCTTGAGTTAGTTTTACTCAAAATTGCTGAAATCGGCTTGAAATGCTACGCATAAGAAATCTTGGGAAGTTCTTATTTCGAAATTACAGAACAACTTCAACAACCTTGTAGGTTGTTCATATGACATTGGTGATCATAATACGTGACACATATCACTTTCTAAATGAAATGATTAAGGATACGTAATACTGGGTTGGAAACTCCTTTTATCGGAATCCTTAATTTAATTGAATCTTTGTGAAATTCCCTCCTGGACAGAAGTGGTAAAATAGTGCCATTGAAAAAATTCGTTTTCAGGAGAATCATGGAGGTGTGAAATATGGAATTTTCCGATCTCTGCAAAATAAATGTCGCAAATAAGATGCAATTTATAAAAAGGATCCTTGCTATTATTTTTGTCAGCAAAACGTGTCCGCATGAAAGGCGTACTTATAAATGCTACGAAGTGCTTAGTGCTTAAAACCACACCTCGTGGGCCCTTGTGATCAGCACGATCAGCTGTTGGAATAAGAAAACAGGTGGGGGATGGTACAATATACCCAAGGAGTATATCAATAAAAGGCGTTATCAGGCGCCGACCGAGGTTGGCAGTGAATAATGGTTGTAGAGCTGATGCCAATTTATCACCTTCCAAGATATGAAACAAGATGCGATATATTGAGGTTCGGGCATGAAAATAGGCTCCCATCGTGACCGAGACAGTATAACGAAAGGTTAAATTATTGAGAACCAATGACAGATTCTGTATCGTAAAAAAGGAAGTTTTTAGAGCCTGATGGCAGTTTTCCGACTTTTGTCTTCATGAACAGAGAACATAGCAATAAAATTATATAGAAACTAAGTATCATTTTACTAACTATTTCGATTCAATTTTCTGTGCTGATTCAATTCCATCTGACGATAGTATTTCCTTGATTTGGTAGGGCGTTTGAATACTCCCTTCATAAGCGGGGCAAGTGAAAGGAAATGATATTGGAGTAACAGCTATTGAAAAATAAAATTATTTAGACTTTTGAATGTAAATAAAATGCTGAAAATTATATTTTTCTGCATGATATAAACTCTGCTAAAGAGCTCAATCACCACACTCCGCTCATTTAAATGTCATTCTGTCAAATTTTATAAACTATTGGGAAAAGATCTATATCGTTGTTAATTAGATATTAAATAATAAATTGCATCTTATCCTTTCGAACTGTATTAAGTTTGAAACGAAAAGTAAACATTATTCTTATTTTAGTAAAGCATTTGCCATGCATGGAACAAAATGATCAAACCACATCAAGTCCCCATTTAACGTGATTTTAAGGAGGAGGAGCTACAAAATATTTGTCGATTCAATATATTAGTTTTATCATTCATACTAGTTCTTCGATTTAGATCGTGCAACTAAAGAAATGTATCGCGATAACATTATTTTCTTAATAATAAATTTAATTAATAAAGGTAATCATATGGAATCGATGGAAATTAATTCATAGACCACATCAGTTGAAAGAATAACTGACGTCGCGGAGACCATTATTTTTCACTGTAAATTGGTGGGGAGTATTGTAACTCGCTTTTTATGAGGATTATAAATTGATAAAAGTATACAAGGCTTCAAAGATCCATTTTCACGGAGATGGAAATCTATCCTCAATGGAAGGAAAAAGGTCTAAACTTATCAATTGAGAAAAACAAAATCTCAGGAATTCTTAAGGATAAAGAAACTGCAATTATACTAGTACTGTAATTTCCTGATCTAAACTGATCTAAAAAGCTAGTAAAAAATGGAAAGGCGATGTACCGTAGAAAAGTCAAGTGTGGTATCACTTTTTGTCAACTTATGGTATTACTAATTATAATTACCATAATTCAAATTTTGATAGAGCTAAATTAAATCTATAAAAGATGTTTGATCATTTTTGCACTATATTCTTTTTCCCTTTTCGAGAATGAGAAAAGGTTTAATCACTTGGTATTAAATTTTGTATTAATTGATGCACACAAAGCTATAACCATGTTATACCGCGAGTAACCAAATAAAATAGCAACGGATGAATTTTCACACTTTTATAAATAAAACGCATTGTATCCACACACACAAACACCATAGGATTTACTTCGTTTTTGAATGAAAGGGTTCTTGCATAGCGTATCAGGTATCACCTGTAGCTACACAGGTCCATGGAACGCAAACTACCGAGAGATAACTGACTTTTGTTCTAAATTATAACAAATAATGACTCAGAACATGATGACTCTGATGGAAATAGACAATAAAACCTTGGCTAATATAGTTGAATAAAGTTTATAACCAGGTCCTGTGAGAAAAAAATTTAGTAACTCTATATTTGGGATTCACACGAGATTCTTAGTTAAGGAGAAAATAATAAGTTTATCCAGAATTCTGGTCTAGTATCTCTAAAATAATTAAAATGAAGTACAAATCAACGGAATGATTTGTCTACGTCATTCAACTGATCTTTAGAAAATGTCACACCAATTAAAAAGACGCATATTTCCTACAAATTCAAATTTCATATTAGCATATCGTGTGAAATGATTTGATTAAACGAAACGCAAACAACCATCTCTTCTCTTTCATTTCTGTGTTCCGGGTGAGTGTCAAAGAAAATAAGCTCGTGTCCGCAGTCCTAAACATTGGCAAGGGTTTGTTAAGTTCCATTAAGACGCGTGCCCACCCCGCTCGGTCGCCGTGTCCAAAATGCGAGAAACTTTTTTTTTATGAAGGGGCACGACGAATCCAACTCCAGCCACCCCATTTATGTGCATGCACGCTTTAGAAGATCGCACCTCGGGTACCAGCAAGCAAAAATCAGTCATTACAAGGGCTTTAAATCGAGGGCATCCCGATCGCTAGCCGTCGGAGAGCATGAAAGGAAAAATAACAGCAGTACTTACAAAAGAAAGTCGGGACCAAAGGAGCGGGCGAACAACAGCGAAGCGTGCGAAGAGCGTTCCGCTGCCCAGCCTGATCAACGAGGGGAGTGAAGGAGCCATTAAAAGGAAGAGAGGGAAAAAAAGGATGCGCTCTCCGCTTTAAATAAAAAAGGACACGGGCGATGGATCATAGAAGTGGTAGCCGGGGCTAAATGGGCGATTAAAACGGAAGACCTCGCGACTCTGGTCGTGGGTCTGGGCCGTGGGCCGATTAATGAGGGCGTTTGATTTACAATCGGCCCCGGTCTCGTGTTCGCGGGCGAAGAGTCTTTTGAGGCCGACTAGGAAGGGGAGTGGTGAGAGGGAAGGAAGGAGCAGTGGAGGTGGTAGTGGCGGGTGAGCAATGTGACGGGAAATAAGAATGACCCCCCCCCCGCGGAGGACGGTCGGATCTTCCCCTTCCACACTCCTCCTGGGCCTCGAAGGGACGGGGGTTGTGGGTGGAAGAAACAACGGTCGCCAACATCTCCGCAACACGCTGTTCCTACGCCGACCTACGGTAGAGCAATCGTGACTCGCCGGCGGATCTTGGTCAGTCAGCGAGTCGACAAGGACGAGACTAGTCGTAAAGCATGCAGCATGTACCGTCCTCACCACTCCCTACGTCTGATATACTGACTTGAAAGAGGGGTACTGTTGCTTCGGCGTCTAAGAGAAAAAATAACTGTTAAAATGATCGATATCACTGTATGTAAGTGTCTTTATTGAGTCGTGAAATGTTTCTAGGTATGAAAGTTTCTTTTATCACGCCGTGATAAACTACAAGCCACCAATTGAAACACACAACAACGATAATTAGTTAAATCCATGGTTATTAGCACAGTTAACGTGCGATCGTATAAAAAAAATGTTTTTGCCTTACCTGTTGTGAGGGATCTTTAGGGCATATTTTATTTCTCATCGCTAATAGCGTCTCAATAATTAGGGAGACTCTTTTAAAATGATTATAGTCAAGGCAAGTAATAGATAGGTTTACCTTGGTAAAGGAAGAAATTAGCCCTACAATGAACAATAGATGTCGTCTTGATAATGTAGAGAATGCGAAAATATGTAAAAAAAGAAATATTTTCAAATGTCACTAATGATTCCTTCGTAGAAATGAATTAAGCAATATGTAATAATTGTACTCGGGGATTTAAATAACTTTTTCTGGTGCTACTAGTTTGGCAGATTCATCAGTATATTAGTTTAAGGTCGGAAATACCATTCAGAGAATAATGTAGTAATTCAATCTGAAACTTTTGATTTGAAATGTCACAACATTCCAGATCAGTTAACTTGATCACGAAACCATTTGGAAAGGACAACAAGTAATTCAACATTTTATTCACCTTTTCAAGTTTCGCATAATGTATATTTTTCAAAAACCATTCTTCGAACTTATTAATTTTTTGCACTACAGAAGAAAAAGGAAAAGGAATTTAGTTGCCGCATTGAAAAAAATATCATTAGCTCTTATGTTTATTGGCAACTCTAGATTCAGAAACTACCCGAGATTGTTGAGTTTTTTTTTTAAATATGGAGAAGTTATAAAATAGAGTTATAAATCGGAATAGAATAGTAGCTTAAGCCATAATGCAACGAAATATGGTACGGAAGAACTACAAAAACAATTTTCAAGAATCAATTGATCGAAGACCTAGAAATACATTGTGACACCTATAAATCGTGTGACGAACTTGAAATTAGTAAAGAAAGAGATAATTTGGAAAGGGCACAGTCATCTACTGTCACATAATTATTATTAACTATAAACTTTACTTTACTTTTTCAGGATTACTATGACACATTAACTTGTGATACAAATAATAAACATTAGGAAATTCCGAAAATTTGATATGCCTCTACACGTTTCATGCTTTTAAAACCGGCATCAATATTTGCATTTGCACACTTCAGACTTGAAACCCCTTGTGAACAATATTTGGGGACTCTTACCTCGACAAGTCTGGAATTATTTACTGAAAAAAATTATCATTTTTAAACTTAAGGTTATTTAATTCAACTTGAGTGCCTTGCAGGTTGTTTTGAATTTATTAATCACCAATTAACGCTACGCAAATACCCCAATGCATAATTACGTGTAGACATACAAATCATGAGATTTTTTCCGTATTAAAATTATTGGATCTCATACCGTACAGGATGAGCCCTGGCCAAATGTAGATTGTACTGTAACATTGCACATGAATCTACCATTTCACCACAGGAGCTATAGGATGTACGGTCAGCACTAAATCAAAAAATATATGTTTAGAGTGACTAGTTTGACTTGGGAGACAAAAAGTATTCTCATGTGGTCACAATGTGTCATAATTAATGCACGTTAGCAATGTGGCCAGTAGAAAACGCACCTAAACACCACTAACCCGAAAGTACGAGCAGTGAGTTTGTATTCTTCATGGTGCATAGAATAAGTGCTGATTTTCAAAGGATGAAACACAAGATGGCCTCAACGGAGCGCTTATGCGGAATGTTGTTAGCTATCCATCTCTCCAGGTCTACGACCACACCTATGGAATCTTATCAATTCCCAAAAGCCAATGAATGTAAAGCATGGTATTAGCTGATGAAAACCGGATTATATTTGACAGAATTATATTAAAGAATCAAAAAGAAACGAAGAGGCCAAATAAAGCCAGTCTACCGATCAACAAAAATTCATTTCGCGGTTCATTAAGCTGATAAATGATTGACATCGATTATATCCGACGAAGAAAAAGTATCGCTGTTTTGAATTTGCATGGCATTAGACAAGTTGAAATGAAGAACGGGATGTTGGTTATTATGGAACGTAAAAGGAAATACGTCCCTCACTATCGTGCTAATATTAAAATCAGGGACAAGAAGATTCATTTAGAAAGATATGAGGTACATTTATTCCTACGCTATACGTACCTACCATGTCAGTTATGCCAAAACGAGGCGGCGACGGGACTGACACAAATATATGCAGCGACTATGCTACATGTTTTTTAGACAGATTTTCCCGATGGACTGACATAAGTGATATGATGGATGAACAAACACAGCAGAAACTCGGCATGCCTAATTTATGAGCTAAAAACTACACAGCATCACGAAATAAGAAATTGAAATCTATAATAGTTTCCATTGCTCCTTTTTCGACCTAGACCCGAAAGAGTTAAAAATTGTAGCTCTTCCTCGAATTCCAATTCTTTCCTAAATCAGCGCCTAGCTTTCTCTAACAATATATCTAAGACGATGCTGTGATCATCCAGCAAATGCTGATTTCATCCAAATAGCAAACTACAAATTAGGAAACTCAAGGACTTGAAAAGGAGTGAACCAAGACGAGAATGGATTTTTAACACTTAAATCTATCATTATTCTAATATTTTAATACGCGCATTTCTACACCAGATGTCAGGTAAGGATAGTTGATTAGTACCAGGATTTCGTAATGCCTTACCACACCGGAAACCTGTAGGATGATAACATATCTAACTCCATGTCACGTTAGTTTTTAATTTATGACGAAGAGTTGTGATCGCCGTGAACTCAGGTGATTCTGGATGTAACGGCAACATAAGTGATAGCATTCGTAACCATGTAACCGGACGATAGTTGAATAGGTAAGCTAGGCAAACGGTAACAAATGAAAAATGTAAATTTTCGTCGAAAAGCCACGACGCGATGGAAATCTCGGAATTCAGAACACAAATAAAACACACAGTATCGATTTCATACACAATTGACGTAAGCTAGTAACTGGTAAGAAGCGATTACACGCAGGAGTTTACTCTTGGTCGAATCATAGGTGTATCATACTCACCACTTCTTTTCTAGTTTAGTATCGACCACGACTCGAGAGGAGACTCCGTCCACTAGATGACCTCCGCCGGAGTAACCATTCCATCTGGTTCGATCACTTCGGCTAAAACTTTCGGATCTGACAGTAAAAATCATTATCAGAGCACCGATTTATTTTTTGTTTGCCTAGAGATTTGAATAAATTAATAATGTATTAAATTATTCCTGCCACTGATCGGAAGGTTCCGGGTCAAAGTCCTGGGTGCTGGCATCGGACAACCACTAAATAACTGTGAGTAATGTCATTTCTGGTTAAAAGAACTTCTTCGAAAATCAAATTGTGGCTCAGAGGAATGAACTGGCACCCCTACCTTGAATGTGTGAAATTTGTACGCCTTCAATGCTGAGTTCGGGTTGAGCTCGCCTGCCCAGGAATGATTACTGTGGAAATTGGTGCTAATTAATTTATTTCATGTAAAAATTACTCGAACTTGTATAAAGTTTGCTGAAATTGAACGAGTCAATGATATATCTGAACATGTGGACCAGTTTGGTCTACCAATTTGAAGTGGATTTGAAATTTCATTCGATAGGAATCGATCAACTACGGGTCAACGCGTATATAGGTCTTCAGTGTTGGAAACATGACTAAAAGTTAATATCTCATGTTTGGTTTCCGCTCATGTATGTGAAAATAACCAGTGAGCCATTCCACTCCCCGAATTTCGTGTGAAGAGTACACCCAGAAGAGCTCATGTGCCAACCGCTACGTTAAGTGAAATTTTGAACTACATTTTTTTAAGGAAACCCAGTGCCTGGGAGAATTTCATTATTAAAACGAAAATGACACTGGATTTCATCCTACCTTCACTTTTCATTATTCACGCTGTCATAATCGTCAACCAACACCTACCAATTACAAAAATCACAATTGCAGGTACTAACCGACCTCATTAGTGGTATTTTATCTTATAAATAACCGCTTAAATATTCATTACAGAGGATTACTGTATAATTGGACTATTCCATAATGCGCCAGACAATCTCGGATTGGTGAACTCGATGGTGAACTACTTATTGAAGCTGATGTGAACGGTAAAATTAACGAATATCACAAACACTTCTTCACTGATTAAAACACTACACACGATGAGTTTTAAAGCAATAAAAACAATATACATGTACAAAAAGGGATCGGTTTATGCTTTTTACTACTCTGATATGAACGATTTCGCCAAAATAATAGCAGTAAATCGTATTATTACCAGAACGAATGCTATGCAACGGACGCCTCCTCCATCCAAGTATTATACGAGCCGCACTAAGCTAGTAGCACGTACTTTGATGTTGTCGACAGGGAGCTTGCATAAAAATGGGTATGATGCACCTATAATTCAATCCTACATATGAACTGCTTTTCTACACGAGTTAACCTACGAGTATAAACGTGGCATATGTGCTCTTCAATTTTGTTACGCCGTGCTGCTCCAACAAATCACGTCTATCATGCTTGATTTAACAGATGTGAGGTTTTTTCCTGGAAATGGTGCATTTCCCTTCAGCGTGCATTAATTGCATTCCGGTACCCACCCCGACTTCGTGTATAGAACACTTCAAGTTCGGTAAGCTCTCCAAAGGATGGGAAGTTAAATCTTTATGTTAAATGTTATAGGCCTTGCCTCCATTCGTTCTGAATATGGCAAAGGGTCGGTTTGCAGTTCGCATTTAATCCTCTTCTGAATTCACAGCTTTCCTTAAGACTTGAGCTATCCTAAGCAGAGTTAATGACCTCCATGATCTCACTCCTCCTCCGGGTAATTTCTACTTGTGTTAATTTATCGGATATAAGCATAAAAAATGCTACTATTACTAGAAATGCAAGCTTTATTAAAAAAATATATATCAACGTACATAACATGATCCTGTTATTTTAGCTTTCCTTTAAAATATCTAATTAGGATATATCTTAAATAAAAAATGCTAATATCAAATAAGCATAGACTTTTGCACCTGAATAAGACGCCTGTTAGTTGAAACTGGTCGTGAAGAAGTAAAAAAAATTGTTGGATAAATAGATAGTGTTTCTCATTTTAGTAATAATGAATTGCCACGAAATTGAGACAACACTCCGAAAAATGTCGATAGGAATGCATGGGTAGTCAAATCGCGAGAAAAATTAATCAACTATTTGATTGCTTATTGGTCTCCATAATTGAATGGTAAAAATTATCATATTCTGTTTGCACATTAAAAAAAATATACGTCTAAAATTTTATATCTTAATCACAAACAGAACTTTCAAATATGTATATCTATTATCCGTCAGGGCCATTGCCTAACCGAGGTTGAAAATTTCCATTTGAAGATGGAATCTATTTTCAATGTTGCGCGGCATCCACAGAATCGACGAAGTAAATCCTACATCCCGTCCGGATAAATCCTTCTTGCACCATTTCTTCCGCCTCCCGGGCCTCCCAGACACGAGGAGGAATTTATAAGCACGGCGGCTTAGGAGAGCGGTCGCGGAAGGGGGCGACCCGACTGCGAGGCCTGCCAATCGATCCCCCGCGGACTTTTTCAGTGTTTCGCTCCGCTCCGTATTTCGCCAATACATCGTGGGCGTCAACCGGGTGCCTTTCATCCGGAGATTTAAAACGCGTGACGCCTCGGAGCGGTTCTCGCGAGACGTGCACTGCTCCCCGCGTCGTCGACTCTCCACATTCACAATCCCCCTCCGGGCGCTAATGGCCTTAATTATGCGTCCCCAAACAATGCGGAGCCATTCTATTGGGGTTGATGTGATTTTTTTCTCATCCCGTCCCCCGTCAACTCTTTTCCTCAACCTCCCTTCCCGAAAGCATGGTCCGCTCCCGATTCGACGCATTAAAGAACACGCTGAACTACACTCATTCCACTCGGGCCAAGGTTTTAAATAAGCCTCTTCCGCCGACCCATTCCCTCCTACACTCTCATCTCCCCACGACCACGACTAGACACTCCCTATCCCCTTAATCCTGCTCACTACCCCTCTTCCACCCCTTCTCACCCCTCTCTTCTCGATGGCCTGAAAACCCGCCCGCCGACCCTCTCGGTACCTTATTTCATGCAGTCAGCGACCTTCCTTGCTCCATCCCATAAAATTCAAGATAAGGCGTCATCAACGGGCGGGTCCAGCAGCGGGACGGAAAATAAGGACGCCGGGAGAGAGTTCTCTTTCTCCCTCCCTCCAGACGTCCGAAGGCGGCGGGGGTCTCCCGGTGTGTGATGTGAGGGGAGTAGGAGTCTTGGAGGAAGAAGGGGGACCGGCAGAGGCGGAGCAGGGGAGTGGGTGGGGGACGGGAGAGAGGGGGAGAGGAGGGACGAGGGAGGTAGAGAATTAATGCCCCCCCTATTCTTCGAAATGCATTTTAAATCAGGGCCTGCTGCTGTGCCTCCGCCGACCATACTTCATAATCGGCCGACCTGCATGTGCTACCAGCCACACCCTCACGGAGTGCCCCACACCCTCGCGGGGACCACCCCATTCTCCTCCTCCCATCTCTCCCCACCTTACCGCCCTCTACATCAACCTCAGTCTACTCTTTCCCTTCTCTCTCTTCCGCTCCCAGTTCCAGCCACCTGGAGCGTTTAGCGAAGTTCTCGATTCTGCTCGCAGGCGATATCGGACGAAGAGGGGGCGATTGCCTCTTCCCGAGGAATGGGAAGGAGGAGGCGGCGAGAGTGCGTGGCGGGGATATCGAAGGGGTGGGAAGGGAGGAGCAAGCGAGGGATGGGCGACGATCAAAAGAACAAGAGCGCAAGCCGGGAAGAAGCGAATGATGTCAGCGGAGGCGCCTGCTGGCCGAGGTCGCTCGCCCCTCTTCGCTCCGGGGACAATTAAAACAAGTGATGAATAATGGTCGTGGATGATTGGTGGATAGAAAAACGCGACGGAGGCGTTGGTCAGCTATTACAAAGGACCACAAACAGTGTTGAGCCGCATTTATATGTAATGCACTCACCTCGGGAATCGTATAAAAATCACCTCAATGGACCCCATCTCCTCCCAATACCCCCATGGAGTTAGAGCGGTAGTTGAGGTCGAGAAGAGAGACGTGGAATTCCGTAGATAAGCAACACAATATAGATTTAGCGTTCTACCTAGTGTAAAGATACCCAAGATCCTAGTGTAGTGAAACTAGTTGAATTATAAGTATTTTATGAAACGCAAGATCTATTACATTATTGTAACTATTATAACACAACAGTAAGTAAACCAAGGACGTGATGGAGGGGATGCTACCGTGAACAAAATACTGAATTTCCATGCATACAGCCAAAGCTTAAATCTTATAAGTGACGAATTCATAAGTCTCGGTCCGTCCCCTTCTTGGGCTCTGAGTGATGAACCTTTCAATTGCAGTGTTTCTTCTGACAGGTGGAATGTTAAACTAAGATCTACTCAGCATATTTCATTCAGAGCATATTAATGCTGGCGCCAAACATTTTCCCTCTATTTCCACCTTAGATACCTATCGAAATATCTTTCATTACGGTCTTGGGTATCGCGTTAAGAAGGTTAATCTTAAAAAATACGCTTTGGGTTTATTTCTTTACGTAAACAGAGGTATAGTTAACCTATCAATTCTGCATAGGTTCGCAATATAATTGAGTTATATCACGTCTATGTCTTGCCAGAAAAATTCCATGACTTCCATTGCACGTTACGAAGCTCAACTCAAATTGTATCACATGTGTAATCATAACCAATCTATCACAATTACAATGCAATGCGGATAGTATAATTTCTCAAGCTTTTAACAAGGTGGGTCTAGTAGATCCTAGTGACCTAGGCCTGGCTAAGTCACTATATACAAATAGTTTCAATCAAGAAGAAGGATTTATGTGCCGGCAAAGACGTGTATACTATACACCCACTTGGTCAATTTTTTAGGTTTCCCACCGAAGTGCTTCACTCTTATTGAAAATGATCAAGAAATGTATCTTCTCGCAAAAATATCTCTTGTTTCTTAAGAATTCAGTCTCCAGTTGCAGGCGGTCTATTTTCTGTGATCCCGAAAAAATATCAGTTTTGTGCAAAAGAAATGGAAAACTCGAAATTGGCTTCAAAATAGACTGAATATAAATAGGTAATTCGGAAGAAGTCATGTACTCTGGAGTATTTCACTCCTCCTGCATTTCAGAAAGCACGCATTTATTAGGAATATAAAATAACCTTCATTTAGAAAGATTTTAAGAAAACGTACTGGCAAAGTAAAGAAGATTGTCTTTCCGCTTTGGCTAGGCCAAGTTTAGAACACATTAAAAAAGCAGGTAGTTTCGGTAAATGAGCTAATTAAGGAATCCGATGATCCTCAAAGAAGGTACACTGGATTTGTGAGGTTGCAGAAAATTAGGATGGGAGTCCTATGAGGCCAAAAAAATAAATGAGATGACTCTAGAAAGGAAAAGAACTTCCGAGTTTAGTTCTGGTACCAAGAACATACCCAGCGACCCACCAATAGACTAAGCGGCATGTCGTTATCACTCACCAGGCATGCGTATAGTAATCATTTTTAATATAAATAAAAATTAAGGATCTAATTGGAGGGTTTACTATTTCAAATGAGGTAAATAACTGGGCGCACAATCATCTTTCAATATGCTTCATTATTTATTTTTCACTAATACCTACTCTAGGCATGCGAAAGGGGTTGTTAGAAGTAAAATATATAGAATAAAAGATACACGTTAAACTACCTATTCTAATGAATCAAAATCAAATCAATGCGCGTAATAAAATACTTAAGTTTGATAAAATTTAATAAAACGAAACTTTATGATTCCACGTTATATCTGCTGACTAGTCCATACAAAAACTAGCAGAAAAGTCCATAACTGATATGCTTAACAGTCGAATTTACCATGGGCAATTCACGATTATGACTAAACCAATATTAAGCATTTAAACGACAAACCTTACAGTCATCTGACATTCTCTTTATGAATACTTCTCGTTTACCAGCTAATAGATAGTTAAAAAAAGGGGCCCAAAAATTCTCTACTTCCCGCTATGGTGGTTGGATGTAAATAAATATAATAATAAAGATTTTGATTGACATAGATCATTGAAAAACATCAAAAGAGGTAGGAGAGGTAGACCTTTCATATTACGTATGTATGTACAGAAGCGTATAAAGACAAAAGAATAGCAGGAGAAAGTGAAACCAATAGAAAGTGCTATAATAAGAGAAAAAAGTACATGATCAGCTGGAATTAAAAATACTGGACAATAGATCTAAAGAAATATTGAAAATATACCGGACAAAAGAAGAATTTCATGAACAGCAGCCCGCCCGCATTTCATATTTTACCCTGATATCATCTTGTACTGATGATTCGACCACGTTCAACGAGAAAGAACAATGTCAGGCGTAAAAAAAAGGGAGTATTGAGTGCTCAGGTTTTTGAGAAAGAAAGGGCAGAGTCCTTCACAACCCGGATTGAGACCCAGAAGCGGAGATACGCAGATGGAAAATCAGAGCGAAGGTAGGGCGCGGCGAGAAAATATCCAGTTACTTAAGGCTAGAGATACGCGGAATAAAAACGACAGAGAGTCGAGTGAATTGAGTAAATGAGGGCAGGTAAGTATTCTTGCTGCTGGGCAAATATCACGGGCTTCGCATAATCTTTGCAGCCTCGTACTTTTCCGCAGTGAATGCTGCCAGATGCGTAATCAGAGTAAAGCATTAAACCATATGCAGATTAATGTAGTTAATCTTAAAAGTTGAACTACATCTAATCCAAAGAGAGGTTATTCAGTTTTTGTTTTATGACACAGAAGTACTGTTGCCATCATTGAAATTTTAATTAAGGATGCATAAATAAATAAATATGAAAAGTGGGCTTCATTTTCAAAAGTTACCGTTACATGCAGTGGTAGGTAATAAATTGATGGAAGAGCTGCTCGCAACATTAGCTCAACGCAATAACAAAATATACTTTCAAACATTATAAATCTATAATATAAATCCTTAAAAATCTTCAATACTTATCACTAGTCCACCCTTTACCGCATCTAAATCGAGTGGACCGGTGGTTGCAAGACGGCTGAACTGAGATCAGTTGCTAACACCACGTATTATCCCCGAGTTAAATCAGATAATTCATTGAAAAAATGTACCTTAAATTAAAAACTTTTTAATGGAAATATGTACTAACTAAGTCACTAAAACAAACTTTTAAAGATGCGTTTAGGTAGATTAAATAGTTCTGAGAAATGAAAAAGCATTTCATGCAAGGTAAAAGTGGGGTGAGACCGAGATTATCGAGCTACTGAAATTTGACGTATTACCATTTAGTTGTCAAAGTTAATGTGCTTGCCTGTTCCATAACGTTTTAAACATGACGCTAGAGTCACAGTAATCGGCCTAGTTATGTACTCACGGGGCGTAGGATACAAGATTTTTATGATGCTCCAAGAGACAAAGGAGAAATATCTGTCTTTGTAAAGAATGAGTAAGAGTGGAGAGATATAGGGCAGATTAAAGCGAGTATAGTGGATATCTAATTTTTAAGAAGTGATAAAAGTTATAAATATGCAAAAAACTTACATCTTCAGCCATGCGAGTCTCATGAGGTTACCCGCAGATGATGCAAAGGTAGACCAGGTACACCAAGGCAGTAGTTCCGCTGCAGTCAAGGACAACCTAAGGTGATTGCAATATCATGAGCAATTTTACGAATTCATCGACAGAAGAGTGAAATTTGAATGACATAAATAGGAAAGAGATAGTGAGGAAAAATATCGAGGTGAGAGGTAAAAATAAAACAAGGAAACAATAAGTAAAAATGGAAGTAATTTGAAAAAATCGGGATGATTGCATTTTCTCTTTAAGGCAGTGAAAAAAAGTTTAAAGCAACGCAAAATCATATACGCTAGGAAAGTGGTCAAACTTCGTACGTTCTAAAGCAATCACAGGAGTGGTATGACACACTTAAGGATTTATAACAAACAAGTAACTCATGGTTAATTGCACTAAGATACGTTAGTCACACGCAGCTTTTTTTACATCCCATTGGATATTTGTATGACCAATTATATTTCACCTGCAACCGAAAGGAATGCCAATACTAGCTATACCTAGGATTTTATCTTAGCTTCAACTAACCATTAATCACATTAAGATGGCTATCGTATTATTACTCAACCCTTTTTATTATCCTAATTGAAAGGTCACTAATTATTTTCATAATTTCGATTCGCTTTAAAGATAGTTCGAGGAAAATTATAATGAAAATGGGTAACGGTGCTTTAGTGCTAACCTCAAACGATAATTTTTGTTGAAGAATTACAGGTTGACACATTCCCGACCAATTTATCGGTAAAAACGAAAGATGATATATTTTTTACCATTTGATTTTTAGCTATTTGGAAGACAAATTAATAATTACGTCTACATCTTATGAGTAAAAATATTATCATCATATAATGTTAACATTTTAATAGCTGACGTATTGGGAAGGATCTTCTATGATAGCGCCCAAAATCCTCATGAGGGAATCGGATCTAAGGTATTGTTGCACACTACCGATTTATATCAAAAACGCAAATTTAATGAGATCATCCCTAGAGGTCTCACTGGGGGTAAGAGAAAGAAGAAGGTGACGGGTGGAAAGAGAGGTCCGCGCGGTCAGAAGATAAGGGAAATGGGCTGGGGAAGAAGCGAGCGTAACTCCTGCATAGGAGGTGGCGGGCGAGTTAGGGGGGGAAGGGGTGGCGGATATTATCCCTGCGGGAAAAAGGAGGAGAGCGAGATCATAACTCCATGATCACTGCTCATGCGGCGGGAAGGAGTGAGACTTTTATGCGTGCCCTCTTTTGTCATTCAAAGAAACTACCTCGCTTTATTTATAATTATGTAAAACGCCGCGGTGAAGCGATAAATACTTCCAGAGCGCGGCAACCCATGCCGGTTCTGCGCAATCTATTTGCCCGAGCATTAAAATATTTGACTCCTTTCACGGTGCGATCCCAACTCGGGCGATTTAATCATCTCCCTCATTTGAAAAACATTAATGATCCATCCGAGGTGTCCACCAGGTGGGATAGACGAAATCTTTACGTGCTCTGAGAGATATCTTATCGCTTAAGCCGACCACATAAAATACTGTCCGATCGACCGATAAAAAAAACTCTGTGCCCCGAGAAAACAATTTACGACAAGAGCAACAACATGCTAGATCAATTAGGGGAAAAGGGGAGTACTGGAGACGAGTAAATTTCGCGAATCGAGCATAGGTAAGTGGCAAAATAACAACTATGTCACCAGTTGACAATTGGGAGATATATGCTTTTCGATGCATTCCTAATTTCACAGAGGCCTCCAGAAAAATTCCTGAAATGACTCACACGACAAACCGTTTCTCGTCACGGCAGCAAATGTAATTTTATTCGCCCACTGTTGGAATAAACTTATAACCTCTAACATTACTCTACGAAGTACTAGCATCCGTTCATATGCCGACCATAATGGTAAAAAAAATGATTCCAATACAATCCTCCGCGATACGTACTACGTTCCATAAGGAAAATTCAATCATATTATAGGGCAAAAAAATCTTAATAGTATCGGACTTTACGGTTTTGAGTGTGCAATATGTTCTTTCACCTCTCTTGGTGACACGAGTAGAGGAGACCCAGAGGATCTGGATTTTAGCATAACTACATATACATGACTACCCGGTACTCCCCACTGCTCGAAATAAACGAAGTATGAAGTTTATTCAGCATTTGGAAAATTCATTACGCCGTACATTTTTGCCAACGGTACTACCTGGTGTAATGGAATTCCTCTTCCTCATCCATCGCAGTGATATGCAACTTCCAATTTTCGTCCCCCCATGCACTAGAAGGTGCGGAGGAGAGGAAATATTTTTCTCCTCACCTCAAAAATCGCCGCTACGAGGCCGGGAGTGGTCTGGAAAGGCGAACACAAAACTCTCGCAACCTTCATCCTTCATTTCTTTAACATAAATAATTTTTAACGGCCGTGCATGCGCAGACTGAAGAGGGGCGGGGCGGGGGGAGGTGAGTCCTTAGCGTGCTGTCTCGCAATTATCCCGCCGCCCATTGCAGCCTCCTTTTCGAAGTTTAACACTTTATACGCGCCTTCCCCTCGGTGTTAGATAGTCGTACAATGCCACCGCCTTATTTCGTGCGACCCACTCGCGGGGGCGCTCTCTCTCCCCTCTGCCAGGCCGCCCACTCCCCCAACGCCCTTCCCCGCCACCCACATGGCGGATTGCATGACGCGAAATTTTATTCTCCGACCGCTTTCACTCCATCAACCAGATTCGCGACTCCACCCAACAATCCTCACCCCCTTCGTCTCCCTTCCTCCTCAAACTTCGCCCCTGCCTGCATTTCCCGCCAATCTTCCTAATCAATCCACCGCACTCCTATCCCACCTCATCCGAAAACAACACACTTCTTCGTTCCGCTCCCAATTTCCTTCTGAATCTCCACGTCGAATACCATCTCTCTTTCTCTCTCTTTATCCACGTACCCTTCCAAAGACATTGGATAATGTTTTTTTACCCGTAAATACATCAGTTACCATTAAAAATGGGACATTTTGGAGGGAGAGCTTCTTGGAATGGGTGAAAAATAACTAAATCCGCTTTTTCTTCTAAGGTCTCTTCAAATGAGTTTCTTGAACGAGTTTAGATTGTACATTACGTTTCGGGAGGGCCCACCAACCTCAATCAGAAAGGAAGTAAACGGCAGCACCAAAATATGGGCGCAATATTTTTTACCACAAGAATTACATGAAATTCAAACATCCTCAAGATAATGTCCATTTTGCTTATTCTGAATCAAATTATATTTGCCCATCTTATACTATTTATGCATAGCTTATATATTTAAAGCATATTTATGCTTGAGCAGAGCTATTTTTTGGTGCTGAGTTACTAAGACAACAAAACGCGTGTAATAGTTGTCATAATAGCGGCAATCCCATCAAACCTTTGAGTGATAGACTAATAAGAATATTTAACAATAATATCCCCATTCAGCTCTGTTCTATATCTTCTGCATTCCTCGAAGTTCACTCCCAGATACCGCCTTTAACAATTTCTGGAAGATATATGAAGATGGTGGTGAAGAATGGACTTAATGCTGTTGGGAGGAGCAGACCTACCCACCACGATAAGATTTTGTGTACCTATTACGTGCGGCATAAATTATTAACGAATGAATGAACGTGGGGAGTCTCGCCGTACCATGGATCCGCCACAACTTACCAAGTTATGCCCCTCGTGCATTGAGCCCTGATGTTATATTTATCAGCGAAAGAAGTGGAAGAGCTAAATTTTATCTTCTCGAACTGTCGGACGGGATTCGAAGCTGGCTGGGCGCGGAATTACAGCGCTTCCTATCCTGCCTCGATCGAGCTGTAGAAGTGAGGAGAGCACGCGAGGCAAGGCATCCGAGCAGTTTAATCGTGCCACGTGCACAGCGCCGTGAATCTGGGACGACGTCCACGGAATCTGGCGAGAATTTATCGTTAGACGTCCATGGATTGTCTTTGATGTCAAATCACAGTTACACCGCAGGAAAGGGGGGGGGGGTAAAATGACTTCAACCGTTAAGGAAAATATTTATATAAGCTGGCTGATTGCAACATTGCGTCGTTTCTGCTTTCAACAGTGTGCCCAAGACGATGTGCCTTAAACTTCCCTAAGCGTAATTCATCATTGTCGGAGTTCTGATGCAACATAGAGGAAGATTCGGTGCCACAGAATTACTGAGCTCCTTGCAAGTGTGCCCTGATTCATGTTAACGAAGTTGGAACAGCGCTACTGGATTTAAATTGAAGGGGCACAAGGTAACAATAGCTCTCTCAGTCGCTCCTTCATGTCATCAGGCATTGTAAGGCTCTGCAATTACAGACTAAATTAGGAATAAATGTATTCCCCCATCTTCACACCCTGAGGGAAAGGACTTGGTTTACGAAGGATGATGGGAGAAGATTGCTGTACACAGTGAGTCCCAATTATAAACATAAATTTTCTCTCATCCGTCGTCAGCGAATTTGTATGCCGGTGCATAAGCCATAAAAGAAAATAAACACCACTGGACGAAATAACCTATGTTAGATTTTCGATACTTCGAATAAATGTGAACTGATAAGATGAAAGAACGACAAAAACTCAATGTTGCACAGCAGTTCTAGCAGCAGATCATGCCAATTGAACCTCATGTGGATAGGGTGAGGTCGTGATCGAGTAGTAAGTTTACTTATTAGCACGCTTTAAGACTTTCTGTATGCATAAATATCGACTAATGAGGGTAAAAATGAGGAAGCAATTGCAAAAACCGTTAGCATGAACTTAAAAAAGTGCACTGAACACCCAAACACTAAGTTCCCAGTGGAAATCAGAAAGAGAATTTGTTTGAGAGGTCATAGAAGTGTGAGAGATAATACCAACTTCAAGGAGATGAAACGGTCATCTCAAGTTAAAATAGACAAGAAAAATTTATCTATGTTGAGCTCTGTAATGTATGTAAAGATATGACACAATTATTTTAACACCTTATTGTAATTAAACAAGAATAAAATAAGGGATGGGCGAATGTGGTACTTTTAAAACTAGTACAAAATTAGCTCCCTGAATTTCAAACTGTGATTAATAGTAGTGGTGCCATTCTTAAACAGAGTAACTAATTTTTCAACGGTATCAAACCGGTTGCGTATATCAGACTTACGTGGGCCATTTCAATTTATCTTCGACACAGGTTCAGTACGTATCCGCGTTTTAAAATGTATCGAGTCAGGGATCAAATGGAGGATGAAGCATGGAAACTATTTTTTTTCCACAAATAAAACCATTTGTCTGATTGCTGCCCGTGTCTTGTTTACGACGGATTCCTGCTTGTCAATTCCTATTGACTGCCTCCATAGATCACGATCATGTACATTTTTTCCTTTTCCTTTCGTTTCATCCACGCGATCCTCCCCGTCTCCGGGCCCCATCTTCCCCTTTTCCCACATCTTCCACGCTGCCCCGCCCTGCCCTCACAGCCTCCCCAAACTCCATCGCCTCCGCCATCCACACGCTACTTCGACGTCACTCAAATAGTAATACTTCGTGATTAATTCCGATCGCTACCATATATTTCAGCCGCCACGGGCCCATCCGTCACGTTGTATCCACGAGCGAATTTACAGATACGCGTCGGATGGAATTCTCTCCTCTATTTCATTTTATTCCAGAGACAGAAGCAGCTTAGCAAGCATTTTAACTTGACTTGTGGGCGCTCAAAGTTGACAAATTCATCCCGCGAGGAACTCGTCGGGCGGTGGTGGAAACGTTTTATCGCGAGAAGGTAGACGCACCCCGCGGGAGAGAGGGAGGCGTGCGACGACTAGAAATCCTTTGGAAACGGTGGATTCCAAAACGGGGGAGAAAACCCCGGGCGCAATGACTTACCGGGAATCCGTACTGGAAGACGGAGAACTCTTTGGCGCGTCGACGGCCTAGCAATAGGAAGGAGTCCGCGGCGAGGTGGGAATTTTAGGGAGAAGAGACGACGCCCGAGGGGTAATGAAGCCTAGGCTTATTGGAATGGGAACCACCGGCACCGGCGAAACGGGCGGTAAAAGACAGGACTGCGAAGGGTGGGAGGGCAAAAGTGGCAGTGGGAGAGGTAGGTAGGGGGACAGGAGGGGGAGAGAGGGTCCCGAGGGGTGTAGGTAACGCCGCGGGGGATGAGTGAGTGGGGAAAGGATACGGAGGAAAGGGGAGTGGAGCGGGGGGGTCAAGGGAATGGGAGGATGGGAGGCGTGCTTGCGTAAATTGGCGGGCCTCACTATTCGACGCGCGGAATAATTGGAGGAAAAAAGGTAAATCCCCATTTTTTTGGCGAGGGAATAAGAGGGAGTGATGGAAGGCTGTCCAAGCGATGGCAACGAATCCGTAATCCAGTCGATCCAAATCGAGTGAGAGAGCGAAACGCCTTCCCTCTAACCCCCCCCTCGACCCCGGTTGCGTCCTACCCCCTCCACTCTCGCCCTCCGTATTTTTTTTAACCCCACCCGCACCACCTAACGAAACCCCCCCACACACATCACCCCTCCCGCACTCACCCCGGCACCCCGTCTCACACCTAAATCCCACGCTCGCCGGCATCCCTCCCGCCTGACCACCCACCCACCTCTCTCAGAACATCCAAGCCTTTCTCTCTCGTTCCCCTCCCCCTCCCCTTACTCCTGCCCCAAATCCCTCTTCCTCCACCCCGGACCTCACTCCTTCCACCCGCCGGAAAACACACCTCTCTCTCTTTCCTCTAAAACCCTTTCTTCCCCTTCTCACCCGCTCCCACACACACACCCACCCACCCAGTTCCCACCTTCCCGTCAAATCATCCTCCCTTTTTAACCCTTCACGCTGTCCCCTCTCGTCCCACCTTCTCCCCATCCCTCAGAAGACCGACCACCTCATTCCTCACGCACACCTTCCCATTGCATTAACTCTCATTCCCGTAACACTTGATCCCAACCCCATCTCGTCCCCTTCCCTCCACGCGCCCGTACCTTTTCTCTGCCACGGATCCATCCAGCGCAGGATCACCCACCCACCAACAAGCCCCCCACCCCCATTCGGACCTTTATCTCTCTCAACCTTTTCCCCTCACTATCCCTCCAAGCCTATCCCCCCCTTTGCCATTCACTCCCACTTTTCCTGAACCCCCCAGTCCTCCCACCCGGGGCACCCAGACCTCCTCCTACCCGTTCTCCCCCTTCCGCGCGGTCCGACGTAACTCTCCCGGCCACTTGCATCCACGTTATACCTCGCTCACTCGCTCCTTTCCATTTCCGGAAAATTTTCCGCCCTCTCTCTCTCTTCTCTCCCTCCGGCACACGCTCTTCCCAACCCCCTCCCCACCATATCCCTCCGGGAGCAGAGTAAAAAAGCGGCTCCCTCAACCCTTCGATTCCAGTGCCAAACTCAATAGCCTCTCTCTCTCCTCCTCTCACGCCATGTTTCCCGGTCTTCCACCACTCTCCTTCGTCCAGGCGCCGTCGCGCGAGCGGTTCGCTTAAAAACGAAAAGAAAAAAAATAGCTCTTACTCAGCGCTCGACTTCGCGGTTGCTGACCGGCTGAAAGTGCCACAGTCTCGTCGCCAACATCGCGGGTTCTGTGCCCTCCGTGGTGTTTGAAAATGGGCTTGTGAGTCTCATTTGGCGTCACCTCCGTCATCATGGGTAATCAATTCGAGGATTGGTTTTGCGACGGCCCAGTGAGGTCGAGTTCAATCCAAAACTAAACAGATGAAAGAGGAAATGAGAAAAGGGAAGTCGACCCGTGAAATGTTCGAATTATCAATTACAGGTCGATGGAAGTTGTCCGCGATGAAACTCGCTTTCCATCTGCGGAAGGGTTAATGGTGCATGGAGATGGAAGTTCTTACGGTACTTTGATATATAGTGTTTAAAAGAATTTCGATGTGTTATCTAAAACTGATTGAATCGTAGTTTCAAGTTATTATGATGTCAAGGGGCGTTGAAGAATATCAATAACTTAACAAAGTACGTTGCGAACTCTCTCTTTTGGAAAAGATGACTGGTTGATTATACACGTTGTATCATTTCTCAGTGTAAGGGGTAGACTCACACATTAGCAGGAAAAGAGGCAAAAGTAAAACTACCACTTCAGGTGGGCAAACGTTCTCGAATAGCTACGACGTACAAAAATTTAAGAAAAAAGAAAAGAGGCTTCCAAAGGTGAACCCCATAAAGATGGTTAAAAGTTATAATGTTCTCTGGTGTCACTACGGACAATATGCGATTTGGCCTCGGCATGTGCAGCAGACATTCTTGGACAAGCTACTTTAGTTGAAGAATTCAGAGTTCCAACACTCAAACGTAACAGGAGTAGCTTGTGTTCTCTTGATATAGTACCCTGTAAGCCAACACTAGGATGCGGCAGGAGACCAGACAAACCAGACTGCTAAAGGATTACAAACCAGACTACTATTGACCTCAATTACTTTTGTTTCCATCTTGGGGCGGTCGAATAGAATTATTTTGATCCCTTTTCGTTCGAGGGAAAAATAAAATCTCAAATATATCTGCTCTACTTAATTTCTCTAATTTTATTGACATGGTCACCCTTACCGTAGTGTGATGGGGCTGCTAATACATTTTCAACATCATTGCTAAAGAAACATCCTTTCAATTTATGAAAAACGTTTTATCTGTAATTTAACCTATGAGTTATTCCCAAACAAGCTCCTCTAATAATTTTAATACGTGACTCAGTTTATTAGAACAGTGTTTTGAAAATCTAGCTCCTATAAGTGGCACATGATCCAATTCGTCCAAAAACCGTCCCACTGATGATGATCTTAAAATATTTCAGCAGTTTCTTCTTCGTTGCCAAGAGCATCTTACCCTGAATGGTCACCTTTGAGTCCACACTTTGAACTTCTTCTATCCTACGATATATATGTATGCAATATTTCAATGTATGTAAGAAAACATATCCTTCGTATCAAAAGATCTATCTACAACAGCTTTATCATGCATGCTACAGTTTTAATTTCTAAATTAACGACTTAGATATTATTAACGGCTTTATTACGACGATATTATATCAGAGAGGTACTTCATGTATTGTTTTCTAGAATTTTTGCAAACCTTCTCTATTCTCAGATGTAATGGCAATTTTACATTCTCAATGGACTATTTTATATAACTTCCCACACCTTCTCCTTGCATTTAATTTAAAGTGATTCCAAATGCTCTATTTACTTTCTCTTCAAGGTATTCTATGCCTTGAAAAGGGCTATTGACACAATGCACCTTTATCTGCCTTCTTCATATATTTTAGCTTGTATTTTTACTTTATAATTCATTCCCTTTGTGGAAAGTTCGAGAGGTCTGATCCAGAAAACTCTAATTCCTTGTTAATATTAATAATATTTATATGCTTGCATTTGCATTGCCTAAGGCAGAATTTGACTCTCTGCATAATAATATAAAAAAGGTGTGAAATAAATAGATGCACGGATGCTAAAACATACCACCAAGACTTCGTTAGAGCCGAGATTCATATGGATAGAAATGGTTCTAATGTTTGCAAGAGCGCTCAATTTTTGTGGCAATTATGTAGTGGGCGGGTCAATACATTTTCTTCCACTCATTATAGTAAATATGACCTCAATGCTTATTTCATGATTAATAATTCTGCTTTAAAGTTAAAAAAAACCTCTCCTACTTCTAGCTTTACAATAGAAAGTCCAATTCCTAGGGTGCAGTATTACACAAATTATACTGAGTATTTCGTTTCTTTCTTCAGGTGATTGCTCTGCAACACATACGTTGACAAACGTCTTCTTCAGGTCTCTTCCTCACTCTCCTAAAACAGGTATGTCTTCAGAAAAATGCAGCATTCGGATATTACGAGTGGGGACACCTAAAATTTATTAGATGAGTGAGATAGTAGATTATAAATAAGTTATAATGAAAATAATATTATATTTTCACTTTTAAGTCCGGGTTACATTTATGTTTTTTTTTTTTACAGACGCATTAGTCTCTTCTTTTCAGTGTTTAATAACCGCAGAGGGAACGTCACCAAATCCTGGGGCCTTGTTTAGTGCGCAGATCCTTATCTGCTGGATTAGTTTACGATTTCGGTAGAGTTTATATTTATTTAGTTACATTCGCTCTCATCCCACTTCAACTATTTTGGTGCCGACATTTTTCCAAAGCAGCGACTCTAAATATGATTCCTGTCTGTTCACTGCATCATCATCTTCAATTAAAATTGCTAAATTTTTATCACGAGTAATATTAAATGCAGTGGTTTTTCACTCACCTATTGGCAGAATCAAACTTTCGCTGCACCAGGTTGTTTTGAACTACATTCGCATAAATCTTTTACATTGCATATTTCCCTGGATCTTACTGTTTGCAGGTCATTTTTATTTTGTTAAAATAAAATTGTTCATCTTGAATTCTTGCGTTATTTTACCTTCTATTCAATCAATTGCACTATCTGCTACTCGACTAAGGATTTCCTTTGGATGGCTTTCTTTTAATCAACATTTTGTTTTGGAGCTTCTGTTAATCTTGTACGATACAACCTCAGCTGAGTTACCTCAACACTCTCTAGTCATAGTAGTTTTCTTCAGTGTCAGATGCGTTTAAAATTTGCCAGTCGCATTGGTACGGTGGATTTTTCCCTGGTTTCTAACCCCAGGGCCGAGCTACTAATCCGGATTAATACTCCGTTTGTCATTTTCTTCTGTCCTCGGAAATTTTCCGTACATATCTTATTTGAGGGTAATTTCATAGTGTATTTGTCACTTCAAATCCATATTTTGCAATTACAATATTCAATTACGCTCTCCTATCTTTCGTTCCGTTTACCAAATCATCTATATAAAAGATTTTTGGTATATTCCTATGCAAATTAACCGAATTTAGGACTAATAAGGTGTCGCTATGATGTCCGTTGGTTTTGTTGCTATCTTATCTAAAACATTCTAGTAATTACATAACAGAAAGCTCTTGGCCCACATTCTGGCACTCTTCATAAGATTTACGACGACTATTGCATTTCTATTCTTAGATAACGTGTGTATGGTCAAGGATTTTTCGCTTTGTACAACATATTTTAGGACATTCTTCGCATTTACATTGTAAGAATTTCCAGTATTCCTCAGGTTCGAAGTGATCTTAAGTGCCATGATCCCATCAAAAATGTTTGTCAAACGTTATTCATACACTCTATCTGGGGTAGTAACCACAAAGACTACAATAAAATGGGGACGACTTTACTTCCGAAACACTTGACTCGAGAGTATTCCAGCATCCATTTCGCTAATGAACCGTTAAAAGAAATAAGTGAAATATCTGGTACTCCTTGAGATAGTAAGAAGGTTTTTCAAAGCTGCCTTCCAATTCGCAGCACCATATTTATTAAAGTTATTATTAATACTCCATAGATAGATGTTACTGGACTGACCTTTGATCTCAACTTTCATTGACAAGTATAAAAGATATTGTCCTTCCCCTCAGGCAACCAGGGTCATATCCGACGGTTGCTTCTGGTCTCCATGTTAAGCTGCCTCCCGAGGTGTACATTACATTTAGTTACACAAAGATGGTCTCATACACTCCAAGTGCAATAGCTGACTCATCGCGTGCACTCACTTGTTTCGTAGTTAACCCACGGACCAACCCATCATTCGCAACTTCATGGACGCATTAATTAGCTTCAAATGCAGCTCCGAGATTATGACCATGTTTATTTGGAAATATCAGTTGTTATTTAATTCTCATCATTCTGAAACCTCTTACCGATTGAAACCAAGGGCCATTGTACATCTTGCGAATAGATCGCCATTTCTATCAGCATTCGTTATATAGATATGCAAAATAGCTACCCAAAATATCAACTTAAAAAGAAAAGATGGTAATAGACAACAAATAGATTCCAAATTGAAGCTTACGACTAATCGAAGAAGTCTACTAGCGACTCCGTGCCTTGGTGAAGCACCATATATGGCGAGAGGCGCTACCAATTAATTTTTATTTCTTCGGTTTCTAACCTGGTGCGTACATCCTTACACTCTTTAGCATTTGCCTTCTCTGCTTAGATGTAAATCCGTGATTTGAAGTAGCGATTCGCAACAAGTCTTAATGTTTGGAATTAATGTTGCGTAGTACTCCATCAATCGGAGTAAACTTTTTCCTACCTCTTCCGTTATACAGTAAAAGTACAAAATTACGCCGAATTCCAATTATCAACCTAATCAATCAGCCTAATCAATTATCTTACCAAATCTATCGTCTTGCTTTCTTCTCTAACGAAAGTTCCCAGAGTAAATGTCAATATTTTAGAATGGGCTACCGCCGATTTTTCAGATGTGCGCACCGTAAACAAGACACCTGCCTTATTTTTCACCAATGTGTTTTACCATGTTACCACGTCTAATTGACTTATGATTAATGCTGAAAATACTGAAGACTGCACAACTTTTCTATCGATTCATTTCTACTTTCACGACTACCATTGGTATTTTTCATAGTTACTACCCACACATTTTAAACGAAAGGTTACGTGGAGATATCGCCTTTCTTCTCTACATCACGGAGACAACCGTGATACACAGTAGCTCCATTTACAATTAGCTATAGAGTGTGATTGGTGAGTTGCTTGAATAGTTTATGAATGTTTGGCGTCATATAGCTACGCTGTCGTCACGTTAATATACAAAATACTACCTATAACGTCATCATCCCAACCAGCATGTAAAATTCAGCCGTTTCCTCGCTAGAATTCTCATATCCAATAATTTCGCTTTGCCTAATAGTTTTTTTCCATTTTCTACGTTTTACGTCAGTTTTAACCTTTTTGGAGTTACTTCATATCCTTTTATGTCTCCAAAACTCTTAAGTTAGCTCTGAAATATTCTAGTTCCCTTGAAAATTGCTTAATAAACGTATTTGCTCAACTATTTATCGAACATCTATTATGTCCATGATCTTAGTTTCAGTACTTTCTCAGTATCTTGAGATGGCTATTTTACATAGAATATAACAGCATTTAGTTAATAAGTAGTTCACGTTAATATTAATTCCCAATTAAGAGAGAAAGTAATAAGGTCGCCACGAATTTTGATTCTTATCCCAGACAACTTACAGAAAAAAATAGTATTTTCCTCTTTTTAACCTGGCTTTTCGTGGTGACAATACATGTACATCCAATCTTAAGACATGGTAGAAGGGAGTGTGATTTTTAAGCTACAGTTATCTGACGATCAACTTAACCATTAAAGTATTAATTCATATTTTGAATTTATTAAAACTGTTTTTAAATTGTATAAAATGGAAATTTTTGCAGAACTAAAGTGACAACGAAAGATTAGGAAAGCCAACGTAAATAATGTTTCATTACTCCGTTTTAATAAGGAATACTTTGGAGAAAATACCAAACATTTGAATGTTAGGACGGTCCTCACAATTAAAATATCAAAAAAATATAATAATGCTGATGCTGAACAAAACGTTGATTGAAAAAAATACGCCATCAGAAAATTCCTCCGAAAACAAAGTAATAGTGCTTTGAAATGATGAACCATTAAACTGATAATACTTTTGATGTAGAAGACATTGTCAGCCTAAACCAAAACTCTCATCAAGATAATTGTCAAATTTTCAGCTTGAATGATATAATTATTTCCCGTTATTTTCTAGAATTAAATCTAACTCCATTTAAAATTCTAAAAATCTTATTTTAATACCTCTGTTACGAAATGACTACATTGAGGAAATTTTCAAAATTCATTTTTCAGATTGCCACGTTGGGAATAGAATTTAGGTTATAAATCATTTTTCTATCTAATAAAATACAATTACCCTTGAAAAACTCTATGAGCAATTAGCCGTTCATAAATACGTTCTAATCAAGTTTTAACTTTGGTTAGTCGCTACTAAGTAAGAAAATGAAAGAAATGATCGTGCATCATTTTATTTGAGGAAATATTAGGTGGCATTTGGGCCTACATTGCGAGAAAAACGGTGAAATGGAAACGACAGTTGAAACAAGAAAGGAATCTTTGTCCTCAATGATATTTTGCATTAGCGGTGAAACACTTTGCATGAAGATTTATGGGTAAGTGCAATAAGTTACCTAATATAGCACTATCCCAATTCCAGAGAATATTATAATGTTTAATATATTTATACCTCCATTTTTCACAAACAAAACTCCGGGCTTTTATTGCACAAGTTATTTCATGTTCTCCCTTATGCAGAAATAAGAGGAGAGAAAAGCTAATTTTAAAGAGAGAAAACTACTCGAATCAAACGTGGGGTCGCCGCATTTTTTCGAAAACATTTGAAACACATTCCCGAGACAATATTTCATTCAACTCTCAGACAGTTATGGAGATATTAACATTAGAACGCACTTCAGGTGGGAGATACCTTGATGGCCATTGGCCTGTATTGCAATACCAGTCCGGTCTGTTCCCGAAAAATAAATATATATTTTTTGTTAAAACAAATTTTCTCAGCCCTCCGTTTTTTTAAAAACATTTTGTAGCCCCGCGCTGGGGTCAGTTTGGTCTCTCTCGCAATTTTTAATGGGAATAAATGAGAATTAATGGCTTGTGAAAATACACCTCAAGGGAGAGGGAGGGGGAAGGTGGAGAGAGGCGGAGGTTGGGTTTTCGCGTGGGGGGGTGGATGGTGAGAGAGGGGGTGCGTCCGTCGCGGGCGGTGCAAGGGGGTGAGTTTGGTCGGCCGAGACGGGAAGGGTCGCGGAGGGTGGCGGGGGTGAAGAGAGGAGAAGGGCGATGGAGAGAGTCGTACAGAACTACTACTTTACACCTCTGTTTCCTGCCCGGACATCGTTAAAATCACACTTTATGATCAACACGCAGTCCAGAGACCGCTCGGCCACTCTGCACCGTTTATTTTACACGTAGTGAGTGTCTCTATGCTGTATTAAGGAAGAGTTTCCCACTCTCTCCCTCTCTGCCTCGTCCCCTCGTGGTCCCACCGAGGAAAAACTATCTCCCATCCGCGACGCTTTTACTCAATCATGGCCGAGAACGCAGAGAGTCGTCTCCCGGAGGCAGACTTACACGTTTCGTTGTAAACGTTATATTCGAGGGGCTTTCATCCTTTATTGCACCTCAATATGGCGACATGAGATGAGCGACGCCGAACGCAAAGCTCTCACCCGAGATGCCGGTCCTTAAAGGATCGTGGGAGTTCCACCGCGTGGCTTATGAACTCAATGTTGCCTCACTGAATGGTAGAAGATTTTGGTGCGGAGACGAAAACGATCCCACGCAGCAGTAAAATACCTACCCTTGTCGAGCACTGGACGCGATTCGGAGAAATATTTTCAATTACAGAGTTGGTTGGAATTGCTCGAGGGCCATGGAAGTATCATCCTTCAGAGACACTCAGCTAAGTCCATTCCGAGCACTCCTCGGCCGAAAATTATTTCCACTCCAAGCAATGAGCAGGAATCTCTTTACGTCCTTGTTAGCTCCTTAGGAAGAGCACCGAAGTTGCGTGAAAAATCTACCGCGAAGACGCACTCGTAATGGCGATGCGAGGATTTCGCTGCCGGAGGGCAAATGGGAATGCGATGCGACCCACTCCGTGGGTTCTTGCGCGAAGACTAATAAATTACTCCAAATGTCGGAGGTAATCATTCATTCAAAAATTTCAGCAAGATAATTCATTATCGAGATGAATAAATTAATTCCGTGAAAAGCTCCTGGATAATGGACGTTGAGAAATTTTGCTGACCGTAAGAGGATCAGAGATATATTTCATTTATAAGATATGCAACTCAAAGTAGTTGAGTATGTTTTTTACGCCTTGAAAAGTTATTCTTCCTCCCCATCCCTACAAAAAAACAGAAAACGATAGCAAAATTATGTGAAACACAACTGAAAAAATTAAATTAATGTCGCATGAGTTTTTAACGGCCATCAAATGCCAAGCATAAATTTCGTCACTTCGTCGGCATTTCTGAGCATCAAAATCTGAACAAATGCAAAAAATAATTCAGAGTGTCAACCATATGACGTTGAAATTTAGAAGTTGCTGTTATTTATGTCTGTATGAAACAAGCAAAAACAGTTGATTTTAAAATTCAAATTGAGGTGTGAAACTAAAATAAGCATTTACTGCTCTAGTGGATAACTACTGGAAATAAATTCATTCTGTTTACATGAGACAATTACTCGCAAAACTGCTAAAATGTATACTAATGGACTATTACAAAAGTGCTATCTTTCACAGTTAATATATGAATATTTATTACTAAGATAGGTATAATTAGTGATAAAGAATTGTATGCAAACTTTGACGCTTGCAATTAAGGCATTTTACGAAGCATGTCCAAAAAACAAAGAGAATAATCGTTGATGAATCTGGATTATATGCAAATTAAATTTTACTTTATCAAAACCTACTCCTAATACAGAAAATATTTAGCATTTCGACAATTAAGCACGTTTTAAGACCAGCTTTATCATTAAGGTTTTTAATACGAATATTATCGTAACTTACCTAAAGTAAGTCATACTTTTTCCTACTCGAACGTCCCACCTGGAGATGACAACGATCATAAAATAAAAAACACCGAAAATCTAGGAATGGTTTCCACATAACATTTCAATAAAAGTTGAAATCAAACGCTAACGCTTGTTTTACCCATGTTTGGCGACAATATGGAACAGCTCCTGCACCTTCCATTATTTTTATACATATTTTTGTTATTTATGTGGTATTTCTTTATCGGTAAACGCACAAATTTTCTCGATCAAACCAAGTTCACTTCAAACAGACGTAGAAACAAGGTATTACTTTGATTTGGTGTTCCGCAGTTTGATATGTCAATAACGTTAGGGACTTATACTTTGCGATCGATCACTCCAGGAAACTTCCAGATATAAAATACCTGCAATCTGCATGTGTTAGATAAATACGATTGACAAATAAATACTTATGCATTTTTCTCAAGAGTGCAATTAGAAAAAATGAATAGCATTACATCATAATGGGTTATCTGTCTAACGATAGGGATGTAGCAGAAATTACACCAGTCATCAAAAATGTGATACAACTATTAATCATATTTTGACACTTATGCATTTCCAATTTAGTGCGATGCCATTATAAATAATAACTGATCACAAAAGCTAGGTTTCCCGCCAACATAGTTTAATTTTAGAAGATTTATGCTTACTCCTTTCAGTCGATGAGTGCTAGAGGGCGATTTGGGAACTGGTTGCGAGGTGAACGATATTTGTGCGTGACGTTTTGCCTGAAAGCACCATCAAGCATTGCCGATCTTCAATCCAAGATTTCCAATCTGCCATTAATTATAATTTTAGCACACCTTTGGCATGGATAGAAGGAAGTTGATCAATGAATCTGGATTTTATCAGATTGATGACTTGATAAAATGTATTCACGTGTCGTAAGTCAAGCTAAAGGCTTGACTTACGACACATGATCCTGTTTTACTAGCTTTCGGAGCTATTCAAAAAGGAGGCGGTATTATGGACCACTGTTTTAAAGGCTCAAAGGATATCTGACATTTTAGTGACCAATATTCCTGGTATTTTTGCCTCTGCAGGGTAATAAATTGTAAGAAATAAGAGTGAATTCTAAATCACAAGCGGAATTACAGAAATATACACGACATTCAAAATGATTCGCCGATTAAAATTTGAAATAGAGAAATATGTCAATGTGATTAAGGGATAATTTTTGCTTGCTTATTTTAAAGGCTCATGTGAAAAATACAAAAAACAGTAACGTTTTAGACAGTAAATGTGTTTAAGTGCACGATAGAACTAACTATTATTCACAGTTTTATATCCAAAATAGGATTTTAACAATGTATGAGTGACGGTTTACTATGGAGTGATGTTACAGCAGTGAATTTAGAATAATCAAAATCAGTCTTCAATGCATGTCCTACCATAGTTGAACTCCTGTAGTACAATGACCTAAAATTACCATATTATCACATTTAGACCAATGAGAGCAGCCAACTCTCTATTCCGCGTCTCTGAAAGATCAGCATAACATATCCAGACAACTAAACAGCAAAATTTGATTTGCCTGGGTACCAAATTCATTCACACGTCAACGTGCTCATTAATTTATTTCTACCCAGGACCATGCGATCCATGTTAACGAGCAATAAATTTCTTCAAACTATTAATTGTAGACTAAAATGAAACAAGAGCCATATTAAGCAGCATTTCAGTAAATGTGGGAGAGATGCCGCGTTGAGGATTCTTTTCTTCAATTTTTAGCTCTGAGTGAGAAGAAATCAAATCAATCTAGGCACAAGTAGTAGGTGCTAAATACATGTAGACGGGAAAATTATTGCCGCACGTGCCTTTCAGCCCTTCTCGCATCTTCCGAAATGAGGATAATCATTATTTTAAATGAGGATCGAAAAAATAACGTGTAGTTCTACATAATGATAGACCCGAACTGATATTTGCCTACGTAGGTGTTTGCATTGCTCAGTAACTTTGATACTCTGTACTGATGATTCTCAGAGCTATCTTTGCTGAAATTAAACTGATCGTTCTCAAGTTTACATTTACTGCCGCTTTACACTTTTTTTGGGATGGGGATCAATTTTGATTTAAGAAAATTATTTCCTCGCTCGTAAATGATGAATTCAAAGTCAAGGAAAACCTCCCTTCCTTTTCCCCTATCGTTTTAATAATTCTGGAGGGACATCTATTTCTACATCCTTGTTCCAATTCATCTGCCTAAGAGGATCTACCTGAATTTTTTCCATCTCTCTCTCGCTAGCATTTCTGTACGCAAGCTATCCTCAACTCTGTCGTATTCCCATTCTATGTTTAAACTATCTGGTCTTTACTTTCAAGCTCTAAAAGAAACCTTTCTACCTTTCCTCAATCTCTACTGGCAATATTGATAATTTCTCTGCCTTATCTCCAATGGTCTGTGTAGTTTTACCCTAGCTACCTCCTGAAAATGTCTTATTCTCCTTCAAGGTACTCCTACTTTTCCCTGTCTTTGCTTTCTCTATACCCTTGAACTGATCATTCCACATTTAATGGGTCCTATTAATTTCTAAGTCAAACGGTTATGTGGATAAATTTAATAGTTAGCTCTCGACACAATCTCAGGGTCTTTTTCGTTCTACCATTTTATTCTCTCATCCACCTTCGTAATTCATGTCTTGCTTATTCTCATAGTTTTTTTTACCACTTCTATTGCTTGTTTTGTACTCTTCATATTCAGTTCTTGAAATCTACACAAATTTCCTCAGTTTTTTTGTACAAATTACTTCTTTTTTACTTCTGTCAAACCTTCAAGATTCCGTCTTGGTATTTTCCTACCATCCTAATTTATTTGACTTTAGCACTTAATTTGTGAGACTATCTGAAATATGAGAGACAACGCTGTCCCTAAAACCTTGTCGAGCACTTATATAATCTGATAGGAACATACCTGTTTCCTTTGGCGATTTCAATGCGTACATATGTCTGTGATGCTGTTTGAACCAAGTATTAGTTGTTATCAAGCCACTTCTCCTTGTACAACTCGATCGTTTTCTTTCCATGATTATTTCTAATTCCTAACCATTTTCCTCCTTCCTCTCTTCCAATCCTCCCTTTGACTGTTACCACATTCCAACATCCCATTTCTATTAGGTGCTTCCTTCCCGGAATGTTCCCAATGAATACTTCTAAATCATTATACACCCAGTGTACTTCTTTCTCCCGGCGAGTGAGCATGCAAATCTGGATTACCACTAGATTGGTCGAGTATGTTTTTATCTCTAACATTATTATTATTAATATTTAATCACTTATTTCATTTATATTTACTTCCCTTATACTCAGCTTCCTGTTCAGTATTATGGCCACTCAAAGTTGACTATTCTCCTTTTTACATTAAACTACTCTGCAACTATCGCTCCAGTAATCCCTGGTCTCTCAATCTCTCCAAAAATATCTAATTTATCTATTCCTCATTTGTTCAATTCCCTCCCGATATTTTCTGTCTCCCCTGGCCTCATCAATACTCTATTTTTCCATGTATATATCCTAGCCATTTAGGTCCCCTATTGATTCTTCTTTCCACTGCTTCATGCTCGGCAGTGCAAGGATTTTGCGTGATAACGACTACAGAGTTCTTGCCTCCCGTGCCACCAAGCACAATACCCGTCCCAGTGAACCGAGTTCCGCAGGAGCCAGGGCTTTTTCATTTTTCTTTGTTTCCGTTCAATTTTCATAGGAAAGATCATTGAGGATGTTTCCCTATCCATTTTTGAATAGTTTCTAATGAAAAAATATCATTTTAAAGGCAGTCCCACCGGAATCAGCTGCTTATGCAGCCGCCTCACTGAGGAACAGACGTTGCACGGATTAACTTTCGTCTATCCCCTACCCTTAGACCTATTTGGCATGACCCTAACTGGCATGATTCAACCCTACGAGGATCAATTACCCCCGGAATATAACTCTAGTTATCAATGGAGCCCTAAAATTCTTTCACCCCGTCAAGGTTGTAATCTATGGCAGGGAGAGAAATAAAGACCAATATTATTTGTATTCGTGGATCTAGATAAACCTTTTTCCATATTGACAGGAACATAATGCCAAGTACTTGGAAGAAGTTGGTATGAATTTCGACAAAAACTTGATTAATATGATATTCCTTCTAAATTGTGAAGAGAAGGCATGAAAAATAGCCTTTAGATTGTATAGAAACAGATAAAGGGTAAAATAAATAAAGAAAGAATAAACTATTCCGGTTATCAATGCTATTTCTTTAAGAGTTAATTCATAAGGCAATGATTACAAAAATGGAAAAAAATGACGTAGTGAAGTATAGAAAAAACCCACCTCTCCCATACCTGTCACCCACTTCAACTCGCTATTAGCCAAATCTGTTGTCTCAGGGGTAACTTTATGGAATTTACGCACCATATCGAAACGAAAAAAGTAACTTTGTAATTCCACAGAAACTGTCCTGGAGGAAATACGAAGGTACTTCTTTAATTCAATTTATCGCTAGTAACCCTAAGGGGCCTTTCGTTGCACTCAGGGTTTTATAATTAACAATATTTATTTTATTGCCGTGGGACTATAATTGACCATGAGTCAATATTTCAATTATAATTTATCAACTGACTAAAACATTACAAAAAAGTAATTCAATATGTAAATTTACATAATTATAAAGAAAAAATAGACACTCATTGGCTGCCAACGTGAATGAGATGAACCTTGGTATGAACGAGGCTAATCATAAAGTAATAATGTAAAGATGCAGTTAGTAAGATTATTTAAAAAAAGACTAGAGAAAATATGAATAAACTTGTTGAAGAATTTAGTTACATAGGCAGCAAGTTCACCAGCGATGGAAAAAGTAAGAGAATAAACAAAAACACAAACATAAAACAGGGTTTCCATCGGATAAGATAAATATTAACGGTAGTCTACTTATAAGGAAATGGCAGAAAATTCAAACTTATGAATGCATTTTACTATTCTACTGTATGTCCGTGAGAGACGGGCTCTACAAGCATCATTGTATTAGAAGCGGAGCGATGGAAATATGATTAGAATGGTTACAATAAAATATACTATCAGGATTACAACGGGAGAAGTACTTCAAGAGTAGGGGAAGGAAAAAGCATGCGAGTATCAATAATTACAAGGAGAGAGAAACTATTAGGGCATATATTTAAGCATGATATTCCTTAACTGACTTAAGGATGGGAAGATTTATAGTTGAAAGCCATGAACGAATTACGTGGAAAATGTGAGGGAATAAGCATACAAAATGTTCTATGAAAAAAATGAAAGTATTGAGGCATAGAAGTACTGGACAGAATGGAAAACTAATTCAAACCAATCCACGGATTAATCATCCATAATAATGATGGTGATGAGCTATATTTTTATTTTAGTATTCTACCATTTAAGGTAGGCTTGGGGTAGACACGGATTGGATAGAGCTATTTGATCCTAGCCCATCCTAACAAGACAAAACCGGATAAACATTAATACAATAACCCTTTCTTCAATGCCACATTTATTCTACCTCCATTCATTCTATTCAAATAACCATTCATTTCCTTCCGTCGCTTAGCTAACGCTCTCCCCTCTTAAACAGCCTTCACCATTCCATCGCCAATTACCTCTCCAGCCTCCTTTGGTTTTATAAACTCCTCTCTTCTCCACAATCCCTAGTTCTACTTTTTACTTCACTTCTCGCCGTTTCACCTAATCCATTCTAATCCTAATACTCCTCTCAAAAATCTCCAAATCGTAATATAGTAATTACGCCTATCATCTTGATCTAAAGCCCAATTTTTCGGTCCGTGCAAAGCCAATACTCGATATCAAAGTCGTTACCAGACGTATTTCAAGCGCTAATCCTATTAAGATGCAATATGATGGTGTAGTTCACTGAAAATTGAGCTACGTATATCTTACTTATATGGAGTGACTCTTATAAAAATTCTTTCAATCGAAATTCTTTGTCAGAAAAACAGTATCATTAAAACAATTAGAAGAAATAATAGATATAATCATCAATATTGCACTTTTTGTGATATGACGATAATTCCTAAAGACAATTTTTCCCCAATAAAGTAAAAAAATGAAAGATTAACGTTTCCGTGATCGTCATAATGATTGCGAGCAATCGTAATGCTACATAATAATGGATAACAGCATTCTGCGCGATCATTCGTGATTGCATTTTTCTCTCCTTATTGTCTCTTTCTTCGTGACTTAAGGTAGTAAGTCTTTCTTTTTGTAAGTCTGTTATAGTTTAGATCTTAGGGATCACTTCGAAGGATTCCCTATGATTGTTAGGAACTTCTTCATTTCCAATCCTCAACAGAGTTGGTCCATCCTCTTTTAAACACCCACAAAATGGAAGGGCGAGTTAGATTGCGCAATGTTCCTTGCTTGAAATTCATTTTCTCGCTCATAAACGTCAGCAGTTGGCTTTTCGGTGAGCCAATGTAGTCTCGATAGTTGTCTTCCAGATGAAGGGTTATGTTTTTGGGTTTCTGGAGGCTGACCATGGGTGTTTGCTCGACCTTCACGAAAAGCACTTGTTTTTGCAACCAGAAAATGCACGCCTATTGGCATGTAAGGCAGTAAAAACAGCAATATCTATTAGTGTATTCCTCCCAAATTATTCCATGTGGGTTCTAAAGCCAGAATAATCTTAAGCATCGACTAAAAATGGGAGATATGGGGAATTAGAGGAGTTTGTGTAATAAATAATTGAGGAAAAGGAGGAAGAATGAATGATTAACGAAAAATATGAAATGGATGCACTGGTAATAAGTAAATATGAAAGTGAGATGAAAAAGTACTTATGAAAAAAGTTTGAACGACGTAGAATGGGTATACCGTTAATAAATAAGTTTAAAGGTATTGGTTAGGAACGCTGAAAATAACTAATTAGAGCCGATTTATCAAAAAAATGTTCGAGATAAAGTTATAGTTTGAAAGAAAGAAGTAGAACGGGAAATTCATGGGTGGATGCAGTCAAAGATACTCTCTGGGCAAGGTATATTATAGAGGAGTAGAATACCATACACAAAACAAAAGGTATACGACAGAAGTGACAAAATTATATAAAATAACGATTAGGCAGAGTGGAAGAAGTTGAAGAATGTGAGTCAGTTGCCTGATATAGACCAATTTTTTACTGTACCTACCCGAAAGGAACGGCGTAAAGTGTATTGATAATTGCTGAAGCAGTTTACTAGCTAATAGGACTTTGGATTACGAAATACCGAGAATGTTTCAATAATAATAATTCAATAATATAAACACGATCTGTCTCAAAAGTAGTAGGACTGATTCGATAAAAAAAATCATTGCGCTGATTGAAACATTCACTCAAAAGTCTTCGAAGTAGCACCCTTGTGTGTACACACACCGCTGCTAGCGGGATTTCCACGCCTCGTGCGCATTCTGGAAGGCGGCGCCCGGAATCCTGTTAAACTCCTTCGTCACGGCCTGTTGTAACCCCGTCTACCGAGCCGTGGTGACGTCCTTTCAGCATAGATGGGAGGGAGAAGAGGGAGAAGACTGGTGGGGCAACGTCAGGGCTGAAAGGGGGCTGAGGCAGGGTCAAGAAGCTCTTGGCAGATACGAGTTTCCTCTTGTTCGTCCGAGAGCACTTGCCGCCCCAAGTTCGCATACCCATGTTTTTCGTCACAAGTCGATGCACGTGACTTTCAGGGATGCCAGGTTTATCAGAAACCATGCGAAAACTTAATTTGCAACCCCAGGCTAACAAAACTTTCACTCTTGCATGATTTTCGTCACTTATTGAGGCCGAAGGGTTTCCTGAACGTTCGGTGTCTTCAACATCTCCTCTACCCCCAAAAAAAATTTGTGTCACTCAAAAACACCCGATCACATTATGCTATCACCATAAGCTACTTTGAGTACTATATGCCATAAGTCTCTTTCCCGGTTTTCCCAGTTTCACGCAAAATTATTCACTTTTATACTATTTTGACGAATTTTTATCGCACTTGATTGCAATTATTATTATTAGGTAATCTACCGATTAAGATTGGTTATGGATTGACACAACTACAAGTAAATATTTTGTGACTCCATAACAAAACGCAATCCAGCAGCGTACTCTACACCAAGTTACTCTTCATCTCTGTGTACTTCCTTCCTCCCTTCATCCCGTCCAACATCCCTATCCTGTACCTGCCCTTTTCTCGTTTGCCTAACATTCTCCCTTCTATTACAGTCTTTAACATCCCACAGCCGATCAATACACCCCTCATCCATTTTTCCTGCCTCCATAGGATTTCTCTCAACAAACCCCTCTCCTCACCCACCATCTCCAGTACTTCCTCATTTGTTTTCCTTTCGGTCCTTTTCACCTTCTTCATTCTTCTCCACACCCACATTTCAAAAGCCTCCAATCTACGGCTGTCTTCCTGCTTCAGTGACCACGTTTCCGCCCCGTACATAGCTACGCTCCATATCAAAGTTTTTACTAGTATTTTCTTAACATCCTTAATCAAAGTTCCTGTCATCAACTCCCTCCTCCTTGTGAAAGCCTCCTTGTCCAGCGCAATTCTTATCCTTACGTACTTACTACTTTGACCGTTTTGGTCCAAAACACGTCCGAGATACGTTAACTGTTCTACCTGCTCTATTTCCCCCCTTCTATTTCAATGTTTAGTCTAGCCTTTTTCTTTCTGGAAAATCGGATAACATTTGTTTTATTAATATTGATTCTCATGCCATGTCTATTGCACTGAATTTACAATTTCCTCAGCAATGCTTGCAACCCCTTGGCTGACTGACAAACTTAAGCTTGACCATAAGCAAACCTAACTGATTTTACGAATTCCCCGCCGACTTTCATTCCTACCTCTAGTTCTTTCCATGCCTCTTCAATAATTTTCTCCACATATACGTTGAACAGCACCAGTGATAATGGGCAACCTTGCCTTCCACCTCTTCCTAATACTGACCATTCGGACTCTCCGTTCCCCACTCGAATCTGAGCGGTCTGGGACATGTACAGGTTGCGGATTAGCCTCCTGTTCCTACAATCTATTCCTATTTCCAGCAATGTACTCATTAGTGTTTTCCATTTCACATTATCAAATGCCCTCTTGAACTCTACGAAACAGGAAAATACGTCGGGATTGTTTTCTATATTCCTCTGTATCAGTGGCTTCATTATTGCAATGGCATCACGCGTGCCACTCCCCTTCCTAAACGCAAACTAATCATTCCCTAAGTAATCATTTGCCCTACTCTATATCATTTTGTTGATGTTCCTGAAAACAACTTTAGCTGCGTGGGATACCAAACTTGTTCTGTAGGGCTCAAATGATGTAGCCATTATCTTTTCCGGAATAGGAACTAACACTGACCTCACTAATCTTCCGGTCAGATTCCTTCCTCATAGATACTACGAGTCAGTCCATATAGACACCTCCTCCCACATTTTCCTAAACATTTCAGTAGTTTCGCAGGAATGTTATCTACCCCCATGGCCTTATTAGGTTTCTTCTCCCTTAATGCCTTTTCTATATCGTCGTCAAGTATGCCTGGACCTAAGCTATCTTCCTCTATGCTATGTTCCTTTTCTATGTCTAACCTTACCTGGCCTAAGTTTTTTACCATATAGTTCTTCTATACATTCCTTCCATCTCTCGGAGATATTTCCTCTCTCTTAAATCATCAATAAAGTGGAAAAATAATTACATTTCCTTTCAGTGACACAATATACCCATTTAGAAATTATACTAAAATTTCGTCTTTATCAGATTTCAACGATGTACCGATTTACAAAATGTAACAGTGAAAACCATAATTTGGAATTAATTATTGGTATAGTATGATTCAAAATAAAGTAAAATAAATGTTAGTTTTTTTAATCATTGGAACAACTAAAAATGGAGTGAAAATTGCAATTATATATTCTCAAGTCAATGCCAGACATAGAAAAAGAAAAAATTTACGCTACGAGGATGCGCCCCTAATATATATTTCGCTTTATAGCAATAACATAAATCGTTATTGAGCTTGTAGTATTTTGTTAAAACAGTTACTGGGTCCTTATTAGCAACATTTTGGGACTTATAGCTATAAAAATAATTTATTTTTGAGGCATGGACTCATGACCCCCATTTCTAACGATTGGGTTCCAGTGTTTTTTCGAGCACCTCATTCCAAGGTTTGGTTACTGTAAATTTATATTTCAAATTCTAAAACGTAACGCGGCCTTATCTCGTGGATAAATATGGAAATAGTTTTGCCTTCCCAATTTTAGTCGTTGCTGGATAACGAATATTAACGTTACCAGGACATTATATTCGAAACGAGATTTTCGGTGTGATAAATCCCCAATATCCGATTCCCACGAAAACAAGAAACAATACGAGTTTGATGTGCGAACGCAACCTCCCTCATCAGCTCTCGTTAAGGCATAAAGCCTGTAACTTCAAGTTAAATGGTTGTTTTATGCGTAAATGTATATTTCGGATGTATGTATCCACTATAACTTTCCACCGAGCTCTCCCCGGCTCTCCTCCCATCCTCTTCCTTGGGCACGGACCTTTTTTTTATTGGCCAGGGCGACGGATGGACGGCTGCTGATAAAAGGGATCATGTTTCTTAATCCATTTGTGAAAGCTTTGATTGGAAAACAGAGTAATGGCCAACCGAAGAAGAGAGACAGGGAGGAAACTTTCATTAATAACCTTTCTCGCCCAACGGGGGGCAAATAAAGACGCATGGTCATTGTATTAGCGTGAGATGGCCATGTTTTTCGAAAAGTATTGAAAACGCTCCGTTTTTGTTCGCATATTTTTTTTATTTTCCATTGCCTTCCTTGATCCCGTTGTGTCCATTTGTCGCGAGATAACTCTTTTCCGGAGCCCCGCGATTTTTATGGCCCTTGGTCCTCTTACACTTAACATGCGTTTTCGATTTGTACACTCAAAAATCTACACTGGTTCGCATCCTTGCCGACCCACCCACCGACCTCCCTTCCCAACCCCTCATCCACTTCAGCCTCCTACCCACCCTCTGGACCCTTTCGATACGCCAAAATACCCTTTTCGTTCCACTTTTGCGATAAATATTGCAGTGGCCAAAAAAAATGGATGGCACAAAGCACGTCAGACGGATGGCTTCGGAAAAAGAGCAAATTAATGTAATGGAATAACAAGGCGTTGTATGTGCTGGACTTTCAAAAACTTCGCTTCGGAAGCTTATAAAAATGTAAGGATATTTGGATCTGGTAATTCCAATAAAGCATAACTGACGGAAAATTTAGTAGATTTATGGATTAACATGACGGATTACCGGCGTTCGAGTCATAATGATTTACTATCATCTTTCATGGCAAAAAACAAACGATGTGTTCCACTGGAAACTTGAAATGGAATTCAATTTGGGCGCAGAATTATTTTTGAGTTGTGTTCATAGAACCGTGTACCGTGGTTCCACGTATCTAATTAAGGATTATGAGGAATGGTGAGCTGTTAGCATGCGTCGGTGAATTCACGTCGCTTCGGAGGGGACATTATTCACTTAGCAACTTCACGCTATTCTGAAATATTAAGTCGGCCAGGTCTGAAAAAACATATTTACATGTCACTAAAACAAAAAAATACACGCTTCGATACATAACACACGAATTCAAACGTCCAGTCGTAATCGGTATTATTCTGTAGCAATAAACTTTTTGGGCATAAAATAAATCAGACTGATGGCAAATCTACATAACCTAATTGGGGCTCTTTTAGTTAATTTTATGTACGCAATAAATCTCCTGTAAGTCCTTTCATGTCTCTCCCTTGCACAAACTAATTTCAAAGGACAGGCTCAGGTTATAGGTCATCTCGATCTTAATACCTTGGGCGTAGGGACGAAGTGTCTGAGCAGAGGTTCGCGCCACGAACTCAATACCATGATTTAGTGATGAACTTAGGTATACGCAACGCTTCCAGGAGCAGGACGAAGAGAATTTAGGGATTCTTCGGTTACCAAAACTTCACATTGAACCTCATCCAAGAGGTATACGATCTCCGTACACCGCTCAGCAGATTGTAGTGATACTCCGCGGACTGTCTGTGGTTCTTTTCGGGTAAGACAGACTCACTGAGTAGAAAACAGCGGAAATTCTTTTGAAGTGCAGAATTCGTGAATCTTGGGGGCAGTTATTGGACTCTGGAGTACTATTGTTAACCGCTTAGGAGTTCACTCTACATCTTGTGTCGTCAGTTCGGGTGGCTCACATGATATTTTGAGCTCCGCCATTATTTTATAAATTTAGTAAGCGGCTTGATGATCACGGCAACAATAGTTAATAACAATCAAACTAAGACGTCGACTAAAAAACATTCACATTTATACTTGAAAAATAAACGTTGGAAACTATTTGCAGAAAACAAATGGAGAATCCCAGACAATAAATTAGACGGAGAAAAAGTTAAAACAAAAATATGAAGCTCAAAATTGATCAAAACTGTATTCCTAGACGTGTTTAAGTCATCTATGTAGCATCAATATCGGCATTTCCGAATTTGTGAATAGTTTCCCAAATTCAGATGATGGGAGTTTTGAGTACCGGAAGCCACATGAATACAGTAATGATTGCTAATTTTTTCGAAAGTTTAAAACATATATTCACGGAAAAAGGGTCATAAGACCAGAGGCGAAGTTTCCATTGGATCATACTTTTCAACAAACCATGGAGTATCTAGACATAAATAAATGAATGATATAGTGTACACAGCGACACATTCGCTGAACTAAGAAGTTCAGCGTTCACTATCAAAACAAAAATTTAAAGACGTATGATTTCAATGGAGGGAATTTCGAGGAATTTAAGTTATATTTTGTCTGTATTATCTTATATATTATATCTTTCTCCTGTTGTTACAATGTAATTTACAATGTGATAACAAGCCATATTTGATAACTGGGACCACAAAATATTTTGAAGTAGTGTCCTCCACGTGTCTTCACCAAGACATGAACAGGCAACACTTACATACTCAAAGGTAGTAAAACAACCATGCTGCTGACCATTAAAAATTATTTGGGTCTCATCATCGAGGATATCATTCCAACATCACTTTGGTGAGCTCTTAGAAAGGTAATTTAAAGTAAAAACAAACACAACTGAATACACACCGATTCGTGATGATATAAAACGCATCATTTGATTACTGCATAACCTGAAAAGTCATCAATCCTGTAAATATACTTGCGCTACATGGTAATTGAACCAAGTCCGCAATGTACTCAAAGGTTGAATTACACTGACAGATGTAAGAAGCATCTCAAACTGAAAAGATACAGAACCGGATATTCTATCGCCGAATTAAAGACTACAATAGAAATCAGGGGACGTATTTACATATTAATGCATATCTCCCATTTGCAATCTATTTCTAATTTTGCTCTGAGGTTTTCTTCTTTTCGTTGAGACAGACGGCACTCAAACCGTAGAGCATAAACTTGGGTGATGCCTCCCGCACAACCCAGACTTAGTTCCAAGAGGTCCTTTTTACTGAATATCAGAACTTGTGGCCTATAAAAATTGGTACAGCTGAGGCCATGACCGTCCTAATCTAGAGATGCGAATAAAAAATTCTTTCAATTTCCGCACCACTTCTCCGGAGTTAGTTCAGTCGAAATCTGGCTCCTCAATACGATTTCCTAACCGAGGTATTACATGGTTGCCCTTATTTATCAGTCAACTTTTATGACTAACTCTCCGATAAACGTGAAGTTTAATGACTCGACTGATAGGTGAATTGGCACCATAAATGTCCGAAAAAGATTCTGGAAAATTAAATTTTTACATTTATGCTGGTTTTATTTCCTTGGATATTTGTCGTGGATTCAAAAATTGAAAAAGTTGTGCATTTTATGAAATTAATAGTAGTTATCACTCATTTTATCAATTATTTAGACGAGTTTTTATTTTTAGACGGCTGAAATATGGTCTGGGAAATCATCGTAATTAATGATTTCTAATTTTAACTTAATTTTATTTGTCTTAAATGGACCACTTAATTATTTAGTATATCATATTTAGACCTTTTGCCGAAACAAAATGAAGTATTTTCGAAGAGAAGACATAGAGAAATATATAGCCTCATAGTGAGAAATAAATTCATTAAACACCCTGCCTCCATTATTATTCTTTACTTTTATCCTTCAAAGTAGTTTCGCAAGAGGTCCGCATATAAAAACTGAACGCTCTTCGCAAGTCGAGCGTAGAAATCTCCACAGTTAAAAAAAGAGCCAAAATACATGTGGATGCTGAATGCCCTGTTATTTTTCTTCAACCTCCTGCAGTAAAAACAAAATCAAATGTGCAAGGTTACTGTGCACACAAGATAGAATTCACGCATATTTTGTATTTATATTTATAGTAGTTAATGACGGAGACGAGCTAGTGACCGTAGTGTGCTGGTTGCAAATCTGAGTGATATCTGTAAATAATGCCATTAAAACCTCATTAATGTAATCTAATAAATAAAAGGCTTATAATTTCAAAGTGCAAGTGTCAAAGGGGAGTTAGTTTCCCACCCTAGTTTGAATTTGACAATTCCAATTATCATAAGTTACTCTACCTCTAAACTATCCTGTGAAAAAGAAGTCAAATTCCGTCGTATTTGTCATTTATTAGTTTCTTAGAGTTCTTTGGAGTTTTTAGATACCCCCGGTATGAGCACACTTGGAAAACAGACAGCCATATATCTAATCATTTCTAATTGGTAGGCATTCGGTGGCACAATCAAGCAACATGTGCAAATACGTTACATTATCCATATGCATGAGTTTCATTTCGTGAAGATTACTTTATATATATGGCAGGATTTCGTGTTTTGACGGCTCGGCCGTCGAAATGTCAATAAATACTGTGAGTGTCCATCCTTTATGTTTCTGTGTGTTGAATATTTTGTATCCGCGTTTTTGTGAGTTTGTGCGTCGCCGGAGAGTGTTAATTTCAAAGATATCTTTCTATATATTATATATATATATGAAAAGAGGAAATTAGGTACGTCTTTTGTCATTCAATTAGTAACAACTGATAACGCTATTACGAAACTTTTAGCTGCAATGAATGCAAACACCATGAACAATTCTTATTCGAAAGTTATTGAATTAGCTTTGGCTTTTAAACAATAAACTGTATTCGTTTCCACATAGCAGATTGTTCTTCCAGTGAAATATATACATAAAAGATATTTAAGCATAAAAACAAAACGTAAGCGTTCTGCATCTCGTGTAAATATCTGTAACAAAAGAAATTCATCCGCAAAAGTAACTTAAAAAGGACAGAAATGTTTGAAGATGAACTGGATTATAATCCTAATATAGATTTCAGCAATTTTCCAGAATAAAACGGAAGGAAACGCGTTCCATGCTCCATGAATGTGTTTTTAATTATATCATCGCTTATCAATCCCAGGATTCGTTTGTACCAGAATAAGCTATCCTACATGTATTCTCTGCCATTATGTTTATATTCTCTCAAAGCTCCTAACGCTACCGTTTCCCATTACTTGTCTATGGTAGGTCACCCTTGGTCTTCCTCTGTCTTCCCCACAACGCGTATTGTAGGTCATCCTTTTCCTCTTCCCCACAACGCTTCCTTCAGTTACGGTTTTCAGTTAACTATTATGCCTCAGGATGTGCTCGGCTAGTTTTCCTTTTCGAACAGAGTCCTCAGTGGGCACCCATTTTATTTTCAGCATTACTCTGAAGTAACACATTTCTATCGTCTCCAATCTTCTGTTCTCTCTGGGTCCTTATCGTCCATATATCTCAGTTCTTTGAAAAGTGGACTTCATTTATAATTTTAACAAATTGCTTCCTTATGCCTATGACAGCGGCATTTGCCATTTGTAGTTCTTTCTTCTAATAAACCTTCTTCTATAATAAAATATGCTAATGCTGAAAATGGCAAAACTCTTTTAAAAATCGCTATGGTGTGTTTTCCAAAGTCTTGGAGATCTTCTTCCCTTCTATTTTGGACTTTTATCGTGATTTTAATCTTGTATATGTTGAAGCTGTATTTTCCATCTCCTCGAAACTGCTTTTATCCATAGTACCCTAGTAAAGTCTTCCTTTTCTCAAAGTATAGCTATAATCTACGCAAATTACATCATACTTATTCTTTCTCCATGCTTTCTTGCGCCGTCTAATTTCCTTTAAGTTATTATTTTCTCAACACACAGTAAATATCATGGACTATAATGAACAAACCTGCATTAGAAAACTTTCTAGAACAATGTCTTATGAAAGAAAGATAGCGGAGAATCGGTGTTAGTGAATGCAACTTGGAGCGAAAAAATTGGAATTATCTTGGAAACATATATATTATTAACACAACGACTAAGGAACACATGCTCGGGAGGGTGAGCTGAATTATTTGAAAAAAAAAAAGAAAACTAGAATTTCGTAAGAATGAAACCTTTGGGAAACCATAACTCTAATAAACCTTAATAACACCTGACCTAAAAACTCAAACTTTAAGGAATAATAGTACATAGTAGACAAGTAAAGTAATCCTCTGTATTTGTGTATGTATATATATTTCTTAGCGTTTGTTTTGTTTCAGAAGCCTTTTGCTTGTCGTGCATGCAAACAACAATGTCCGCGACAATCGTTTATCCCGCCAGCTGTGAAGTGCGTTCTGTCATACGATTCTTGTATGCAAAAGGATTATCGGCTGCTGAAATTCATCGGGAGTAATGCCTAGTTTATGGACCTACAGTTATGAGTGAAGGAAAGAAGAGACAATGGTGCCGTGGTTTTAAAAATGGAAGAACAAATGTCCATGACGAAGAGCGAAGTGGCAGGCCCAGTATTCTGACCGATGAAATTGATGAAATTCGCCAGTGGAACAAAAGCTGCGATGTGATCATCGATTGACGATTAATGACCTGGCTGAACAATTTCCTCAACTTGGACGCACTACTGTCTAAAATATTGTAACGGAAAACTTCGGATACCACAATTTGTGTGCAAAGTGGGTACCGAAAATGCTCACAAACCACCACAAAGAGCAAAGAATGTTTAGTGGACGAGAGTTTTTGGACCGTTACCAACAAGATAGAAACGATGAGAACTTGAACCTAGCGACTACTTCATCTTCTTGTACTAGAAACAGTGACTCGGTGGACAACGCTTTGAAACCGAAGAGGAACTCAAGAACGGCGTTGTCAATTGGTTCAACCCTCAGGCAGTGAGCTTCTATGCAGAGGGGTTAAAGAACCTGGTGGTGCAGCGGTACGAAAAATGCTTAGAAGTGAAAGGCCTTATGTAGAGAAGTGAAGTAGATTTGTGGCTAACTAAAAGTTCCAATAAAATGTGTTTCATATGAGTTTATTTTTTCCTGTGACCAAACGGCTCTTTATGAGCATGGGTCGTATAGTATATAGCGAACAAAAACTCATATTTTTCCGAATTTTTGGTGGTCAAGTCACCTTTCTAAGGGAGGGAAGGAAGGAAAGAGTTCCTTCCATTTCTCCCTTGAGAAACGTGGCTTGACCATCAAAAATTTGGAAAAGTGTAAGTTTCCTGTCTTTTTTGTGTTTCTGTGTTTTTGTTCGCTAGTGCTACCTTGATATACATTACTATTCATATTCGTGAGACTTTCACTTAAGTTATATTTTTATATATATGTATATAAACATGAAAACTATTAACATGATATTTGTTGTTGACATACTACGACTTGAGGAAGGACCTAAATAAGACAAGATAGTCAATACCTAGTAAGTAAAAAAAAGCACAAATATGTATTTTAAATGCCATTATATACGGAAATAGGCATATTATCCACTCTTAGTGAAACATGATTATTTTGCAATATCTGGGAAAGTACTTGTACTGCAACGTCACTATAAATAAAAAAACATAAGGAAAATATATGTACAAAGACTATAGTAAAGAGGGTTAGCAATAGTAACAATGGTAATGGGATGAAAACAAGCGTAGACATAAATCAAAAAAGCAAAACCATTTTACGTACTTCGAAAAATATTGGAGTCTCGAGCTGTTGCAGAAAAGGGTGACTGACGATTGAAAAGAGGCATTTCCGCAGATTGGTGAAGATGGGATGAAAAAAGAGACGAATGGAGTCTTCCAAGAGTGGGTTATAAAAGGAGCCCATTTAAAGACGGTGAAGGGAATGAACCCAGTATAGTATGATCCACATCTTTTCAATGATGACCTTAACAGAAATAACTATTACAGCTTATAGTTAAAACCACCCACAAATCATAGAATCAAGCCTCCTTGTTCTCAATTCTCTGAGGAAAATCCGCTGTAAAATGATTTATCTAGTTCACGCAATAGATAACAATGCCCATTTTTTAATTTTACGACATTAATATCTCCACAGTTCCTACAGCGATTAATCTTTATCCAATCTATCTTAAAGCAATTAACTTAACGAAGGAAGGAGAAAAAGCATTGCTTTTTCTTTCCACGCACTTTCCAACCCAGGGGGAATAAAATAGCTTCTCCATTAAAAAAAAAGTTCGTAAGGCTCGACGATCCACGCCCACCGTCGATATTAGTGCCTTTCCCGCAAAGTTCTAACGAGCGTAACTGAAGGATATTCGAAGTCGTCTCACCCTGACGTAATGAACTTAATCGAGACAGCGCGAACGCTTCAATGACATCGATGATATGACAGGATATAAGCTGGCAATTTGCTCCTTTTATTTTTTCCCCAATAACATCAAACACGCTGAAAAACCCTTAGGCATAGAAGAGAGGCTTGTAAGGGATAAAGGCCTGGCTGCCCTCCGCCATTATGCGTGTGACGCGCGGACGTTTGGCCGTGTGAGGAAAGGAAGGGTGGGGAAAAGAGACGCGAGTCGGGGAGGGAGAGGCCAGTAACCCCTCCCACGACTCTACGCACCCACACCCTTCAACTCCCTCTTTCTCTGCCTATCCCTCCGCTATCCTCCATCCCCCCGCAAACCCACAGGACGAAGTTCGGAAAACAAAAGTGGGGTGAAAAGTATATATCTCACGTTTAAAAAAATGAACGAGCGATGAGTGCGGGTGGACGGGTTAGTAGATAAAGACGACGAGATATATTTTACAGTGGAGCATGAATTAGAATGGTGAGGAAGGGGAGAAATAGGGAAAAACGATAGCGTGGAAGGAAAGAGGAGAAGGAGGCTGAGGGAGGCTGATGGAGGCTGAGGGGGGAGGAGGGTTGTAGCTGTCGAAGCATACAGAAGTACCTTTGAAAATTGCAAAAAATAATATAAAAAAAGCGCAACGCCATAATTTAGTTCACCAATATTGAAGTTTTAAAATAAAATTGCACATGGAAGAAATGTATATGCAAATACATACTCGTACGCAGTTTAGTAGTCATATTGAAATTGTTTTCATGAATTTGTACCGGCACAAATTAAAAAAAAACTTAATTAACGATTTTTCGTATCTTAAGACTAAAATAAGAAAAGTTATGAAAGTTTTATGAAAATAACTAATGAACTTTGAAATAATTAATTTAATTTTTACCTAAATATAGGAATAGTTAATGATATTGAACGGATGCATAATAACGGAGGATATTAAATTAGTAAAGAGTTACAGGTAGTATCCGAAAGTATAAATATGGAAAACATTTTGTATCTTTTTATAACTCAGACAAAATATGTCAAAAACAATGACAAAAAATGATCTATCGGAGGAGTGAAGACTGACAATCTGTAGAATGAAGTATGAAAATAGGAAACAATATTTGTCTTTGTGCATTTAAATACAGTACATACCTGTACGAGAGAAGCTATTGGAATATAAAATTCCATTTCAAAATATTTAATATGTTGTACAAAAAATATCCTCTTTCTTGAGTAATACGTACCTTGGAATGATTTAACTGAACTCTGATATTCTTCAAGGCAGAGCTTAATGATGCCAATCCATTGATCCTATTCTTGTAAATGTTGTAACCTCACATATGAACATTTCACCATGCAAATTCGTATTTCTTTATCCCAAAAGAATATTCTTGCAGTGTAATATTCTGGTGAATTCTTCTTAGATCATGGGTGGACCTCAGTTGAGACACATAACATCAAAGCTCTTTTCTTTTCCTGTGAAATGAAAAAGAAAATCTAATTTAATAAAACAGCATTAGCAATACAAACCTCCACATAATATTCTGACCGAATATCATTAAGGATTAAAAAAAATTCAATTTCCGATCTCCAAGTAATCAGAGATATTTAAAAAATCATAAGCATTTATTTAAGAGAGTTTTTCATGATGACAATTAATACTTGATCCTCACGGGAGTCATTTAACATTTGAGAATGTTCAATCTCTAGTACAACTAGATCGTGGTGTACCAGGAAGAAATTGAGTGAAGCTGTTTTTTTCCTTGAATATCAAAAGTAGTAACAGAGTTTCCAGTATAATGAAATTCTTATTTTATTCAAAGAAGAGACATTTCGGCTAATTGGATAAAACAGAATGAAATGATTCAGATTAAAAAAGGCTTAAGATGGTGACATATTTTCAATTTAATATCATTTTTATTAAGGAATTATCATAGGAAATGCATAGTTGCACCAAGGGGTAGCTAGTTGATCGACTCTTCATGACCTCACGAATAGAAAAGGGTTTGTGAAAACAACATGAAGTTGTTTTGCGACATCAAGCAAGATCCTAAAGCGCGAAGACACGGTTGAGGAAACCTGGGGCTTGGGAGGTAGAGGAGTGGGATCAAATCTAGTCCGTTCGTAAATAGAATGGCAACCGTAGATGGAAAATCAGCAGAGGGGGGCATGGGAAGGTTACCTCCAGGTTAATGGAGGACGGAGAAAGAAGTCGCGGGGGAGGGAACGGGGAACGGTCGAGAGTGAGAGGGAGATGAAAGAGACGTGGAGGTCGGGATAGAAAAAGAGATATAGTTAGCGCGCGGAGTGAGTGGTGGGAGGGCAGTCGGGGGCAGGAGGGGGTGTTGGGTGGAAGGCACGTGGGGAGGGACGGGAGAGTAGATCGGGGTTTTGCTTCGTTCGGCGGCGGAGGAGGAGGAGAGGTTCTCTCTGCGATGATGAACGGCGGGTTTTAAAAATTCGACACGACGCCCCGCACTAACCCTCCCGCCCTCACTCCCACGGTCTCTCACCCCCACCCCGTGGCCCTCAAAACACTCCCTACTCCCTTCCCCGTCACACTCACCTCCTTCCCCACCCTACCTCCCCTACACCCACCACTCTCCCCGATCTCAGCCGTCTCCTAACCCTCTGCCCCTCCCTCTTCGAAAGCTTCCCTTCCTGCCGTTCCCTCACTCCGCTTCCCTCACGCTCACAAACATCCACCCACCCTCTCGTCCTCCTCCTCCCCAACCCCTCTCCCATTCCCATCGCCCACCCTCTCGAGTTCATTAAAGCCCAAGAATGATGTCCAGGGTAAAACACTGCTATACACGTGTACGGTCATTTGCAAAAACTGAAGCGGTGATTAAAAATGGCGACAGAAGAGGTCTCACTCCGCGGGCTTAAAGGGTAGAGGGATGCCTGGATAAAAAAAAGTGGGAGAGGGAGAAGGATACGTAAGTGAGGTCGGGGGGAGAAGGAAGGAGAATGTGGGAATGATGGAGGTGGGGGTGAATAAGTGGAGGAGTGGACGAAAGGGTGACATGGGAAGGGGATGAATTCATATATATGTATATATTTACGTGTCCTACTTCAACGTAACCGGAATCGAAACCCGTTTCTTGGATTGGTGGTCCGACATTTTCGATTCACCGCGGGGAGTCTTAATGCGGAGCAGACACAACTTCCAAAATGTTCCCGGAGGCTGACGCTTCAACATTGCAACTCGCGCAGCACCCAGCGGGGAGGATAGATTTTCTTGAAGACTTACTTGGAGGAAATTATACATTTCAATTCTAGAAACGGACCAAATGCACCAAAAAGCCTCCGGTGGTGTGTCACTCGGGAATGACTCGCGCAACTCCGGTTTTCATCACAAAATGTTAGAGGTCAAGCTGAAACTCGTTACTGAAACTCACCTATGGGGATTAACTCACGTTCTACCAGCCATAACAGCCAGCTGAGGCCCCCTTGATAACCCGATTTTTGCACGTCTTTCAGTCCATTTGAAGGATCTGCGGAGAAGACGATATCGGTTAATCCTCATTATAGGAACATAATCAATCTTGACTTGGAGACATACATTTTCACGCTCTTCTGAGGGAATACTATATAATAACCAGTGAGTATCCAACCAAAATCATGACTATTTCACAGTACTTCCATAGCGTTGTTATTCATCCCCTCAATTCTATCCGTGTTGACCAGCGGGTTTGTTCGAGTGTATCTATATACTTATCGCTATAATTACTATTCATGGACGCATTGAGTTAGATTACTTTTTCGATCAGATTATGAATAAAAACTGACTTGTCTCATTTCAGGTAATACTTGGATAAGTGATACAGTATAAACACAAACGTCGAATGAATGTGGTGGGGTTGGGGTAGCTTAGGAGTTTTTATGGTAAATTAAGGATGGAAGATACTGTAGAGTGAAGAATAAGATTAGGGAAAGACACAAAATAGGGTGAAGATGAGTAACATGTGGATAGGAAGTAACAATAATTGACATATTGTGCAGACGTCAGCTACAATGCCGAGGAATCTACGACGGCCTACGAGAGCTATGAGAACAACGGTAATGCCGAGAAAATGGATACAAGTCATGCATGAGTCGAATCACCCTATAGTAATTTTAATTTAATGAATTTTTCTCCAAATTTTTATGTGTGTATCAGTTACCCTTGTGTTCCTTTTTTTATTATTCATGCATTGTTTTTTTTATTTAAATTTAGTAAATTATTACAATAGCATTATCTATCTGTAAGTTTTCGCTGGTTTTTCATGCTCCCCTTCATTCGTGGGTATTTTCCTGCAGTGGGTTTTTGCATCAAGAATAAAAACCTGATTCCTCATTTTTCCCACAATTTTGTACATCTCTCTACAATCTTTATACTCATTCCATATTCATTGTAAGTCAATTGCTATTATCTGGTTATTTTTCACATTATTTAGCAATCACATGTGATTGATTTTTATTAATTGTACTTGACGATGGGTAAGATGAAAGAAAGGACTACCACAGTCTCATTCTTGCCCGAATAAGTTCAAATTTGTATTATTATTATAGATACATAGAAATAGAGTGAATGGTTATGGAGAAATGTGTAGGGCAATAAAATCATGAGATAATGTTTTTGAAGTAACTCTCAAAGACAGAAATATTATGAGCCTCAGTATCAGATGCATAGAACATTGGTTAAAAACCAAAGAGGGAAAAAAGTGTGGACGGACATGAAAGAATCGTAGACATTACTAAAAGGGAAAAACTTTTATGATATACATCTAACTCCAAAGTAGGTATTTTTCAAAGACTATTCTACCCCAAACGGGACAGGAATGAGGGGTGAGTATATGTGGCTTTTCGCGGATACTATCATATATTCTCTTTTAGAAAATGTTTTAGTAATGCATGATCGCCGGTAGGTTGAAATTTAATGAGAGAGGGGTGAAAAATAAACTTACTTCATTAATAATTACACCTAATTCCTTCCCTATTCCATTAGGAGAAATGAGATTTTCTTCCGGTTTCTTTTTCATATACTATATGTACACGGGTGGATAAATAATAAGCCATGGTCTATCTATAATTAAGACGTAGAAATCTTGGACCATAATTTTGACCAAGCCTTTTGGTTCCACACAACAATCTATCAGTAGCCCTGATTCCAAGAAGAAATTTGTTTTGTTCGTTGGCCTAAAAAAACAATCAAAGACCTTTCAGATTGGTCCAGTATGAATAAAAATGGATATTTAAATGAGGGATATGAATTTTAGGAAAAAATTAAAAACAATATTTTGAGAACTGTACAAACACTACCAAGGAATTCAGAGCTGGAAACTGACTACGCAAATTGTTTGAGGAAGGAGCTCAATTCACGATATGAATACAAATTTCCTGAGAAGAAAATTCTGTGGCAAAAGAATTGATTCCTGAGAAATAAGGGGCATTTAGAATAGAAAAGTTGGACATTTTGGGTTAATGGGATATCCTTGGGCAGAAGAGGAAGATAAGTACTGAATACAATGACAAATTATCATTAATGCGGAATGATTAATTCCAAATACCAGGAAAAACGTTCATTTTCACAATAAGCAGCAATGGTATAGATGGTGAAGTAGTAAGTATTTTCCAAATATTGAGGACATTATTTCACACGCTGTATTGTGAGAGAGAATATTCAATGAGGGGCAACGGCTAGATTGAAATTCACTGAAACCGGGAAATTTTGATACCAAATGTGATTGATATGTATCATAGACCAATTTAGGGATTTTCAGAAAGGCAGGTAGTGATAAATCTTTCTATCATTAAACAATTTGGCTAGATATAGCTTTTGGAATAGAGAAATGAATACAATAGGCAATTCTATATTCCCAACAAATTTGAAAACTCTTTCCTTGACAGAATGTTTTAGCACTTTTTGGTTGATAATAAGTATCATGGAATGCAAAAACTTTATCTAATTTTCGCAAATATTCCATTTCATCAAATCATTCCCGCTAAAATCCATTAACCCCAAAAGTGAACATTAACAGGTTTCGGGAGAAGTTAAAACTCGATCTGCAAGCATTCATGTTGAAAACTCACAACACTGACTCAAAATGTGCTTGGATAAAGTTTTTAAATATTATAAGTGATGGGATTAGAGACGTTTATCCCACACGTATCATAACGTGATAATAAGGAACCATGAGAGTTCAACAGCGGCGTTAAGGAGACGAAGAAGGATACATTTCAACTTTTAAAATAGCTTAAAAAATGAGGGATAAAAATGCAAATTCCAGAAGGTAAATCATAGAATGTCGAGCAAAAACGAAAAGAGTTACATACAAAGTCTTACGTGTATTAAAGGCAAAATTTTATACGAATATTTAGAGTATAGTCAAAATCATTTTTATTTTGCGTCAGATAAATACATGGTCCAACTGTCCATACATTACAGATAGAAAATGGTGACATTGCAACAGATCGCGTAAAAATACCAATATTCTTAATAATTTCTTTTCCAATTTTTGCTTCAACATTGTAGGCGCACAAAATATGCCCCCAAGTATCAAAAGAGCTCATAAGCGACAAATTATTATATCAGGATGGAATAGGAAATGCAACTTCAAAATATAACATTAAATAAAGCTTAGATTTGCATGAAATCCCCGCCATTATACTGAAGGTACTTGCGGAAGACATCGCTCCTTAAGAACCGTTTTTCACAGGCCGGTATATGCAGGATCAAAACCTCGCGACTGGAAGCTTGCTCACAGATCATTGCTATTGGTAAGGTGACGAAATCTCTTTCCCCATCGAAAACAGACCAATTTCTTTCACATCGATATCCTGTAAACTCATAGGGCATATCAATGCCATCAATATAATTGCCATTATAAAGAACAGGAACATACCCTGTCGTAATCAGCACGGGTTTAGGATAAACAAATCTTGCTAAACACAACTGAGTCTTATTTACGATATCCTGAAATCGGCGAAAAGGAATACCGAATTGGATACTGTAGTTTCAGATTTCAAAAATGTCTTCTACGAGGTCTATCACGAGATATTGATGCACAAACTAAGATATAAATGGTATTAATGAGAAAGTAAAGAATTGGATAAGTGGCTTCTTATCTCACCGTATATAAAAAGTAATCGTCGACGGGCTGAGTCCATAAGAGGCAGAAATAACTGCAGAGGTGCCGCAATGAAGTGTTATTGGACCCATACTCTTCTTGTTATGTATATTAATGACCTTAGCTCCTACATTAGCATCAATCTTAGGTTACTTACAGGCGACACAGTGATTTACAGAGAAGTGAGGCCACGGGGAGACAGCGTGCTACTCTCTTAACGGCAATATCCGTATTTTCCTTTGCACGGGTCTAATGCAAGTTAAAGGAAGTTAGCCCGGCGCTTCTACATAGCGTCGTATGAGAGCCGACTGGGGTTGGCTTCGGAAACTTAAGTCCAAGACTAGTTAAACCTATGAGGAGCTAGCTTAGCAGTGATGCCATCCCACCATTGGAATTCTTTTTCCAGCTTTTGAAGTGTTTTAATTTAATATTATCGTTCATATTCATGGGAGGTTTGTTTGAGGCCTTTTCATCCAATTTTAGGAGTTTTAAGAATAAGTGTAAAACAGTCACTGGGTGATAAAAGTCATTGATCAGATTATACTATTGTACTCATTAAAATATTGTATGTATGGGATGTGGGCGGAGTGAGGAATTGTATTGCGAAAGTGAATGATGTGTTAACGGTGAGCGATTTTGAACGGTCAATGAAATTGAAGAGTGGGTGACGGAGTGGGGCGATGGATGGTGTGTAGTATATAGTACTCGTATGGTGTAAACCGATTTTTTTTGTGATGGCAAAAGAGCGGTTGATAATCCAATAGTGGCATTGTATATAACAGCATTTTATCTCACATCTTTTCTTCCTGTGTATGCATGTATGTGCTTTGTAAGAGTGACCAGTGATCAGACTGGCCTGTTGGCACCAGGACAAATTCCTAATTGAAACGTAGTTTATATAATAATAATATTAAGTGAATTTGTAGCATTGCTTGTTGTACAGGGCAGTATTATTTCGTAAAGAGTTTTTTTCCGTATTTTAAGGTGCATTATGGATAGGTAGCAGTTAGTAAATTTTAAGAACGAGTTAACCCGCATTTTGCGAAGATGTGTAGTTGCATTGACTCAGTTGAGATCTAAAGTTATCGCCTTCGGCAATCAATTGCCAAAGTTGAGAGGAGAAATGGGTGAATTTCACTGCATTCCACTTCTTCTGGATATTGGTTGAAAAAATTGCACCAATGAAAAATTTGCAATTATAGTGGAGGGGATGGCTTAAAATAACGAACATTACGAATTTCTTCAATATAAATGCCAAATTAAGTGACCATTTGATTTTAGGCTGCAGCTGATTATAAACTCAAAGGTATGCTGGGGCACTTCGTACGTACCTTCCTTTAGAAGCTAACATAGTTTTCATTCTGTTAATTAATGATGTAATTTTTTTAGGATGTAGCAGGCTACAAATTTAAAATATAAACGTGACTACATAGAGAGGAAGCGCACTTGATTAAAAAATTGTCAATGAATCATGCTTAAAAGAAATATTTTAGCAAGCAATTGGAGTACTTTGGGGGGCAGTGATTATGCATGTCAACCATATATGTTTAATTTTCGCCTCCCACGCCGTGAGCTATAAATACCAACTTTCATTTTAGCGTAAAACCTCTCTTAGACCCGGACTAAGTAAAATCCCTTAAACCTCAGCTTATATGAACATCTATAAATACGCTAGCAACGGTTTACACAAAATATCTGAGTAGCATTAAGAATGAGGATTAGAATTAAATAACAGAAACTAAAAAGCACAGAAGCTTTGGAATAAAAGAAAAGATTCACTAGATATCAATGCTAAAATAGAAGGAATCGATGTAAGCATGTCAAAACAGGTCAACTACATAGATGCTACACTGACATCAAACCTTTCATAGGGTACACACATTATAAGAAAATGCGTGATGGTCTTAAAGAAGCTATGTTTCATCAGACGGGTTGTAGAATAATGTAGTGAAAAATTAATACAGAGTTGCTTCTGCGCTTTGGTTAGTTTACATCTAGAATACGCGGTAAGTTTCTGTTGTCCATAGAAGAAAAGGTTAATTAAGGCACTGAATTTGGTTCAGAAAAAATCCATCGAATTTGTTAACAACTGTTCCAAGAAGAAAGTAAGTGTCATGGGTTGCCTGTAGGATTTAGGTTGGGAGTCTTTTTATTCACAAAGAGAGCCGGCACGAACTCGACTTTTTTTGGCTCCTTGAAACACAGACGAAATTATTATAAAACTAAAATATATTGGTAGATTCGGATACCTGGACAAAATAAGTAGGACGCCGCCACAGGCAGACAATCCTCGAATGATTCCCAAACTTTACAAACTGAAACCCAAGGCCCCAAAAAATGAATACTAGAATTTGATGAATTGGTCAAGCACAACAATTATAGCACAGTGTATTTAGGCACATATTTTATAAGTGTGCACGAAAGTTATATATGAGCTAACGTGTATTCATGAACTAATATTTGTGCATGTATCCTGGCACTCTAATAACCCCGCCCTTGCGACAGTTTGCGGAGTATTGTGTACATACAGATGTATCTCCTTCATCCAATACCTGTACAGTCTCAATTTACTCTATATGGTACCAAAATTTTATTTGGTTTTCCCTAATACGCATATGTTCTAAATTTGAACTAAGTATCGATAACAAATTGAATAAAGTTGAGAGACGGCTTGCTTTCATCGTGTCAGCACAATCCCGAAACTCCTGTGATAATAGTACATTTTTGGCTTGTGTAAATTTCAGGAAAGTTGAGAGGTCATTTCAATGAGTGACTGTCTCCTAGAACACAGGAAAAGCTCTCGAAAAAAAGGATTTCCAATTGTAGAAATTAAATTTCATAGGATCGATCATTGTCTTTAACGATCCAACGCTCAAATTCATGACTGGATTGCTAATGCAACAAAAAAAGGAGAGAATTGGGAGAATAGAAGATGTCCAGTCTACGTCTCTTTCACTTCCAAATTCTCTTCTTTTGCTTTGGGCCCATTTGATCAAGGGTTTTCTGGGTCAGGTTTTTATTTTACTTCAGAGTAAAATGGGTATTCCGTTGAATCTTGGTTCCCTTTTTTCCAAAAACATTAGTTCAATGATAAAGAATTTTCCACGCACAGTAAGTACAGTATGCTTTAGAATTTGAGATACAAACATTATGCTTAGTCTTTAAACATGTTCCGAATACAAGTCTCTACCAATGTGTGTACTAAAATATCACAAATACACTAATACAATGGGTAATCACAAACAAATTTTATTCTGCTAATGCAACAGCAGGAAATGAAATTATTTGGCCAGTATTGGAGGAGGTCATCATAACTCATAGGATTCCTGTAGATGCTTATTTACTACACTCCCCGAGCTTCGGTCAGTGCTCCGGGGTACTAGACCAAAAAAGATTGGACAAGGTCTATAAAGGTTTAATTTGTTAGCGTTTGACTCTTTGTATTATTAACATATTAAGAGGGGGAAAAACCATGGCATATGTCTGAAAGTAGGCATGCCTTTCTAATTCTGTCATTATTTTCTCTCCTGAAATACATTACAGGAGCTGAGGGTAAATTTCATGCTAACTCCACATTCTCGTCGCTACATTTTACAACTGTGTGTTTCACATTTGCGTCATCCCATGCTCTACATATTCTTACAGCAACGGGTCGTCGAAGGTAGGGAGAAGCCAACGTAGGCCATTTTGTTCTCTTGGAGACTGTTCGTGATTCTTTCAAATGCATAGAACAAGTTCCCACATCTCACGCCTTCTAAAACACTGAATCAATCGATAAGGAACGGATCACGGGCAGTTTTTCCGTGGCATTTTTTCAAATAACAAATCGCCTGGCCATTTTTGTTGTTGGCATACCTTTGGTTCGCAATGTTATCAGATGACGCCATGGCAAAAATGGGTCTGGGCATAAAAAAAGAAGCACTTTTTAGAATAAATCCAACCAAATAAAACCCAAGTCGCGGAATATCCCTCTTCTCCTCCTCTCTTTCCCCCCATCGCGCACACAACACGCGAAATCTCCCATACCCCACCTCAACACGCTGCTCCACTCCCGAAAAAATTTCGCGATACCGTACAAGTCCCCGGGATCCCGCGGTGAGGCCGACGGCACGGAGGCTGCACACACCACGATCGAGCAACAATGCCGCACGCACGAGCGTGGGAAATCCTGGACAGTCGGTCGTCCGCTACTCCCGCCGTCTTGTTTATTTTTTAACCATTCGTGGGACCTACTGCCTCGGAGGCAATGCCAATTGTCAAACCAAATAAAAAAGAATTGCGAATACGAGAAAAAAAGAAAACTCCCGAGTGCCTTTCATATGCGATGATGATAAAAAAAGCCGACGGGTGTGTAGGCACGGCGTGAGACGAAGCGTGCACGCCACGTGTTGTGTTCGTGTGAAGAGAAATGTACGGGGGATGTGTGCGTATGCAGTGTGCGCGAGGAAAAGTCATACATGGCTTCACGCATGTATGTGGTGCTTGAATCACATGCCGCCGCGCGCCGAAAAGGAAGTTCAATTTTTATGGCATATTCATCCATTTGCGTGCACATCTTTGAGAGCACATATTTCGGGCTGGTGGTGGTGGCCGCGATGATGAATAGCCGAAAAGGTCGTGGATCTCGATATCCTTTCTGGCACGAAGAACTACTGTCATGCAAGCAGTGGAAGAATCATGATGACATGAAATAATAACAGTACTTCTTAGCTTTATGTTTTTACACGTTTCGGGCAGTGGTTTGGCATCATCCTTAAGCTCAATTAGTGAACTTCCTCTAGACTACAGCATTTAAAGAAACTGTTTACTATTATATACCCGAGGATGTCGAAATAACAAGTAAATATGTGTTGTAAATTAGTGTTTTATTTAGAAAATTGCAAACGACTGTTTCAGTTTTAATTAACCATGAACAAATTCCACCATGATATAACTTTACCTAACTAAATGCATCACCTGCGAGTGTATACTTGACAGAAGAGGAAACCTATAGCAAGAAAAAAGTGAGCGATTTTATAACTAAAAGTTGCGTACGAACAGGACTATGCAGGGAGAATTAATATAGGTGATTTACCAGTTTAAGTCGGTTTTGGATGGACAATACTAACATGAACAACTACTAAACGTAAAAAATCTTGTCATTCCTAACAAAACATAACCCATTATCCTACTCAACAACAATCAGAAAGGAGATTATCAGAACCAAATATTAAAGTATGAAGGTTAGGAATTCAAATAGAGTTCCAATGCTGTTACATTAAAATTACTTTATTGATCCTTGATCACTGAGAAAAAAAGAGAGAACATTTAATATTTCTCATGTTCAGATGTAAATTTGATAACATATAGTTGACAAAAAATTAGTAATGCTAGGGAATATGCCATCTCATTAAAATATTCGCATGTGTGACACAAAAAGAAAAGATTTCAAATGAATACACAACATATGGTGTAATGGAGGGTAGAGGGAAATGAATCTGGAGCTTCTAGTTATTATTAGCTGTAGTATGAGCAAGGTGTAGTTTGGATGTATCCACAGACGTAAGACTGATTTCTGACTGTACACGATTATTTGAAATAAATCGTCACAAATTCATTACTCATATAAAAATCAGTGTAAATACAATTACTATAGAAAATGTGGGTGGGAGAATTATTGATCTTTAGTCAGATGTTGAAGTCGGTGAGATAAGGAAGAATTTGAAGTAATCGGGAAGGGAATAAGATAGGCCTTTTAGACAGCATGAAAAGAGGTAGGTGTGATGACTTAATATAAAAATGGCTTAGGAAAACCAAAAGGAACTTCTTGCGATATGTAGAAGATCATGGTTGTTGGACACTGTTCAAATGAACGAATCAATAATAGTAATGGCAATTGAGCTAAATTAATGCACCTTCAATTCATAGAAAAACACATTATTCATGAAAGAAAGTATAGGCAACTATAATAGAATCAGATACATTTTAAATAAGGAAAAGGGAAAAATATCTCGCAGAAGATATTTACCTCATAACCTTCCAGTTAGTAATGCCCTCAGCTAGCCACTATGCTAATCGTGTGTAAATATATTTTTTGGGGATATATTATTTTTGACCGCGGTTCAATTGGTATGTTATATTAACCATTATGGAGTAGGTCGATATAGTAAATGAATTACTATAAGTTATCCAAAATAATATTGTATCACTAGGCGAAGACTGAATTTTGTAAGTGCAGTAGCTTCATTTAGTAGAGCCTGTATTTATTGTACATGTGATTTACACAACCATGCGAAGGCACAGGTATTTGCGGGCTCGACCTTACACATGCCTGCATATTTGTATGCCTACCAGAAGGTGCGTACTTGTGTGTGTGTATATATATATATATATATATTCATTTATTGATGCGTGCTCGTACTTGTGTGCGTACGTGTCTGTGTGCGTGTGGTGTGTCTCGGCTCAAGTGATGGCCGCCCTCCTGGAAATGGGACGATGGGCAGCAAGCAAGCTTCCCTTCTCTTTTCCCCCTCGCGCACCACCCCGCCCCCCCAATCCTGCCGCCCTCTCTCTCCCCCTCATCTCCTCCTCCCCCCATACTCCTCCTCCACAACAACCCTCCCTCTCCGGACGTTATCCGCTCAGCGGGAACCGAAGCCTCAACTCAATCAGAGTGAAAAAAACGAGATGCATAATTTATTTCTGGGAGACCATAGGAGAGGGGGGTGGGAATCGGAAGAGGGAGGGGACATTGGGGGAGGGAAGAGGAGGGTGCACCTCCTGCCCACCCTTTCGATTCCGCCCATCCACCCACCCCCTCTCTTCCATATATCCCTTCGACTCTCTCTCTCTCTCTCCCCATCCCTTCAGCCTCCGGGCGACGTAAATGGAATATTTTTTCGGGGGATTGCCCCCCTCCCCCACCTCTCTTTCTCTCTTCCCTCCAGCGCCCCCCCCCTCCCCTCGTTCTTCCTCCTCCATCCACGCCCTTTCTCCCACCCTACCCCACACCCCGGGACAAAGGCACTACTACCATCCACCCACCCACACACGCGAACCCTCAAAATGCCCATCCCTCCCAACAGCCCCCACACATACACCACCATTCCATACGTACATATAGACCCACACTCACACACACACACACTTCCCCTTTTTGCTGCCGCTGCTGCTTACGACCTCTAACGCCCCGTGCAGGACACCCGACCCCTCCTTCTCTATCACCCTTACTCGGTCCTCCCTTCTCCTCTCCCCCCTATAAAGTCCATCCCCGCCCCGCTTTCCCCCACAATCCGCACCCTTCCCCCCCTCCCCACCCCGTACGTGTGTTTTGCGTGTGCGGTAGTGTGCACGCACCCTTTACCTCCCCCCTCCCTGCCTCCCTTCAACCTCCCCCTCTCCCCCCTCACACACACGCGAGCGAGCTGTGTCGCAGGAGAATGACGCGCAGCGGGAAAAAATGCGCGTACATAAGCGACGGCCCCGTCCTCCTTCCAAAAAAAAATCCACCCTCTACGTCCCTACCCTCCCTCTCCCGCTCCCCCCGGTTAAAAAAAAACCTCCCTTTTCTGATTTAGGAGCACATTTAAGCCGTTATTATTTATCCCGCTTCCAAACTGATCTGGAGTAACCCTTCCGCCCAAGTTCCGCCGCGCCCTCCCCCACCCTCGATGTCCCCTCACGACCAACCCATTCCATCGACGACCTCCACCTCCGACCGCTCTCCTCCCGAAACAAAAACGACCCGCACACCACGCACGCAACAACAACCGACTCCGTCTCTCGCACTCTCCCATCACGGTCTCGACCCACCCCGCGGACCTCCACATCCCTCTACCATTCTCCCCGTCTCACATTCGGGAGACGTCGATGGGCCGCGTGGGGGAGGGATGCAAGGGCGGGCCGGAGAGCAAGGCACCTTTATTCATTTTTTTCCTTCGCTCACCTCCCCTCCCCCCTCCTCGCCGTTTCCTGCGTCACGGAGTGATCGAGGGGAATCAATAGTTTGACGGGACCGATGTTTTCGGCGCTCACGATGCTCACCTCCTCCTCCTTCTCCTCCACCGCCGATGGGGGTGGTGGTGGGTGGGGTGCATCGGCGGAGGAGGGTGGTGGTAGTGGTTCAGGGGGAACCCGACCGAACGGTGTGACCTCCTCCCATCATTCCTCGGACGGATTCGCGCGAGCGATTCGTTTCCTCCGTTCGGCGTCTCCTATTTGGCACCGCCGACGCCGCCGCCCAATCCCCTCCCCACGCCCCATCCCATCCCGCCCCCGTCCGCGAGCGGGAGACAGGACCGATCATTCGAGACTCGCCGTTCAGGATGGCAGGGCGATCGATTTCTTACGGGAGGAATGGGGGGTGGGAATCATTGTTTCTGAGGGAAGAGTCATCGTTCCCCCCACCCCATTCCCGTTTGTTTCGAATTGGGTTTGGTCGCCATTAACCCGTTTATGCGTTCCTTGTTCATTAATATCCGAGCGGAGGGACAAAGCATTAACGTTGACGGGACGGGGCGGACGTGGAAATGTTAATTTGTCCAACAACTCTTAAGATTCGGTGGACCGGGGGGGGGGGTAGGCGGAATTGTCGTCTCAGGTGGAATTTTGTCCGGAGATTGAGTTTACAAACGCCGCACTCTTCAAGCAAATTAACTAACTTACTGTTGTCAGTCGGGTTGGCCCGTTTGCCGAAACCTTCGCCAGAGTTTGGAAAAGCATAAGGACTGAAACCCACGCGAGTGGATGCCCAGACTACATTTTTTAATGCATGAAGCGGATATTTCAGAATGTTGAAGGTATGGAAAATTCAATCAAATTATTTCAAATAATATTTTTGGTGAATTTATCGACAATTTGACTCGGAAGTTCAATTATAAACAAAAGAAAAATGAATAACCCTATGCTCTGCAGTATTCTCCAAATGCCATGGATTAACATACCTTCTGCTACGATGCATTAATGTCTTTTTGCTACTCGATGAATTTCTTCAATCATATTTACTAATTACAAAACGGCAATGACTGAAATGAATTAAATTTACAGGTTGCCACGAACTATAATTTGTTTGAAAGTGATTAAATCCCAAATCTCTACTTTTTTTCTTAATTTCTAGTACACATTTCCACCGCTACTGTACCGCAAATATTTCAATACTTTTTATTCGTCCACCTTGACTAAAAACTCATGCGACCATCGTCGATGGGCCACAAAAATTTCCAAAAAAAAATAAAAGTCCTCCCTTCCCGGACACTTATTTTCGAAAAGGTCGCTTTGATCTGAAGTAAATTCGTCGCGCCCAGTCGGAACGCACATGAATACGTATATATGCATGAATGTACGCATCGCACTACGTACAATCTCGGCTCAAAAATGCGAAAAAAATCGAACTTCCCTTCCCACCCTTCATTTTTGCACGGAGACGTGAGTCCCGCGTACATCCAAACTCGCACACATATAAACGTAACACACACACACATCGCCGGCACGCACTCACACATAACACGGGGCCCCTGCACGCTCTGGTGGCGGAGACTTTTAGATCGGAACATGCTACTCGCGTCGGCCGCCCCTCAACCCACCTCCGCCCGTTTTCCCGCCACCCCCGCCTCCACAACCTCTCTTTCGACTCCCTCCCCCACCCCGCCAACTCCCTCCCTCGACAATACTTTTGCCACCCCACGACTCCATATAAAAACTCGCTTCATCTCACCCTCACCCCCCACAGGAAAAAAATAACAACCTCCCTCCTCTCTTTTCCCGAATGAAAAACTGGACTCTGTCTCTGCAGCTAATCGTGAATGATAATAGCGCTCAAACCATTGCCTCCCTCGCCTCTCTTTCTCCCTCCCCGCTCCATGCCAACTCCCTCCACTTCCCTCCCCCCGCTTCTACTTCCCACTGCCCCTCCCACCTCTCCGACACCACCACACGCTCGGCTAATTGGAAAAAATCGCAAAGCTTCCCTTACCCCGTCCATCCCGCCTCTCTCTTACACACACTCCCGCCACCCTCCTCCCCCCCTCTCATACCCTCGACCCAACCTTTCCCACCAAAGCCCCACACTCACAACCTCGCCCGCCCAACCCTCCCACACAGACACACACCGCACACTCGCAATGGCCAAAACCCACCCCTATATACCTCCCAGCTTGCTAACTTCCTCTGGCCGAAAAAGCGAAATTTTTCCATCCCTCCGCTTACTTCCATGCAACTATTTTTTTTCTCGCCACCGATTCGCCCTCCTATTTTGTCCCCTCCGCATCCGGCTTCTTCTCCTTCATTCACCTAGTTGCAAACATCATCATTTATGTATATGCGTGTGTTTGTGTGAATATTTTTGTATATATATATATATATAGACGCACATACATAAATGTATATAAATAAATGTATATATACACATACGCACAATGTCTGCACAAGCATTCAAAACATACATACTTGTATGCACATGTGGTTGACGCCACTAGAAAAACTAAACGGTTGTCTCTAAAATGTGAGCACATCTCGAAAGAGTACTTTTACTCCTTGTTTTGATTATGATTTTCGGCTAAGGAACACCAGAAAGAATGCAATTCCGTCATGAATTGTGTTTCCACATAATTTATCACGCGGTGGCTCTGCTTTCATGCTGCTGAGGCGGAACTCGAACCGGTGACTTTTGCTGCCAAAGTGCATCCAGCCTTACACGTTCAGCTCTCCTCTTTCCTTCCCGCCGACGGGTGCTGGTTTTTTTTCACAGGGAACCGGTTCAGAGGAAGAATGGTTTCACTGCAATACTGCGTTGTCATGATTACATAGCAGGTTTTGCGTAAAATTAACCCATAGCGTAGAATAAAGTAAGAAGAGCAACTGGATAAAAGGGTAACTCGATGCATTAAGACCACGTGCCACGATCGATCTCAATAAGATGAAGAAGGAATTAGCATGAGGAATCTAGTACCACTCAAGCCAGTGGGAAGGAGATACGTAGATCAGGGAATTCCAGCCGGTGACCAAAATTTGGAGAAACACCATTTAAAGCAGAGGGGTTTTTTTAAAGCAAATCTTCATGTTTATTAAAAAGTTGGTCACTATCTCTGAATGCATCAGAAATGAGCGAATACCTGAGATATATATGTAACCTTGGAGTATCATTTGAGTGACGAAACCAATTCCATTTTTTCCGAAAATGGGTTGGAACTCTGCTATAATGTTTATGTAGATACGTTGTGGTATGCCCATCCAAAATTTTAAATATGTGCTTTAATCATCCTTCATTATCCTAAAAATAATGCAAACATGGGTGGATATTTCTTTTATCGCACAGCATCAATCTTTACAGATATAAGTCAACAAAGCTTTGGATACTGACATGGTACGTACGTGATTTTCGCCAACAGGCGCCCAGACCCTTTAGTGATTTATGCCAGGAAAGAACCTCAGAAGGGTATTTTTCTGTCACATTTAACGCGTGTTATGATCAATGTACACCAAGCGTATATTTTGCGCGTTTTATAATCGCAGGAATGTTGCGCTTACTATGATGATTAACGGCGCCGGAGCGATCCAAAATGTCATTGAGCTGGTTTGTATATCAATCTTTTAAGCGCGCATTTTTTAGGCGTAACCTGACTTTTGGCGCACTTTTTCTTCTCAGGTAAAGGCAAAACTACTCAAGGGAATAAACATTATAATTTTCAGAAGTACTATTTTCGGGTTTAATTTTAATTTTATGCGTTCTGTTGTTGTAACATGATATGATTGTATAATCTATAAATAAGGTACTTGGAGGAAATATAAGTTTTATGATCCACAACCTATCCAGGCAAAAGCTTTCAAATTTTTGTTAAAAAAATAACGAACTTTGCTTGATGGACTTATAAAATAATTATTCCCAAAGATAATGAAATCATTTTACTCCTAAACTTCAGTAACTACCACGAAACACAGCTACGAATGCATTAGGTCTGTTGTTTTGTAACAGTATAAACTCTTGTTTCAATTTCTCCTACCCAACAGTTTGTCGTTTTTTTCAGGTCATATGTCGTGTATAGAATTCATACGTGTTATCAAAGACCATAAAACATACATAAAATCCATAATCGATTATAAACAAACCAAACTGAATCAATAACCACAAAAAATAAGATTATAATAGTGAAAGTGCATATAAAGGCTTTGAAACACGAACGAGCTTAATTAGTTGAAATTAAAGTAAGGATAATTTCTAAAGTCGGAAAAACTAATTTAAACATAGACTTAATTAAAAAAAGACTGTTCTAAATTTGAAATGAGAAATACGTTGAATATTTGAACAAATTAGATCCATGGAAATATGCGTGAAAATTGATATTAGAATATAAAAAAATTATTTTATTTGAGCTAAATATATTAAAAAGAAATTAGCAATGAATAAAATCTTACAGCTTATAACCAAGGGTAATAAATAAGAGCTGACGATTAAGATGTATCTATCTCATTTCGCTGGCAGTTATGAAACATTTGATAGAAAAATAAAGCAATGGATAAAGTGACACAAAAATGTTATTTATAAACAATTTAGATCTTTAATCAAGCTGCACAATACAAAATGAGTATTTTTGGTCCATTAAAAAAAAGTGCTTCAAACATTGAACAGTAACAAGGGATAATCATTCGAAGAAGAAAAACTCTTATGAAATAAAACGATAAATACCACAACGACTATAGATACTGGATTGCTGGTCATTAATACTTCAGGGCTGAGGGCAAAATTTGTAAGTAGTATTGGAATAGGATGATTCGCGTGATGTGATATGTGATATCAAGGAGGGAATCCTAGTTGAAAATCCACCGGATATTGAGAAAATACACGTAGTATCAAACCAGTCAACCAATAGTGGTACCTCGGTAAAGTACCGCAAGCGGTGGAGTTTTATTTTATCTCTGGCTGTCACTGTCGCAGAATTTAAAGTACTGTGGACTACCGGGAGTAGTTTACTTGTACAATATCACACATGTATTCCCACGTATTCTCCTCGCACGTATTTCTATGGGTTAGCTGATGCCTGTCGCGGGATTCTACGTAAATCAGCGTAATTTTTAAACTTGAAATTGATTATAATAATACAACCTTTGGAGTTTTTTCTACTTAATTAAGTGCAGAAAATTAAAATATGACATTAATTTACAAACTATCTACCACTCTTTTTTATAAATAATTCTCAAACACTATCTGTCATTTGTCTATGAGTAGAAAAAGTAGAATGCTAAAAAGAATGCTAAAAAGTAGAATATGATAATGCAGCAATAGCAAAATGTAAAAATCATTCACCTTTACCGGATTCGAACCCGGATCCCTCAATACTTGGCAGAGAACTTTAGCCAGTTAAGCTACCGATAAGTCATGTATGACTTCGGAACTTACACTTTGAAATTGTAACATTGTGATGCGCATTAGTGAATGTCTCGGTTAAAATTCACTGTCACGGCATATTCTATAGTTCCTTTGAATTTTTTAGAAGCATGGTTTTGACACTTTATTCCTTGATTTACCTTTGCTACCGAAGGTTTCCAAAAGCATTTTGATTGATTCCGCATTTATTCCAAGACATGGACAGGTAAAACCGGATTGAACCTTTAGTCAGTGTAGTATAATTATTCAGAAAGTATCTCAAGAGAAAGGTTATGATGTTAAACAAGGCCTTAGATACGAGATACTCGTAATTCCTAGTTGATCGGTGGTTTACGACTTTTCGGCTTGATACTGCTTGTAAAATATATCAGCTTTGAATCTCTCTTCAGCATTGGATATTTTTGTTAGGAAAAACGGTGCTTTTACACTTTACGCTGTGAGAGGTCCTCTGCCGTCTAATAGTACCATACCATTCTCTTAGGGATACAAAAATATTTTCTATTACTACTAAAAAATATTTTTTAATATTATTATATGTATGATGTATGTTTTTTATTATATTTATGTTTTTTATATTATATATAATATGATTTATGATTTTTAATAATCAAACCACTTTACTTTTCCACATAAACTATTTAATTTTTACTTAGAAAAGTAAAGTGGTTTGATTATTAAAAGTCAGTATGAAGATTTTCCACCAAGTTACGCCAGAAACTGTTTTATTTATGATTTATGATACTTTATTTCTATTACTATGATACTTTATTTCACAAAGTATGATGCAATAAATGTGCTTTAGATACCTCTAGTTATCTGTACTCTGCATACTTAAGTTAAACATATTCTTTAGACTTGCAGGTAATTATTGTTGTTGAAGGCTCAATGAGATATTTTGATTGATTCAGGCATTCATCTAAGAATCCCGAGTAGACACCTACACAAAAATAAATCCGCTATTTCCTTGCAACCCAAGTCTAACTATTAAGGAACATTACATCCTTTCTAATGTGGGTTTTATAAAGTGGAATGAATACCACGGCTCCATAGGGTCTACAGATATTTTCTATATATTGATAACGCTTTTGAAAATACTCCAATTTTCCAACATTTCTCTTTGTTCTCTAATAATATCGTGGTCTTTTCACAGAATGAAGTTAAACTTAAGGATTCAATTTTTGTGACTACAACAGTAAATTATTACTACAGAAATTAATTTATATCGAGGCAACTCCATAATTCATACCACTAAGTATATTTATGCCTTCTGCCAAATGTTCTGGATAATCTTAAGACGAATACTCGTATATCATTACACACTTAATTTCGTGCTGAAGTATTTTATGAAATAAACATTTTCCCCAAAGAGAACTTAAAAATCTCACTGACTAACCCACTCGCTGATCTTAAAAATATTTAAAAAACTGAAATAATATATAGTTGGTGATATCGGTCACCACTTTGTAGAAAGGGTTCATCGCAGGAGGAGAAGAACACTTTCCATAGACTTTTATTTATAGATTACACAAGTTTCAAATTTATGGAGCTATCTTCGGATGAACTACCAAAAAATATCTGACACATTCTTCCTACCCTTTTGGGAAAATGGGTGGGGTTTATGTATGTGGTAAGGGATGATATAGAGTGGGGAGGTAGTAGATGTCAGGGGATGGGGAGGGATTCACCTTCGCGGTAGGGGCGGGGAGCTGAAGGCCGAATATAGGTGCACAATTGATCTGACGACATCCATCGTGAAAAAAATTCTGATAGAATTGATGAAAGATTGATGAAGAAAGCAGCTTTCACTTGCGCCCAAACCACATATACAAAATCGATTCTCGAGATAAGATCTTTGAGTACCATTACAACCAACTTAACTTTCCAGCTTAACTTTGGTGTTAGGTTTCCTGAAGGCAAGCTCAATATCCTCAGACTTGCCGTCAGTACCGAAGTTTACGTCTACATGTCTCAGAAGCAGTAGCCTAAAGTGAACGAAACTCGGTATTCATCGATTACGTTTAATCACAAGATCATGCATACAGACAGGCTTAAAGGTTACCTTTTTTTTGTAATGGGACCATCACACGATGGATGAAATTATTTTCTAGCATTAAAGCACCATTTTCCCTTCTGATAGTTTCTCCTCGTTAAGGCTCTCCGAGAAAAGGAATTTGGAGCTAAAATTCCTGGGGTTATCATATAACTCGAGATGTCTGTAAGAAAATTGGATATTATGTGATAAATGGGGGTTCTTCTCATCTTTAGGTAGAATATTCACCTTCCCACGCCACTTCAAGACAACCTTCCAATATCCCTCTTTACGGATACATCCCACCTCCCTTTCCTTAGATCTCAGGTGAATTTTTTTTCACTCAAACGATTGCGGCTGTCGGGCGAACGCTTTGAGTCTCATAGTTGAAATACTTCCTTTCGGGTAAGCACACCAGGGAATTTAGTGAATACCACGTCCGTCAATGAATGTTTAAGTGCTAGATTAATTACGTAAGAAATAGCTAATATCAACAAGAGAGAGAGAAGGATCCACGATAATACATCACCCAAATCATGCACGAAAAATTGTCATTAGGATAAAACAATGGCTTGTATAAAGCAGTTTTGCTTAATCTTACTATATTTGATCTACTTACAATATCGATTTCATGGCCGGAATATTAAGATTTTCTGGTGAACAGACACAAGATTATTTCAATGCAGAGTAAAAACTCAGTGGAACTACTACTGTTATAATGAAGAGTGACATTACTCCATACGAGGTCGTACATAATGCGAGCTCGGGAGTTCATAAAATCAGTTAGAATTGCGTTATTGCTGTCGTGATATGGAAGAATCCGAATATAATAATGACCAAATGATAACATTTTTTCCACTACACAAGTAAATTGATTTAATGCTTGGCCAATTACGATTTACTGCACCATCTTCAGGTGAACCTGAGGATGATGTAGTATATTGTAATCGATCGTACAATAAATTAATATATAGTGGCAAAGTTGTTGTAATTTGGTCATTATTAAAATTACTTAGGTTTGCAAATGAAAACGCTTAGGTTTGCGTCATTCAAGGGGCTACAATCATTGCTGAAGGCATTGAAAAGTCAGTGCGATAGGTATGGGAAAAGCATTATTGTAAGCAAGACAAAGGATATGAGGATTTTGAGCGAGGAAAAATCTTAGTGAAGCTCTAAAATAGATAATAAACAGTAGCACGCGGAACGGCTTACCTATTGTGGAAGTGAATTGATCAAAAATGGAAAGTAATAGGGTCACGAGAAAAAAAATTGAATTAGGAAAAGAAGCTTCACAAGGAGAATTGTATTGATGACAGAGACATTGCGTGAGGCTGTTGAGAAAAGAATCCTCAAAACTTTGATAGGGAGCGTTTTTTTTCACGGAACTGAAGCATGGAACTTCTAACTAAATGTATAGATTGGAGGCTTTTAAAATATGGGTGTGAAGGATGAACAAGATGAAATGAACAGAAAGGAAAACAAACGTGGAAGCGCTAGGCATGTTGGGGAAAGAGGGAATTTTTAGGAGAAAGGCAGAAGCAGGAAAGATGAATGCCCAATTGGCAATGTGATGTTGAAGTCTGCAATAGTGGGGAAAATATTAGGTAGGCGAGGAAGGGGTATGAATATGCTAGATACGCAGGACGGAATGAGTGGAGGAAGGAAGTATGCGGAATTGAAGGGGAGCTCAAAGTAGTATCGGACGTCTGCTTTTGCTTTCTTAAGAAATGTATAGAACTGCATTTTTGTTCAGTATATGTCAATCCACACTATAGGAACTATTAACGGGAAAAGAATAAGGAAACCATGGGTCACGGATGAGATGATTGCAAAGATGGATGAGAGAAGAAGATGGAAAAATGTAAGCACAGAGTGAGGCAAAATGAGTACAAAGAATTAAACAATAAATTGAGAAGGGCCACAAATAAAGCAAAAGAAGAATGGTGGAAAACGCAATGCGAGGATATGGAAAGTTTACAGAAGAAGGGTGAAATTGGTGCTCTATAAAGCAAGGTTCAGTTATTATCGGGGAGTAAGAAGGCAAGATCTGAGCTAACAGTTAAAGATAAGTGGGGTAAGATAATAGTTGAACCAAGAAAAATCCAAGAGAGATGGAAGGAATATATAGAAACACTGTATGGTAAAGAACTTAGGCCGACAAGGTTAGACATAGAAAAGGAACATGACGTAGAAGAAAATAGCTTAGGTCCAGGCATACCCGACGATGAAATAGAAAGGGCATTTAAGGAGAGGAAAGCAAATAAGGCCGTGGGAGTGGACAACATAACTGTAGAACTGTTGAAATGTTTAGGAAAATGCGGGAAGAAGGCCCTATATGGACTGATTCGTAATATCTATGAGGAAGGAATCTGGCCGGAATATTTTGTGAGATCGGTGTTAATCCCATTCCAAAAAAGGCAAAGGCTATAACATGTGAGGATTACAGAACAATAAGTTTGATATCCCACGCAGCTAAAGTTATTCTCAGGACCATCAGCAAAAGGATAGAGAGTAAGGCAAATGATTACTTAGGGGATGATCAGTTTGGGTTCAGGAAAGGAAGAGGTACGCGTGATGCCATTGCAGTAATGAGATCACTATTTGAGAGGAATATAGAATACAACCAGGACGTTTTTGCCTGTTTTGTAGATTTCGAAAAAGCGTTTGATAGAGTGAATTGGGAAAAATTAATGGGTGTATTGCAGAAAATAGGAATGGATTGGAGGGACAGGAGACTGATCCGCAACCTGTACATGTCTCAGACAGCTAAGGCGCGAGTGGGGAACGGAGAGTCCGGATGGGCAGTGTTAGGAAGAGGGGTAAGGCAGGGTTGCCCATTGTCATCGGTACTGTTCAACGTATATGTGGAGGAAATGATTAAAGAGGTATGGGAAGAACTGGAGGTAGGAATGAAAGTCGGAGGGGAATTAATAAAATCGGTTAGATTTGCTGATGACCAAGCATTAGTTGCTCAGTCAGCCAAGGGGTTGCCAGCATTGCTGAGTGAATTGGAGGTTCAGTGCGATAAATATGGGATGAGAATCAATATTAATAAAACAAAGGTTATGCGATTTTCCAGAAAGAAAAAGGCTAAGCTAAATATTAAAATAGGCGGGGAAAAAATAGAGCAGGTAGAGCAGTTTACATATCTCGGAAGTGTTTTTGACCAATACGGTCAAAGTGGTAGGGACGTAAGGAGAAGAATTGCGCTAGGCAAGGAGGCTTTCTCAAGGAGGAGGGAGTTGATGACGGAGACGTTGAGTAGGGATGTTAAGACAAGACTCGTAAAAACTCTGATATGGAGCGTAGCTATGTACGGCGCGGAAACGTGGTCACTGAAGCAGGAGGATAGACCTAGATTGGAGGCTTTTGAAATGTGGGTGTGTAGAAGAATTGAGAAGGTGAAATGGACCGAAAGGAGGACCAATGAGGAAGTACTGGAGATGCTGGGAGAGGAGAGGGGTTTGTTGAGAGAAGTCCTATGGAGGCAGGAAAAATGGCTGAAAGGCGTATTGAGCGGTAGTGGGATGTTGAAGGTGGTAATAGAGGGGAGAATGTTAGGCAAACGAGGAAAGGGCAGGAACAGGATAGGGATGTTGGACGGAATGAAGGGAGGAAAGAAGTACGCGGAGATGAAGAGGGACCTGATATAGATTAGTTTGCTAGGTGGGGAGTCACAAAATGTTTATTTGATAGTTGTGTCCATCCAAAAACCTACCTTAAACGGTAGATTACTTAATAATAATAATATGTCAATCCAAAACCTACCTACAACGGTATATATCCTAAAATTAATATCATGTAAAGGAACTGATTACCGTATTTCTTTTATTTGCTTTACAATGGTACATATTATAGTAATTACAGTCCTGAAGAAATCTAAAATTATTCTGGACGAGCTAAAAACTCGAGAACAGAGAATTCGTACATATTTTATAGTCTGATGGTAATTTAAAGTCATTGTATGATTTATATCAGCAATTAATTAATTTTTGATATTGGCCATGTATTACTCAATCTCCAAACATGCACTCATTATGTACTGTAGAAAATGATTGATGCCCGTTTACTTTCGTGACACACTCTGAGAACGTCACTCTCGAAGCTCTGTACCGCCTTTATGTGCCTATAGACGTGCAAGTTAAATTGGATGATACCATTATTATTGAGATCTAATTTAGTTGGTATTGAAAGTTTTGACAGGCAAATAATGTTATCGAAAATGTCAATGAAAAAAGTTTTCCTGCCAGTCAAATGGAAATTCGAATATGTTTCTGCAAGCCTAGTTTTCAGTTTTAATTAAAAAGTCAAGCTATCCACCACATTTTCGCGATATTAAAATATTTTTACTGGACTTCTTTATCATAAAATGTTTTAAAACTTAACTGATGATTCACTGACATCTTCATTCCAGTTTTACAGAAAGTTACTGTTAATGTTATTTATTTTTCCAGCTTAATCCATTTATGAATAAATCTATTCTGCAGTCATCCCATGTAACACAATACTTGTTATGCAACAGATTCTAGCAAAGTATAATTACTTAGCGAAGCAGAAATGTTAAAGGTTGTGAATTTTAGGAAATACTTTTTTATTTTTTCTATATATATATTCCCATTAGTATGATGAAATTGGATATGAACAATAATAACAAGATCCAATATGTTCGAAACAACCTTTAATTGACGCAGTATCAATTTGCCGCCTTCGGCCAATTAAATATATTTTTAAATAGAAGTATGCAGACAATTATATGCTTATTACTAATTCCCAATTACTTAGAGTCTGACAATAAGATTAAAGATAACTCAATTTTTCTAACAAACACAACTTTCAAGCAAACCAGGTGAACTATCCTCTACCTGATGGAAAGGGACAGTAAAATATATTTATGACTTAGACGTACAGAAAGAACTCATCGTTCATTTAAGAAACAAATAGAGAGACACAGTGAGTTTCTCTGTGTCCCTTGAAAATGTATGTAGCCTTTAATTATTTCCACAGTTTTGTCTGGATTAACGATATCCGCAATGGTGATATCTCCTATCTTTACCCCTTTTTCATTCAAAGTATTTCAAAATCAAATATTTTTAGGAATAGCACTAGGTGTGATGCTACCATAACGATGAATTGGAAAAAAAACGATGCTATTGAAGTCTGCTTTTGGGTTGTTAGCTTTTTGAAAGTCCTTTCTGTGGTCAAGCCTTTGAGGTCAAAGAGCTAGTTTCATTCGTGATGACTAAAGAAATAAAATTTATAATACAAAATCGCCAAATTATTGTGAAATACTCTATTCCATTTTGACAATTTCCATAAATAATAATTTACTATCAAGTGGAATAGTGCCAAAGAAATTTTCAGCTTGTCTTTGAATTTTTCGGGGATTATTTTGAATCTCAGATATATTAAAATGATTCATTCGTTTGTGATAAATTTGAAGCACCCTTTATCGAGTTTTTCATGAGCAGTGAACACAGTTATGTAAATGAATTTTTAGGATTTCGCAACGGTGCCTTTTACTTACTATTTCGTTAATCATGATATTAAACTTATGGTTCAAAGTGGGACTAAAGTTTGAGTTTATAAGTACCTAAGCGATACTTTAAGCATGAAGTTGGGATGCACCCACCGTACCTTTCAATCGCTCATAAAAAATTTTTTGCAAAGATACTTTACGATCTTTATACTAAGATAAATGTTATATTTTTGCGCAAGGACATTTTAACAAAGCGCCTCAATAAATCGCACGCAATGAAGAATACATTTCTATCCACAAAATTTATTGTAAAGAATAATTCTTTGTTTTTCCTAGCTTAATATATAATCTAGATGTGGAACAAGTTTCATAGATTTGACTCTAGTATTGCGTCAGCAGGAGTCAACGATTTGAAACATTCAGCTCACCTACTGCAATAGGTGAAATGAATATAGACTACACTTCTAACGATGAAAAATACTTTTCAAGAAGACCTTTCTTCACCATTGGGGATGGGAAAAAGTCAAATGAGACTAAGTCAGGAAAATAGAAAGGGGGGAGGAAGATACTTTACATCGATTTTTTGCGAGATGTTTAGCAACAAAATTGCAACAACAATGCGATATGCAGATTTGAAAAATCGTGGTGCGGAATCAATCCTTTTGCTATGGATTGTGGTGTTTTGCGATCGTTATAGCCTTGAAAAGTGTTCACTTCATTCATATAGTATGCTCCATTCAATGTTGTATGTGCTTGTGCGACATGCTGGTACATCGGTCCATGAATATCAAAAAATGATATGACAACAACTTTGCGACCTGGCAGAAGTCACACCTTTGGCTTTTTTTGTTTTGATGATGCCGGACATTTCCACTCAAAGCCTTAATACTAACTCAAAGGATCAAAATAATGTGGTGAAGTACCATTTACAAGTGAAAACCTTCGAAAAATATTCATCCTGTGACAGAAAAATTAACTGCGAAAAAATCTGCACGCGAGCGTTCCGTTTTTCGGGTACGAGCAGTCTTGCAATCTACCTTATGTCTCCTACTCTGCCTTTTTCTGTTACCATTGGGTGTCGAGCACCCAATGAAATATTCAATATACTTTTATCTAATGGTCTGCGTTATGCTTTTCGGCGATTTTCTCTCGAAATAGTAACAATGGTGTTAACGCTTCCTCCCATAAGAGCAGTAATGTACTGTACTGTACAGTACTGGTCCACCTCCCTTGGAAATTGTTTCCCTCTCGTCTTTATGCATTTTAAAAGATGTTATAGAAGATTTATATGTCAGAAGACTCTAAACAAACTTCCTGTAGCATTCAGCAGGCCTCGGCAGCATGTTGTTCAACAGAAAGAGAAATTTCAGTGCAGCGTAATGCTTATCACATGCTTTCCCAATCGTTGCCGTAGACGAACTGAACATATTCCAACTTGCGACGCAACGCTGGGGTAAAATCAATGAAACGTTCACCACATACCGATAACACATTATGCTAACCACGTGTATATAAGAAGAAATTAAATTTTAGCGAAATAAATATGTGAATTAATCATTTACGATCACTCTTAATTGAAAAACCCTCGTAACGTGAATCCCGCATCGTCGAGATTTTACGACTTCACGAAAAACGTTCGACCCAGGTGCACCAAACTATTCGAACAGCGGTCTTCAGTATCACGATCCCGTATCATATGCGTGCTTTTTAGCTTAGCGTTATGGAGTTCACTGGATGTGACCCAACATTTTGTGCATTAAATACGAGTATATACTATACTAGAATATTCCTACTCACTGTGAACGGGAACCATCCGAAAATTAACCCTCTAGTTATTCCATATTGGTGTCATTTGACATCTTCTAATTACTTACATCTGTTCTTCCATAAGAATATTCCAATTTCACAATAAATTTGAAAAATAAAATGACATGTGCTCGTATTGAATATGGCATTAAGAATCTGGCGGTCTTATGATTGGACCGAAATTATTTATAATGCAATCAGTTGCAATAGTAGGTGGATAACCAAGGTCTCGCGCGTCTCAAGTCTGAGGTTGATTGTCATATCTAATCTTGTAAGCAAATTTTTTATCTCACTAGTTCATCGTTTAAGAATAATTCAGATTAGTATCGAAACATTTTTAATGCACAGTGTTCCTGGATTGGCATCTTTGCTCAAATGGAAAATAATACATATTTGTATGTTCACTATGTTTTTCAGATCACGATTTTTGAAGAAGAAATAGATTTGGATAAAATTTATTGATTTAGAAATAACCATTCAAATGAAATAAAATAACGACAGCTTATCAATTTATAGGAAACGTATCATACCGTTAGTATTCTCTACCAAACATATCACTAACAGTACACATAAGGCTGCATCATTTCTATAACAGATATAATTGATTTTCCTTCTACTAATGACATTCGTAGTTGTATATATATATATATATATATATATATATATATATATATATTTATATATACACTTTTTTGGAAAACCCACAAACGTGTAATGTAAATTCACTGATAGTCATAACAAACACAGAAACCAAAACACACAAAAGAGGGACTCACTGGTTCTCGAATTTTCGGTGGTCCAACCACCTTTCTCAAGAGGAATTAGGAACAGAACAGATATATATATATATATATTTCAATAGTGAGTTGGATATGATAAATTCCCATCCAATCGTAATTGTATTGAAATTAATAGATCAGCAATTTTGGAAAAATATCATTAAAATAGGGAACATCAGCAAAGGTAAGGGGATCAGCCTGGAAATTACCTTTCGTAAGCGAAATCACGTAAACAATGTAGACAAAAATATTTCTAAGCTGAGAATGCCACTACCCAACCCAATGGTACATTGAAGAATGGTGTAACATTCTAAAGATAGACGGTGCAATATGGGTAGGAGAGGTGATACACGAAAATGGTCAAGTGAGATGGTTTTTGATCTCGATACATTAGCATATTTGAAAGAAGAGATTTTGTGCAGGTCAACTAACAGGGACGATTTGGATGTAATGAAAAGTCCTGTTCGGTATTTTTTTGAAAGATTTCAAAACTAAAATTTTCCATGAACAAAAGACTGAAATTAGATTTTCTGTAAAAATTAGTATTTGTAAATAGCATAGATAATAATAAATAATAAAAATTTTATGTAATGATCAATTATTCTCTACCCATTTAGCCCTCTTGATATCTAGGTGAGCACACATTCAGCTCAAAATGCACCTTTATCCATTATTCGGGGCTATTCCTTCTCCCCTCCCATTAATGGTCAATTCTCTTGGTCCGCCACTTTCTTGTCTTAATCCTCAAGGCGTATTGTACTACACATTGCCACGTCAGCCCTTTTTTCCTACGTTTGCCATGGAGTCAAATTTTCCCCTAGCTCTTCGAATACACTTTGATATTGTGACTCGTTGGAGTATGAAAATGATATAAAATGTCTAAATGGGTAACGTTGATCGATATTCAATAATGGTAGTCCATCAGTCAGCGTGAATTTTTGATAAATATAAGTATTGCTATCCTTATAATCCCCGAATAACGACATCCTAAATGCCCTATAGTCTCTCATTTCATTAATGCATTTTTCAACTCTGTATACTTTATAATTCCCTGCGTACGCAATACATACGTCCTTTGAATTTATACTAAAAACCTTCTCTCTTCTATTGCAACTTCGGTGTTTGTTTCTTCTATACATTTCACTTGTTCCATTATTCTCCGCAATCAAATCGCAAAAGCGTCGAAAATTCATTTTTTTGGCATAGCGGCTAAGTTTCTGAGCAGTGAAAAACTCCTCCAAAATGAACTTTTCAGCAATGTCTTTTTTACAAACTTCAACACCATTCTCTTTTCAAAAAGATCTTCAACTAACACAATTCTCCGTTTTTAGTCCTTTCTACTTTGGTTATCTTCGTCTAAAACACTTTTCAGGTAAGTTTTCCACCTGCTTGGGTCGAGATTTAGCTTTGTTTGCTGTGAACGTTTATCCCAATAACGTATCCACTTCCCATTCCTCTCTTATTATCACCCCCCTCGTTCATGTTAAAAAGCACAGATGATAATGGGAAACATTTCTTACAAGATCTCTATGCCTATCACTGCCGAGCTTAATTAAATATCCGATAATTGTGTTGCCTGAGAGATGTACGCTACATTAACATAGGCATGTCACTACATACTATATAGGTCTCCGTTGCCTCTTACCCCGGAAATCTAATCTTATTTACTACAATACATTCATTAATCACTGATGCAATGGTGCAATAACGTTAGGATAATAAATATTACTACCTGTACAAATGGTTGACTTGTAACTGTTTTACCATTAGTTATAATTGTTATGCAATCTTTTAAATCACATCACGAGTTCCACAGTGTTGGCGAATGAATACTGGCTATGCTCCTATCTGAAATGTCATCCCTGCAATCGCATTACGTGTACCTTAACCCCTTCTAATTTCAATCTCATGATTCCTACATATTTATTTTTCCTCTAATTTATTATTTCTTGATGATCGTGTCAACTCCGGTCGACATCAAAATTATAGCAATTTAGTCCTCACATACTTACTGGTTACCCCTTTATTGATGCGGTAATTGCTGCTGTTTTAACCGTGACCTCTGGCAAAATTCCATCTCCATGAATGCTATGAATGTGAGCCATAAGAATACGACATTCCAGGCCTTTCTAAACAATTTGGAAGATCAACTGAAATATTATCTACGCTCTCGTCACACATTTATTTCATTCCGTTCAATGCATTTTCCAAAAAATCAAGTTAACCTGGACCATAGTATTCTTATCGGCAACATATCTTTTTATTTTAAGAACACAATGTATACATCCACTGTTCTTTATTATCGTGCAACTAGTTTCAACGCTTAGGCGTCATCATCAGGTACCTAGGAGTTGTGGAGACCAACATTGTGGAGTGGATGTATAAATTGTGTTCTTAAGGAAATAAATATTGAACATGAACTTCCACAAAGTTGAGCCTAAAGCAATAGAAAAAATATCTTTTTTCTATATTTCAACTTTCTGATTTCTTATCTTTGCCATATCGTTCATCTTTACAGTTCCCCATCGTGTCTGAATCATGTCCCGTTATTCCTCTATTTTATTTAATTATTTCCCTTAATTATTTCCCTATTTTATCCCTGGCAGGAATGGATTTTCCTTTCTATATCCCTGGAACGTAACCACTTCACCTTGCCACTGAGTACTCTCCTCATGTCATTTCCCTGCCGTTTCTGAAGAACACTGCCGAAATAATGTATAAAGAAACAAAAACGTGTGCCCATATTGGGTCATGTGACATTTTTGAAACTCTCGAGTTGTAATATTGAGGAATGATATTGCTAACCATTTCATTATGAAATGAAATTAAATGGTCTAAATCTCCGCCTTACTTATCATTGCTGTTTATATGGATGCCTAAAGCCATTTTCAAACAAAGGTCACTTTAAGTTTCAATTAAAAAAAGTAAATTATCTGAGTTCTGTCAGTTATACTCGTAATCCTGACTCGAATTACTCAGATACGAGTGCACTTACCTTAATTTCCTTCCTCCGGTAAACCTTAAATAATCAATAATATTCCGAGATCCATAGTCTTTCGTTCATTCCATATTCGAGTATATTACGCATAATTAATTTTTTCCTCATTGAGGCGTACTTGACGGAAAAAATATAATTATTAGGTCATTAATTGTACGTAACCAGTGCACCGTTCTAATTAACATAACACTAATGATTAAAAATCGCTGAAATACGTAGAAATGAGCTCAATTAGATATTTGGTCATTGCAATGCTTTCCAAAAGTGTGCAAAAGCCAGTTGGCAGAGATTTCGATATCAGGTATGGAAAGCTATCACATATTTCATAGCAACTGACTTCAAAAATCCATATCTCATTGTAAGTTTGCATACATTCGATTATTTGATGTTTATGTGAAAATAAAAAGTTTCCAATATATAAATATTAATCAGAAAAGAATAACCGTTTTACACTGCGACAGATGACAGGATCTTTACACATAAGAGAGACGTATATGCAAAATATTATGAACGGTGTGAATATTAAAGAATAATTCACGCAATATGCATAAAGGATTAGATATTCCACGGAAATTTATGTCACACAAATGAAACAAACATATATACCTCACCACTGAAAATGATACGGTTAGTTTTGGAGGTATGTTCGATTAAAAACAAAAACTGCATACAAAGTTTATGAATCTCTCTTTCATGAAGATAGAAGGCCCACCACATCGAGCGTAAGAAAATTGCATGTATTTATATGGTTCAATCGTTATTTTCGGTACCAAATATAATCATAGCTTCAATAGGTAAAGCTTTAATTAAATGAAGATCCACTTTCAATATTATGGAATTTCAATAAAGACCACCTCTAAATTTTCGACCGATCATTTAATGTTAGTGATTCATTTAATTTATCATGAAATACCTTAAAAAAAGAATGAAGTAAGTTTCAAACGAAACGATACAAACGGTAAATAGGAAAAGCTTTAGGAAGCAATTCTTTACATAAGGTATGGTTAGGAATACATAAAAGAAGAAAATGGAAGCACGCGAACAGAGAAAATGGAGAAGACAATGCACAGAGCTAAACAATAAAATGAAGCGAGAAATAAATAGGGCAAGGAAAAGGTGCTGTAAAGAACTGAGCAATGCATAAATAAAGACTAGGGAGACGTGGCAAACATGGGCGCACTATTCAAGAAGGTAAAGGAATTATCGGCTTTTAAGAAAGGTATATCCACTTTCTTTATTACGGACACAAAGGGTATAATTTAACCAAAGAAGAAAAGGTTCTGACTACGTAGAAATAATATATAGAATAATTACACAGGTCTAAATAGATATGCCAGTTGGCCAGTAAAAAGAGCAAAGAGTTTGGGGATGTGATGCCGAAAAGTAAATACTTAGGCCAGAAATACGTGCCTGCTAGAGAGAAAAAGTATTAACGGAGATGACATCGATGAACACTGTAGAAATGCCCTCTTATCCCTGATGAACTTCGCGCAAATTTAGAAATAAGAGGGCTTTTAAATTCACATTGGCTCATTCTCATCATTTATTGGAGGAATTTGACTGAGAGAATTAGATCATTATTGATACTCATCTCAAAAAAGGGAAAGCAGCAGTATGTGGTGACTATGCGTCTGATTTCAAGAGCAGTCAATGTAAAACATAGAAGCAACGACAACAAGTTAGAGAAGAGAGCAAATGAGCACTTAGAATCAAAATCAGTTTGTGCTTAGAATGAGGGTAAAAACTCGCGATGCCATGGAAATATGAGCACAAGTAGAAAGGAGTGAAAAACAACCAGGATATATTTGTATGCTCCGTGAGTTTTAAGGACAGGTTTGACAAAGTGAATTTGTCACAACTAATAACAATTTGCAGAAGATAGGAGTAGACAGGGGGGATAGATAACTTAACCGGAACCTACACATGTCTCAGAATGCGCAAATGAGGGCAGCGGATGGGGATTTTAAATAGGCAGTGCTGGGCAGAGGAGTAAGGCAGTAGGGAGTCGTCATCAGTTCTTTTCTATATTTATATGTACATTCGGAGGAATAGTTAAGGAGGCATAGGAAGGGCTGAAGACAGGAGTAAAAGATGGTGAGGAGTTCTTTAAATCAGTTAGATTTGCGGATGATCAAGCGCAAGATAAACGTCAAAGTTGAGGGATATACTCGTACATTGGAACAGGTAGAACAGTTCACGCATTGAGGAAGTGTTTTGAGGGAGATAGAATAGTAGGGCCATCGAAAGAAGAATTTCGTTGAGTGAAGAAGCATAAAAAGGAAGGATTTCATGACTTAAATCTTAAGTAAATATGAAAATGAAAGACTAGTAAATACATTGGTATGGAGTGTAGTTTGGTCTGGGTAAGAAACTTATTCTTTGAGGCAAGATGATAAACGTAGATTAGAGGATTTTCAGATATGGGTGTGGAGATGAACGGAGAAATGTAAACGGACCGACAGGAAATTTAAAAAAGAATGAGGTTTTGAGAATGGTAGGGAGAGAGAGACAGCTGTTGAGAGAAGTTAGAAGAAGAAGAAGAAAAAGGAGGCAGGAAAACTGGATGCAAGAGATACTAAGAGGCAATGAAATGATGAAGACGATAATAGAGGTGAAAAGGCTCGGAGAGCGAGGCAGAGGAAAAGAAGCGTAGGTATTTTCAATGGAATTAGAGGGGTAGGGAGTACGCAGAGCCAAAAAATACTATATAATAAGAGGTGATTTCCTTTTTTTATCTTTAGTCTTGTGACAAGAGATAATGAAAGGAAAATGGTACTTTTCCAGAGAATATGACAATTTGGTGCAAAGCGTTTCACCATGATATCACATCATCAGGTACCGATCCCAGGTGAAATGCGTTGTATCAAATTGTCACATTCTACAGAAAAGTACGTTGTTATTTCGGTTGTTTAAGGGATACTCAACTTCCACGAAGTGATTCCTGAATCCATTAAGTTTATGAAGTTCATGGTTTTAAGGATATTTTGTTTGATAGTTGGCTCAAGTTAGGATTTTGGAGTTGAGTAGTGGGTAGAGTGATTTGCTGCCTAAAACCTATCCTATATCCTGGTAAAATATGGATTATTATGAAATCACTGATACACCATGTTGACTGTCATCAGAAAATCATGTTATAAGATAGTCAAATCATTTAGAAAAATTTTTAGGAGATAATAGAATTATTGGTTAGCTGCATTGGGTTGCAAAACTATATACAGGTATATCTAAGTAAGATCTTACGCTTTTCTGGCGTATCTGCTTGATAAGGTTTTCTCGGGTCTACTAGCCTCGGGCCAACAAGGTACCCTTGACCCGGTGGAAGACCCAAGAAAACTTCATCCAGTATATATCTCTAACCCTCCACCTTATGAATATAGAGCTACAAAATTCAAAACACATTCACAATAATAATCATTATTTCAAGCTGATTAGATTATTTTAATGAGCACCAAAAGATAAAACCGCCTGGATATTTCGAAACCTAATGAGAATACCCTATCCAGGAGAAAAAGGGTTAGAGAGTGCGCATTGTAGTCAGTGAAGATAGAAGATTTGCGTAAATAAATAAAAATATGGCATCTACATTTATTTGGAAAAATATACCTGCATGAAAACGCAAACAAAACTTTTATTTATTCCATTCTTATCAAATAATAATTTAATGACTCTTTTTGGCTTCAATCAGTGGAACTATAACATTGAACTGAATCGATTCACCTACTATTGACGCTTAAAAGCAATAATTAATATCGCTAACGATAAAAAATGTAAAAAATAATGAGGTATTTACAGGGTTATTAAATTATGTATTTTTCATGTATAATGGCTATTGGAAATCAAAAGGCAACGGTTCTATGGGAACTTCATTCATCATCGTTTAGCTATATTCCTAAATGTATGTTGCCTTAATGTGTTTGCTCGTGGAGCAAAGAAAATTGTTATGACATTTTATAATTATTTGTCGAATTTTATATTTGTTATTTTTCCTCATAATTAACTTTCATGGAAACCATCACTTCATTATAACATTAAAAGTTAGAAAATAAATTCTTTGCTTTTTGCGAAACGAACTCATATCTCTCATATACTGTAAGTTCTATGAGGTAGAAGCGGATTATACTCGAATGCATCGCAAATAGTTAAAACATTATAAAAGAAATGACAAATTCCAAGAAACAGGGAGATTCCGTGCCAGTGATTGTTAATGGAGTCATCCGCTAAATGTGCAATATTATGCAAATATTTTAGGCTGTAAAAATCATTCGTGGTCAAAACAGTTTGAAATTGTTGCATTCTTATGAAAGAAATACTTTAACGAATATGAAGCTACATTTTGTTAGAAAGAATTATGAAATAGTGAATGAGATTGCATTAGAATATATTTCAAAAACTCATTACTCTCATGTCATCCGCTATGGAATGCCATTTAGATTTACCAGAAATTTTTTTCACTCAGTACTTATCTCTCTCTGGGCAAAATTAATCTGAAAATCGCGCATAAAACCTTATGCAGTAAGATTTACCTGCTTTCAAAACTGCAAATATTCGTAAGATTATCTTGCGTATGAAGACCAGTAAAACTACTAGTAGGTAAATTTGAAATTTTCCCCCTTACGTTAATTTTGTTGGTGAGTATTACTCTATAAAGTGATTTATTAGAATATTTGACAAAACAAAAGTGGCAGATTTAAAAGTAACCGTTTCGAGTTACATGCGATTGATGAAGCCACATTTTAACTGTTATGCGGTCAGTACATAATCACTCAAATTTTTATGAATAAAACAAAACTGAAACGGACCTAAAAACCGCTAAAAGCAAGGGAATAACCATGAGTTATTCACACTTCAACGTACTTTTATTTAGAATGACTATGTATTAAATTATTTTTAGGATAAAAATTAGATTGTAAGGTTTAGAGGAATTTAAAAATTAATCCAAAAAATGGGCATTATTCCTGTAAGTTTTCCATGCAAAAGTCACAGTTTTCATAACAGACAGATGAATTTTCCTATTTAATTCTAATGCTTTCACGATGAATCGAATTCAAACGAGCCTCCATTCCCATCGTGTCGTTGCATCGCGAATAGGAAATTGTTTGTTTCGACAGACATCGGCCAACTTTTTAAGAGAAATTGATGCCACTCCCTAACTCTTTATGTGTAACCTTTGAAACTACACGTCTCCTATAAACCCCTAGCTGATCGATCACTCCGCTTTTCCTGTTGACCAAACATCGCTGTTGGGAGACTTGCCGTCTCCTCCTCCTCTTCCTCCCCGTCCTCATTTTGTTACCCTTAACCGGTCATTTTACAGAGCAGAGCCCCGGTGGAAAAAACAAAAAAGGAACATCAAGAGTTCCGACGGGAAAGAATCCATCAAATCCAACGCGGTGGAAAGGGGAGGGGAGGGGGGTAGGATGGGAGCGAGGCAGGCAGAAATGGGAATGGATGTCACATGCCTCCGTACTAAAACCCCTCAACACCTATTCCTGCTTCGATTCCACTCGCATCCCCGCTTCGCCCTTTTGAAATATTTTTTCCCTCCCGAGTCCTCCTTTGTCTGCCCGTATCTTCCTCTCCTCATCCCCTCCCCCACACAATGTTTTCCCTCCTCCTCCCCACCTCCACCCTATGCGCTGGCATATCTCCACCTGGCCACGCACTTACTCCCTTCACCGCTCTCCGCCCCCCCTATCCCATCAGACCAACCCGCGCTACACACCGTACTCCGGGGACGAGAAATGAGAGAGAGAGAGAACGATCTCGCACGCACAAACCGAACCGACCCGCACCTTTTCTAAACCGTGAGTCCGGACGGTCTCTCTTCCCCTTCCCTTCTTCCTTTCCCACCCCCACCCCCTCGCACACGCAAACTGTCCTGTACGCTGAAGAGAGAGAGAGAGAGAGATAGGAAAAACGGATTTGGCGAATGTTGGGCATCCTAATCTCTCGTAGTTTTTCCACTTCGGCTCTGAAACAGGTACTCTCAAATATCTTTCTTTCTTCGAGGTAGCAACAAAACGTTTCTTTCCGTTTAACTAGTTTGGCGTTTTAAATGGGTGTATTTTCTTTCTTTGGGTTCCATTGAAGATACTTGATTAAGTCAAAGAAACAACATCGTTATAGTGTTCATTTTAATGCGCTGCAAAAAATGTGGGATTTTCCATCTGTGACTATAGATGCACAGGATATTAGCGCTACTTAATTATATATCTTAAATTTCTTTCCAATTCAGAAAAGAATTAAATGTCAAAGAATACAAAGGTAATGGTTAGGGAGAATTAAATTTACATGCATAGTTACCTGATGACGGTTTATTTATTGTCATTCAATTCTCCTATTATTTAAATAAAAGTACTTTCGACCATTTGAAAACCAGACTGAATGAGAACACATGCTCTCAAAACTTGAGCTGGATGCTGGAGATTATACGTATTAACGGATAAGTTACGAAAAAGAGAGTTATTAGGACAAATAAAAGAGGTAACATAAACGCATATGATGCAAATAATGGTCCAAGCATTTGAGGTCACAAGATAAGTGGATATTCTAAATTACTCTCAAATATATTAAGCCTTTAGTAATATTTTAACTAATTAAATTCTATAAAAATATTTGTTTTCAATTGATTAGATAATTCTACACCCCCAATGACAGAATATGGCCTTTATACTACAAATTTACGGCTATACTTGCCGCAAGAAAAATATCACAGAAATAAGGCACAGTACATAAACTTCCGGAGTTATTCAAATGAGCATCGCTTGTCACGAAAATTACTTGGATGCCACAATAATCCAAACTTGACGAAGAAAACCTGTGCCTAGGGTTGCACCATTGAATAAAGATGTTGTAATTCGAAAAATAGGAAAATTTAGCAAAGAATAAGCAAAGAATTAAGCCATATCCATTTCATATCAAATAAAATTTAGACACCGGAGAACGTTGGCCACGAAATATTTTCTTGACAAACGGGAATAAAAAGAAGTCATTTGGTGCTAAATCAGGGCTGTAGCATGATGATGATCCATCGATTCGACGTTTTGGCCAGTCAAATAGGTAGTTGTTTCAGACGATCTGAGAGAGCTTGCATTGTCATGATGAAGATTGATCTTTCGTTGCCGCTTCTTACTCCGTATTTCACCAAGCACTTCTGGCAAAAAGATGCTCGTGTACATACCATTCTGAATTCACGGTTCTACGTTGCCCTAACGGTACGGTTGCCACATGTCCAATTATTCCGAAGAAACAGACGATCGTTTGCTTCGTGCAAGAATCACTTTTGCCGGATTTGGCTCGTCTTGGAAGACCCATACTGTGGATTGCTGTTTTGGTTCGGGCTCATACGCCTAGATCCAAAATTCATCACCTACGTAAATGTTATATACAGCTTTTGATGCACCGCAATTAGATTTCTTGAGCATTTCTGTGCACCAAGACACGAGCATCTTTTTGAGCTTTTGTCAAATTATGCGGAATCCAACGTGAACAATTTTTTTTCACAGCTAGACGTTCATGCAATATCTTATTGATGCTCGTCACACTAATCCTCAACGATTCCTCAATCTCACGATAAGTCGCATGACGATCTTCTTTACCAGTTCTTGCACTGCGCCCATGTTTTCTGACACAGCAACTGATTTTGAACGACCTTCATGACTGTCGTCGCTAAGCTAACGGCGGCCATGATACCAGATTTTCATAGTGGCCAAGGATGGGGCTTTATCGCCAAAAGTGGAAGTAAGATTGTACTCCGGTCTTGATAATTCATGTCGAAAATCGTAAAAAAATCATCGCACGAGAGTGTTCACGAGTCAACTCCATTTTTTCGCTGAGGCAAAATTTTCGAGTCACCGTAAACGATACAAGTTATGATCAAACGGCAAAATGTTCAGAAGAAAGTTAGCATTAAAAGGGTTACATTTTCAGATGGAAACGTCAGATGACGCCTAAATCACTTCTTGTTGTCAAGGCTAATTATATATCGTATAAAATATCTGAAAGAGAGAACTCTATTTTCACCTATCTAGTCACCTTTCGGTTGATAGCTGTATAATATAACACACATTTATACCAACAGAAGAAAAATATTTATACATAGGAGGGACACTTGTTTTTTTCTGTAAATATTTTCTCTCCTGGTGATATATATTGCGTCACACTCACCAACGTTTTTTTTCAAGTTAATGTGTCTGACGTTAGAGGTAAATTTATAAAAATATACTGTCACAGTCTGATTCAAGAATTCGTTTACTCCTTCGCATATACGACCACAGTACAAAGGAAACACTAACATTTAAAACATATTCCAATCCAAAAACTTTCCCCCACTTGGCCTGGTATTTTCACCGCAACTGACGCATGCCCCAATGGGAGTTTAAGGAATACAGCATTGATGATATTCACATTAAGCACTTCGATAATTCCTGAGGTGATAACTAATTTTTGGCCGTCATATATTATGAAAGATTAAGACACAAACGCTACAAATCTTTTTATTCAGGGGTTTCGAATTTTTATTAACACATTCCAATCATTCATCAAAAATGAAGTACGTTATCAGCATGTCATTATTATTAGGTAATCTACCGGTTAAGGTAGGTTTTTGGATGGACACAACTATCAAATAAACATTTTGTGACTCCCCACCTAGCAAACTAATCTATATCAGGTCCCTCTTCATCTCGGTGTACTTCTTTCCTCCCTTCATCCCGTCCAACATCCCTATCCTGTTCCTACCCTTACCTCGCTTGCCCAACATTCTCCCCTCTATTACCCTCTTCAACATTCCACTACCGCTCAATACGCCTTTCATCCATTTTTCCTGCCTCCATATGATAATGATGGGCACTACAGCATGTCATATCCTCTTATAATTCTCTATGCATAAAGATCAACAAAATACGCGATGATAGGTTGAATTCTCGTAGAAACTCCATTCCAGTTAACTTGTCCCTCGGGTATTTGGGCATACATAGAATCTGGGGGGTCCCTTGAATAACATTTAGTATTGTTAATTAGAACGTTGAACATTCGAATGCTAGTGCACCAAATCTAAACAGAATCGCAATAGAATCTGGGGGGTGAATAAATTTTAGTATTGCTTAATAGAACGTTGAAAATTGGAATGCTAGTGTACAGAATCGCAATAACAGATTTTTGATAAGAATTGTGTCATTGCGAAATATGTCGTATAATTACCATGGACCTAATTTTGCAATCCATTTTGTAACGAAATGTCACTTTTTTGTTGAAAAATTTTTTTTCCATTTTTCAAGGGCCACATAACCATAAAAATCGTCATTTAGAATTAAAAATACATGGAGAAACATGTGACAAAATTATAGAAAAAATAATTTATAACTATAGTATGCTTTGCTCTCCACGATTAGCTTTAGCTTTCTATTAAAAAGTGTATAAGCAGCAGAAGACTGTGTATGTACAGGAATTTTATTAAATGCACTTGTAATAGATTCTAAATGATATGGCCGTTTGAGGCAGTAAGTAAAGATTGCTGTCACCGTCTTTTTTCCCAAAAGTGTGATAATTATGAACACTAACATTTGCAGTGAAAAGTGAAGGTGGATGAAGAAAAGCATAAATAAAGTAAAATAGTAAATATAACTAAATAAAGTTATAAGTAAAAGCGCGTTCATGAATTTCAAAGAAATTCCATCCGAGCCTTTGGAAGAAGAGGTACCTTGGTAGATGATGTAGACACACCTGGTACTTTTTTTCCATTGAAATGGATATTGGGACTTTTTAGCATCGTTGAGAACATGGTGTGTAGGAAAATAATATTACGTCTTTGCAGTAATATTTGATAGTCTTAAGGCCTCAATAGAGAACCTTCTCTCACTCAATCTGTGAGTCTAAAATTCGTTGTAAGCTTTTATATATGCATCACGTAAGCTTCAATAAAATAAGTCACTTGATATGTTAAATACCTCAGAAAACATAGGAAGTTAGGCATTTGTTACTCGAAGTTAATAATTCTGTAGCTAGCTACGAACTACACACCTCATATTGCATACTGTTTTCATTTACCCCAATTTGCAATGGAAAAATCTAGTTAACCAGCATTATTTAAAACAAAAATATTGGTACAAATACTTTATAAAAGCATTCAAATGGGTTGAAGCCTCAAGACTATTTAATTACTTGAGTTGCAATTGAAATGACTTTCTAATCGTATGCCGGTTGTAAAGTATTTTTTCAAAATGTTATTTAATTTAGCACATACTGCTAGCACTCTTCTAACTCCCCATATGAAGTAAATATGCATACAAAGTAGGGGCGAATTAATTTATATGTCGTTTAAAAATAATTTGGTACTGGCTAGTAAATAAAATTTTCTAATAAATAATAAATAATCATGCCTATGTATCCTTCAGGTAATTTTTTGGGGAGACCATTTCAAATAACAATTCATTTTTAGATTAATTAGGGATTGATTACTAGTTTTGATTTCCTTCATACCGATCTGACCTTACACAATTCAATTTGCCTAGCACGTTCATAAATTGCTTCACACATACTTTCCGGTTCCTGAGATTTCAAATGCTGTTTGCGTTCAGTCTCTACGTTTGCAGTAACTAACTCATAACTGTCTTGGATCACTCCTACCACTCCAAACATTTGGCAAAAAGTTGGGAATCAAAACTTATCTGATTTGAAGGCAGTCAAATTCTTGCTATACTTCTTTAAGATATATAAATTACTGATTGCGCAACTTAAATATTGTATTATTACTCAAATTATTTGCATATATTCTACTCGGGTCTTCCACCGGATTCGAGTTTTTATTCTGGCGGACGTTCCAGTGTCGAGGATCGAAATGCCGGCCAGAACGGAAACTCTCACCCGGTGGAAGATTCGAGAGGTTTTGCACGCAAAACCCCGGGAAAGCACCATATCCTACTTGACGCCAGTTACCATTCCTTCAACAAGACCAAACCAGCATAGCAAACTTCTTTCGTGCTTGCCAAAAACCAGTAAATTATATCCACATACTTTTATATCCCACTCATTCCTATTTCTCTTATTTTTAACACAAAAACTCCTTCAGTATACCAGGACTATTGCAAATGCTTTTTTTAATTTACGCTTAATTTAAATTAACACAATGAATTTCAATTCCATGCAAAATGCCGGGATAAGTACATCCTTGGACACCATTTTTGATCGCATGGCTCAGCAAACCCCTCGTTGTTTATGTATTGTACATACTACCAACAATTTTTCTGATGTAATTGGCAGGCCTTTTAATTTCTCTGCCTATACTAATACCTTTCGCGAAAACTCTGCCTAAATATAAAGAACACCTCATCACATATACCACATTTGGCAATATTAGTAAGGTTGACCACGCAAAAATACGATTATATTCAAAATTCTAATTAAATAATAAAATTACTACCAAAAATAGCACTCGCAACTAATGAAAATGTCCTTATTTGCACACTAGCAATATGATATCACTTTTGCTTATTCCAGCTCTACTCATCTTCTAGATAAAAAAGTGTTGGAGTATCCTCCGCAACTTCACTAACGTTAAATATGAATAAAGAATTTTTCGCAACTGAAGGATCAGGCGACCTTTGACAAACAGTTGAAGAATATACAAATTTGTTATACGACTTTTTGATCTCAAAAACTGTACATAGTGACGTTTTGCCATGACAAGCTTAGCTATAGCCACCGTTGTCCATTACCACATGACTCAGTGGTTTTTAAGTCTATAGCTCTTTTTTTCCTGTGAGTTAAGCAAATCCATGACCAGAACAGTTTCTCGCAACTTTTACGCGGAGCTCCCTTGAAAGCTGACATCGAGTAATGCGAGGGTCCATAAAAATGTAGAGCTTATTTGATTGAAAGTTTTGAATGCGTTGAGGTGAAGATTTATCGCCCTGCTATTTATAATCCCGTGATTTTTGAAGTGAAAAAAACGAAGCTTGTAGTAGATTAGCAGTCGTTTGATGAATCCGCATAAACATTCGAGAAGTGCTTCCGAAACATAAAAACACCTGGTGACCCGAGACTTGTTTATAGCCCAAAGCGGCCCCTTGATGATTCGGATCCATATGCACTGCACCCCTTGAACAAAAATATAAATACTTTGGGGAGGGCAGTTGAAAAGAGGAGTAAGGAGACATCACATAGGTGTTGCATTGCTTAACACTGCGTGTTGGATACAAGAGTGAAACCAACGGTCAAGGTACTTCCTATGTCAACACAAGTCCTTCTAGTGTGCCTGCTCGCTTTGAATGGTACTTAGCAACAATCCCGGGGTACAGAAGAAGCCTCTTTACTGCCTACTCCAGAGTGATTAAACTAGGAGTGGATGAAATACAATCTTACACGGCAGAACGTGTTCATCAAGAGACATAACCTTTGAGGCGAAGAAAAACTAATATATGAGGTACTCTTCATGGGTAATTTTTGTTGACTAATGTCACAATTGAATTTAAAAAAAGCCAGCGAGTGTAAGATAATAATAATGAGGAGAACTTTCTTGCTTCCCATATTAATTATTTTGTTGCAAATACTCTACAATTATACATGTGTGTATTTTTAGTGGGTTTGACAAATTTTTGGCCCTCTTTGGATCCATAAACGAAGCTGTTCAATATAGTTTGCATACCAACAAGGTATATATGCACATATGGGAAGAAATTACCTATATGCTTATAAATATATATATATATATATATATATATATATATATATATATATAAACATAAAATTAAGATAAATTTTCAAATACTGTTGCAGTATTAAGCTATAAATACATATATATAATATGTATGGATGTATATAAAGTGTACGTATATCCACATTATATATATATATATATATATATATATATATATATATATATATATATATATATATATATATATATATATATATATATAATGAATACTCGAATGAAGTTAGCATTAGAATTGATAAGTTTCCTTCACCTCCTTGAGAAAGGAGGCTTGGGCCACCGAAAATTCTAAAACTAGTGAGTTTCTTTTCTTTTTTGCGTGTTTGCCTTTGTAGGCTAGTGCTGACTTTACATACTCGTATTATTCACATCCGTGAGACTTTAACATTGTAAATATATATACATGTATATAAAACTCAATGCCGCAATAATGCCTTAGTCGATACATTCGTGGACTCTTAAGACTATAAGAATTCAATGATCTGGCAAAATGCCGTATCTTCATTATTTCTTAAGTTAATTCGTAATAATTCCATTGAGACTATTCATAATGATTACGAATGACTACCGCACAGGTGGCCAATTTTTAAGACCAAGATCCTGTGATATCTCTTCTTCCAAACCGGGGCCTCGAAGGGGTTGCGTAATCGGCAAGATCGACGAAAAACACTAATTCCGGCCCCTCGAATGCATGCTTCTCGCAATGCTCCAGGCCCGATTGCTGAAGTGAATACCAGGGGACAGTATTAAGTGTAGGCCGAAATGATATCTCCTGAATCATTTGAGGGTTACATACGCCTAAAATAAGAAGGTGGGGACGATAGCAAAAACGTTATCCCCTTAGGAATTATAGATCTTATCTCCCAACACCCGTCATGCCAGACTAAATCCAATCGTTGGCTGCAGTTTTTCGGCCAATACTGTGCATGTTTACTCATTTCTCCACCGCAAGGGGTAAGGGTCTTGCATTAAGGTAAAAAAAAATAATCATAGGAATTATAATTTTAAGAAATTTTTTACATCAATAAAATTTCACAAAATAAGTTATAGTCATTTACATGTTAACCTAAAGCAGAGGGTGATGTTAATAGGCCACTGTATCTAGATCTATCAAGAGAAATTAGTGATGTTATCATGACACGTTAGTCTAGTTTAAAACATCACCTTTTTCAACTGCTGCGATCGCATTGTGCACAGGAAAAGAGAATAATTACCATGGCTTGTTTGACATTATGCTTCCAGTTCCACGAACTGCTCATTGTAATTTCGGTCATAAGTGCGATGTGTGATTATAATTATTCTTTTGTTTTCTAAGCAATTTCTTATGATGATTTTATCTCTCCAGAAAGTTATGACTTAAGTTCAATAATCTTGCTCTAAATTTATTAAATAAAAATTTTGAGGAAATAGTGCAATGCAATTAACAAATCCACCATTTTTTCTGTCAATACTTAACTGGACTATAAAATATTGTTCACGATGAGCCCCAAACGTTCGAGACCCATTCAAGTTGTATCACGAATGATGAAAAACAAAGCATCTTCTTAACTTATTCATTAGAAATGGTTCCCTTGATCCAATTGATACGTGTAAAATTTATCTTCATTAATACACCTTTTCAAATACTTCGAATCTATTTTCTTCAATTTAGGTTCCATGATAGAATTATTACTCTGAGTTTTCAATGAATTTCGTTTGGTTTATTTAATTACGTTGCTATAGAGTACATTAATGAGAACAATGAAAAGAGCCTCCTTTCAGATTTTATTAGTCCACTCCCTGAGGTAAACCGATTTATTAGGGAACAAAATTATCCACTTATTGATTTTTGATCGAAACAAAAGCTGGAATTAAATATCAATAGGAAGAAACACTATAAGGAAATACCATATTTACCAAATGGAAGTCAAAACCAGATTTTCGTGCCGTTAATTTGAACATATTTAATATTTGTTTAGCCACTCAATATAAATAGTCTAGATGAGAATTAGGATAGCATTGGCGTTATGAAATCGTCACTTACGCCCTAGAGACACTGACTATGAGTCATATCTTATCTTCCGAAGAAGACGGAGTTCGAGTCCGTCGAAATTATCAAGATATTATTGTGAGTGTTCTTTTTGTGTGTTCTCGTGCTGTGTGTTGCTGTCTAAGTTTTTTATATACATACATATATATATATATACATATATATGCACAAACAGACACACATGCATATACATATTTATGTACAAGGACAAATTTCCATGTCGATATAAAGGAGATAACGTACGCTTAATAATATTATTAACAATTCTCTCTAGAAATAAATAAAAAAATAATTCATAACTTCCACTGGCAAAACAAAGGGTGTCAATAAAATTAGTCGCTTTCTACCGAACAAAAAAAATTTGCCGGAAAAGAAAGGGACCTATGGGATTCATTTTTTGAGAGGCAAACATTTTTAATGGGAATATTCATTCTCGCACAAGCGCATCAGGCAGAAATATCTTAGTTTGAGTGAGATTATCCCTCAAAGCGGAAAAGGGAATGATTGTTTATCTACACCTCATCTTGGACCTGCCACCAGCGCAGAATTTATACAGCCGTGATTACTGTGAAAACTACCTTCACGTTGCTAGAGGGGCACTCACACAGACACCCCTGGACGAAAGAATTGAAATCTCTGCCTCTCTAAGCTCACAATTTCAATGCATTTTTGGGCACACGTGAACAAACACGCCCATATAGACATACACGCACACGTACACGAACACAGACAAGCACACACACACATACATATATAGATATACATATATAAAGGAACACGGAAAAGGTGTTGCCTGGGAGGGCGATCGATTTTTAATCAAGATTTTTCCGAGGGAGCATGGCCGGAAATATTCATTTCCACGGTTATCTTATGCGGTTTGCATAAATAAAACGTCCACCTTTTTCGGGAGGTATTATATACATATATACATACACATACACCCACATCCATACACATTCCGATCCTCCTTCCCTACACGACGGAAAGCAGCGAGACGTAGTCGCGTTGTAAAACTGCTATTTTGTTTGGCGAGGAGGGAGGGGGGGTGTGGGGGTTAGGGCGCCGCGGATAGGAAGAGATGGCGTTGGCTGGAGGGAGGTGACACGGGGACGGTAGTGGAATTGGGCTTGGTGGTGGGAGAATGAGGAGAAGAGAGTCAAATTGGGAGGAGGGTGCTCTCAGGGGCCTGGCGGTGGAGGAGGAGGAATATCGGTGGGAGTCAGACGTAGGAATAGGGCGGATTGGGAGGGAGGGAGTCAAATGAGAGGAGAAGGTCGAATTAGGTGGGGACCCGATAAAAAAATAACGGCTCAAGGGGGCGGTGGGAAGGGGTTTGGTGCCATCGATGGTGGGGGTGGGGGGTGGGTGAGTGCTGGTAGGTCCGAAGGGGGAAATGAGGCATTGGGCGTTATATGGGAATGTGCGACGGCAATGCGATTGGGAGGACGAAGGGAAAGGAGAGGAGAGAGGTGGGGGAGAGCAGATCGGGGAGGCGTGGAGGAAAGGGGTTTGAGAGAGAGAGGGAGAGAGAGAAAAAGGAAGATGGGGGACAGTATGGAGCGGAGGAGGGAGGAGGCGCTTTGTCGCATGATATAAAAAAAAGCAAAACAAAACAAGAGCGCACACACGAAGACAATGAAAGATGAAAAAAGTGGGCCCGTATTTTTCATGCCAGGGCTCCGTTCGGCCGTCAGTTTCCGATTGACCGCCAGAGGGGGGGGGAAGGGCAGGGGGGCGGGAGAAGGGGAAGGGCGAGAGAGAGAGAGAGCCTGGGGTGAGCAGGGAGTGTAGTGGGGAGGGGGGGTGTGGGAAGGTATGGAAAAAAATGGTGAAGAGGGTGGGAGGGAAAAGGGGGTGAGGAGGAGGGTGGACCCCCAGCCTCACTGCTGTGCTATATGGGTGAGCCGAAGAGGGGGAAGGGAGTTTGGGCGCTAGGGGGGCAGAGGAAGGGACCGTGGAAGCAGGAGTAGGCGAGAAACGGGGTGTGGGGGATGGCAGAGGGTGAAGTTTGGGAGGGGCGGGCATGAAAAAATAACATAAAGAGGTGGTGGGAGGGGGTGAAGCTGTCCGGCTGTGTGGGATGGGCGGGGTGGGTTGTGTGTGGGAGCGAGGGCTAGAGGGGGGGGGTTGGTGTGGGTGGGTGGGTTTCTGCCGCCGGCCGGGAGAAAGGGTCGCGGCGGGGGGCGGAGAGGGAGTGTGGGTGGGAGAGAAAGGAGAAGGTGACGGTGGTGGGGAAGAGTATGGGGAGAGAGAGAGAGAGGGAGAACGGATCTCGTAGTTGCCATATTTCTTCATTTATATTTAGGAGCCGTTCATTTGTATTTTTCTCCCGCTGCACACGTAGCGGCGCTGCATGCGCAAGCAGACGAGCATCGGCCGAAACACATCGCTATCCATTCCTCACTCCAACGACACGATCACCTTCCCACACACACACACACACTCACACGCGCGCACGGATCTCCCCCGCTCTGCCCCCGTCCCTCCCTCTCCTCCTCCGCCGCCGCCGCCGCCGCCGCCACCCGCACCAAAACCTCCCCCATTCAAAACCCTCACACCCGCCCCCACCGTTTTTTTAAAACCGGACTCTTTTCTCTTCACTCCACATCCCTTCCCCAACTCCTCGCCCCCGCCCCCACAGGGGCCGCCACCTCCACGCCCCTTATCCCTCCCCGCCCACCCCCTTCGGACCCCCGCACCCATACTCCCTCCCATCCGTCCACCAACTCCACGTCCTCCGCCTCCCGGTCTCCTCATCCACCTCCCCCTTGGCCGCGTACCGGATTTTATTGGTTAATCCACGGGGTAAAAAAATATAAACCAAGAGGGAGTGAGGAAAATAAATGCTCAAAAAAGCCTCACCTCGCAACAAAAGGGTGGATATGCGCGGGGCGTTGTGTGGGAGGAGAGAGAGTAGGTGGGCTGAGAGGTAAGAGGGATGGGGGTGTACGGGAGGTGGTGAGTGCGAGGGTGCATCGGAGGGGATGGATAAGGTTAGATAAGGCTGTGCACCAGGAGGAATAGGATGGAAAGTAGGAGAGGAAAGGTTGAAACTCGGGGTTAGGGAAGTGGGAGACGCGCGCGGCTGAGGGTGGAATTTGAGTGGTTTGGATAAGCAGCAAGGGATGCATACATTCGCGCACGCCGGGGGGGAAGTGGGAGCGAGGGAGTGGGTGGGTCAGAGACGAAGGGTACCCGGTGTTATAAGGGCTCATATGGAGGCACAGAAAGGGTGGGGTTGAAGGGAGACGGGTGGGTGGCAAAGGAGGTGCCGGACAAGGGGAAGGGCGAGGGGTGGGGAATATCGTAGGGAGGAGGCGGGGATCACGAAATCCCAGCCGACTGTCATGTACTAGTCCTAACCATTTGCCCTTCCACTCACGAATTTAAAAAAAAATAACAAAAGGGAGTACCGAAGGAAAAAAATTGAATACATTTACGTATCCCGAGGCAGCGCAATTTTTATGCCGCGTTCCCACTCTTTCCTCACCCCACACACCCAATTCCTCCTCCCGCACACCCTCTCTCTCCCCCCACCCCGCGAATGTTAGTGTGTGAGTGTGTCTGTCTGTGTGTATGTGCTGCTGAGTCTCGCTCTCTCTCTCTCTCACTCACTCCATCCCAATTTTTTCATTCGGTGCATTAGGAGAGGGCCATGAATTATGCACGGGCTCCCACACACACCACGGACTGGATTCACACGTGCGGGAGGGAAAAAAATTCCGTGTATGAGATGGGGAGAGCCTGGGGGTGGGAGGGAATTTGGTGCTGGAAGGGGGAGATGGGGTTACGGAGAGGAATAGATGACGGAAAACAGAAGAAAGGAAGAAACGAGATGAGGCAATTTGATGGGAATAGATAGGCCGGGTAGGGTGTGTGGGTGGGAGAGAGAGGGAGAAAAGAGGGTGAGTGGAGAGAAAGAGTGGGCAAGAAAAATGAGCAAGCCCGCTCGCAGCGGACGGCGAGGGAGATAATGGTGTTCGAAGTTTGAAGAGAGTAAAGGGAGTTCGATGGGGGGATGAATAGGATAGAGGATACGGGAATGGAGGAAATCAGATGTGATCGTTAAATGACAAATGAATAAAGCAATAGGAAGAGATCAAATGGTTGGGGGCGAAGAAGAGTATTTGAAGCCAAGAGGAGAGTCGAACAGGCAGATGGAAAATGGGAAACATCATGAGGCCTTGAGCAAAACGAAGAAGTCAGATTTAAGAAGCTAGTGCATAAGGGCGTAAGACGCTGTAAGTAAATGCTTATCTTTCAGGTGGACATAAAAATCAGCATGTTAAGCCACTTGGGAGTTTGTGAATCGTTGAGGTTGATGACAGTTATGTACGCACACGATAAACCTAATAGTTACATTTTCCAATGATCCAATATCTGATTCACTTTTGAGATGATAAAAAAAATAAGCTTGCAATGATTTTTTTTGATCAATTCTTTCCAATCTTTGGCATCGTTATAGCATTTACTCCCGTAGCAAGTTTTCTTCTTTCGTAGAGAAATAAAATCATTCATGATATTTCCTCGATTTACACAGTTGAAATAGTTCAAGTAATGCCACATATTTGACTGATACTCTATTGCAATAGTCTTTTAGGACTTATAGGTAAAGCTCAATAGTTATCATATAGGTTACTGGACCTTGCGCGGTACCGAATAAGAAGATAACGGAAAGCGCTAGCGTGAATACATTTTTCTTAGAGAATGAATTGCTTTTACAGGCATACAGTTTTCCCGTTATTTTTCAAGAATACCTCTAGAGTCACATAACGTCTTTATTACAGATAAGACCGTTCGCAGGGCTATTCATCTGCTATTGTTCGCCAAGAATAGAGAATAATTGCGGACTTATGTGCATCTATTTTCAATTAGTTGGGGAAAATAAAGTTTTCACGAATAATGGAATGTATTTTTACACTTTCACTTTTTTAGAGTTTCCCTTCGCCATTTGCATTGAAGACCATTTCATTATTCAAAATACGTCCATTGTACTACGCTTATATTTTAGAGGAGATAGAACTATTAAATTAATGTACGTTTGTGAAGGTTTTGACAAAGTAACTCGAATAAATACTTATGATCGAGTGAAAAACTAAAATATGTCAATTTCCTTGATTAACAACATTAAAATATTAAATAATGCATGAGATGAATCATTCTAATAAGCTGCCTGTGTTAATAAAATCCTAAGTCTTTACCCTTTTCATCACCTTGTTTGCTGATGTAATGTTGAGATATAGCCATTCTCTTATACAACCTCACCTGTAAGATTTTTTTGGCAAAAATTACCCATAAGATAATAATTACCATGCATTATTTTATAAACGCCATTCTCTCTCTCGGCACTATTCCACTTGGCATTTATTTTTGCATAAACGGTGACCTGATGATCATTAAAATATAATTTTGTATTTATCCAGCCACTCATTTTTCAGCATGAAATACACGCAGAAATAGGGAGCCACAATTTAAATTCAATTTTTTGGAATGGCAGCAGAAAATTGTTGGGGAAAGAACGAACTCACAATTAAATATAAATATTTAATAAAATGAACTATTCCAGCCACGTGAATACATGGCTAGCCATTCTGCCGGGTTTTTGCTAATGGTTAACCACAGTTATAAACTTGAAATATTGTTTCCTGGATGAGAATACACCTCCTCTCGAACTAACCCAATGGCGTCACGTTATAAGGGGCCATTGCCGTAGTCTGAGCCACTCTCGGCTTCCCTGGAAGGTATGACACCCGAAAAATCATGCAGACTGAGCAAAGTAGAGGGTGACCAGAGGACTCACCAGGTTTTGAACTCGCGCTATCGAGTGCAATTTTTCACGATGCCGTATTGAAATCTACAGTGCACTTTTAGAAAAGAAATACCGCAGTAAGATCACCACTTATCCTGCATCAATAACTAGAATGTTAAAACAACATTTGTTTTCGTTACTAAAAATATTGAACGATAGTAAACGAAGTAGTTTTTTTTGCAAACGCCATATTATTTTGAATACAAAATTACAATATGGGTCAATAAAAATAACATTCATGGATCAGTCGTACATGAGGAGGGATTATTCCAAACATAGTTGAGTAGTAGGAACTAACCATCGACCTCGAGTGAAGTAACTCAAGTTGTAGCAAATATTTTGACAATCACGTAATTTGATCAATCATAGCATCCAAATAGTATACAAAAGAACACAAATTATGAGTAGGGATGCCATATTAAGGGATTATTTAATAAATGTTGGTGAATATTTTCTGGACGAGGAAGAGGACTTCTGGCGGAAATTCATTTTTCACAAAAAACTTCTGAAGAACTTTTCTAGAATCCAATTATTTGTATAAATAAGAGGAAAAGTCACGAGGAATTATGCTGGTTAAAGTATCTTTTCTCCTGAAGAAAGCTAAATTCCTATGGAAAATAAAAAGGGAAAATACGAGATTTATGGAGACGAGAAATTCGCACTCCAGTTAGTTAACAGCAAAAATGAGTCTGGAGTTCGAAAATTCCCTTATTCTAAAGTATTTACCTAATTGCCGAGTATTTCATACATTTCGACAGAATAAAACAATATCAATATAAATATTATTAAAGTATTATCAATAATTTGCAGTAAAATGGAACAATTTACGAAATTGTTCCGCATTTTCAGTGACGTTGATTTCAGGATATATTTTTATGGTAAAACGACAATTAAAAATAATTTATGGTCAGCAGTCCACGGAGTGAAGATTATTACCAACATTGACCTAAAAATTTGAACTAATTTGTTAACATTCTCCTTTCCTCTTTACCCTTCCTTACATGATTGCACTTCGTAACATGTCTCCAAATGAATCTTAAAGTTTTCATGACAGGTATTAACTTTTTCGATTTTTACAATAAACGGAAAGTCCACTATACTTTCCTCATAATGATAATATAACGAGTTCCTTATTCTAATCTAAGGTATGTTTTTTGGATTTTTCCCTAAACCCATAAACTCACTCTAGATTAGTTACTCCTGTACCTGAACGTGAATCATTAATATCAAGTTCATTATTGTTTATTTCCCCGATAATCACTTTTTTTCGCTATAAAAAGACATTCATCAATTATTGGGAGTACCATTCGTTAGTTCCTAGCGGTGAGTTCATAACCTGTGATATAATACTATGCTTGGTGTGTGGTTTATTAGTCATGCTTTTCCATTGTTTGCGATAATGCTTTCCAAAAGAGAAATATTTCTACTATTCAAGACGCCATAAAGCTCAAATTCGTATTTTCTTCCGTACCTATATTTTTTCTTGCCCTTTGGCTACTCAATACAAATTCGATTACATTCATTTGTTCATTATAGAGGTCCCATATCATCATATGTGATATCATAACACCCCTTTCTCCTTCTAATGCATTAAATTATGATCCATTTAACTTTACAAAATGTTTATTTCCAAATTCACGAACGCGATGAACATGTGTGAATTCTTTTTTGAATTTATTTCCCGTGCAAGGTTAAGAAGATGAAGTAGCTTATTTTGCTTTGTCTACGAATTATTCCACTTTGCTCTTCATCTAATCAAAGACGACTATTGTCAAAAAATTTATTATTTATCACAACTTTTATTAAGCAAAGGAAAGATTTATAGGGCCTCCTGAAAGTCATTTGGCATTTCTTCAGTTGATAATTTGCCACCAGTTAATTACTAGAGCTAAGCCACAATGTTCTCCCGCGCATGTTAATTATAACTGAAGGGTACAACCAAAGTTCAAGATGTTTGCTTATGTGTCTAAGCCTTTGTCACAGCATCCAATTCTGCCCTCAGCTTTGTGTTTCTATCGTCTTTACCAATGGTCTGTTCGATTAAATTAGGTAAGTTTACGGGCTTCCTCCGTGTTGGCACAATGTCGAGGGCAATGTTTCACTTACTCTGTTGCAGGCGTCCTCGAGGATGCCTGCAGCACAGAAACTCTTAAACCTAATTCTTCTTAACATCGCGGAAATCTTTATCAGGTCGGTTCGAGTACTTTTTACGGTTTCAAGAACATTCCTCTTACACTTATTCTTTTTCATTTTCCATTATAATTTCACTGCTCGAATCCCAAGTTTCATTTCACATTATGACCCTTGAAGTGGGTCTTCACTCCTCTACATATAAACTCCTCTCATTTTCTACACGAGATTGCCTTGCGCTCGCTTACATTAATTATTTATTTTTCCCGGGATTTTATATCATTGCGTCTCGTGATATATCTCGTAATTTTGTATTTATGTCGTGATCTTTAGTCTTTTCTTGTTATGTGGAGCCTTATTTGATGGTTCATTAAAGGAATTCCGCGATTGAGCTTTTAATATTTTTGTAATAGTCATTTGTTGTTTGTTGATTTATTTTAGTAGTTGAATTCATGCTTAAAATTTTCTTGTTTATAGTATTACAACCTAAATCAACAGGGCTCCTTTTTTTATATTATTCTTTATGATTTCGCCCTAGACTAATAAGCCTCATCCACATCTTGATCATCTCATTTTGTCGAACTTACAGGGTTCGTCCGGAAAATAAGTGTACTGAGCTCAGGAAAAAAAAATTATTACACTTTTACATATCTTAAGCTAATATTCCTCAAAATAGGACCCTTGTGAGTCGGTACACTTGTTCCAGCGGCGTTCCCATTCCTGGAACGCTTCCGCGAAGGCATCATCGGGAACCTCTCGAAGACACGTCGTCACGGCCTCTTCGATGACGTCCAAAGTCCCGTATCGCGTTGCTTTCAAACTCCTCTTTATCTTCGGGAACAGAAAGAAGTCCGGTGGTGCCAAGTCCGGGCTGAAGGGCGAGTGCGGCAGCGTTGCCACACCGTGCTTGGCCAAGAAGTCTGACACGACAAGCGCGGTGTGAGGCGGCGCATTGCCGTGATGCAGCCGCCAGATGTTTTTGATCGCTGGCCGGACGCGGGCGACTCGTTTTCGAAGCCTGTCGAGCACTTGGACGTAAAATGCAGCATTTACAGTTTGTCGTTCAGGTACAAATTCGTAGTGGACGACTCCTCTTTTGTCAAAAAAGACAAAAAAATCAGTACACTTATTTTCCGGACGAACTCTGTACATACTCGTACACCTGCACCGCTATTGCTACTCTTTGTCTTGCTCTACTTCAGTCCTATTGCACCTCTCTATGCGATTTCCAAGCAAATGCGCACTTCTGATTTCCACTCACAGAGCCTGCGTGTATGTGCAAAATTAATCGGGCCATCTCTTCTCACCCAAGTCCCAAGTCGTCCCAAGACATCTGCGTCTTTCTTCGTGTTACATTTTTGAGAATTTTGATGCACATATTCCTCAGCGAGATTAGTTCAAAACATATTGTTGACTACATTTTACAGATGTTTTTACTCTATCCAGATCTCTCACTCGAAGATGCGAATGTACCATTAGTCTGCTTTCAGAAAATTTTACTAAATAGGGTTCCCTCACATTCATTGCCTAATAAATGACACTTAGAGATAAGCCCTTATCGGCTGATGCTGGATATCGGCGGCTGCTGTTCCTAAAGATACGAAATTTGAAAATTGCAGAGCGGGGGAAGAGATAGAAAATGAATGTTAGACAGCATCTAAATCGGTAGAATCACAAATAAATGAAGAAGGAAGTAATGTAGGACAAACTAGAATGCTATCGAGATACGTAGATACTACAATTAGTCTTTAGAGGATATCCAAATCCTACCTTGTTAGATAGAATACCTTGAATGAAGCGATGAAAATTTGTTTCGTGATTATGCATAAAAAAGATGCTTATTATATTTTTCATCTCAGCGTGTTAGACTCGCGGCACTCTTTTTGCCTGATGCCTGTGTGGTTTTAATGTAAACAAAACTTGATTACCTTCTTAGCCTTAATGAGGTAAAATAAATTAGTTTTCTAACCCTTGTTTACATCCCCTCAAGAGAATAGATACTGTTGAGCGATGCATACACGATATTGGTATTAATACGTATTTTATTCTAAATCTGTACAAGGAAAGTATCCTTTCATCAATCTGCCTTTACTATGAAACATATAAAATTCTATTTATCCTGGAATCTGTCACGTTTCTCACTACTAATGATTAATTAATACCTCGTATTAATAACACTTTGTTCAGTTGATCGCTAACTTTGACGATGGAAATTAGTCGCTGGCCCATGTTAGCCCTTGATCAATAAAGATATTTAAATATGCAGCATATGTAGAATACTGATAGGTTGGCGTTGTGCCGAAATAATGGTAAAATTTGTACTTAATACAATCGAAGGGGCTCAACACAGTGGTGTAATAGTAGCATTTTGTTGACAGCAAGCTAGCGCAAACACCGAGTTTCCCTTCATATTTTTCCTACTCCATAAACCACAACCTTCTGCGATTAACAACCCATCACTTGTTCAAAAGTGTCTCTTCACATCAGTCACGTCTCGTTCAATTATATGCACAAATATACTATCGCGGTGATTTAGATGAATCTGGCGAGGACCGGCTGCTTGCATTATAGCTACGAGTTGAAATTCGGATGCCTAAGAACGCCCGCACGCAAACACCTGATGCGCAATCTTTTCCATGTCCGAGTGTTCCGTGATACCACGGATAACACAGGAAAACAAACTGACTCGTATATCTTATTTGCGTGACTCGAAGTGCCGCAGTGATTGGTAGGAGGTGATTTTAATGTTCACACCTACGATTTTGGATAAATTTCGCTTTGAAGACTATATTAACAAACGAAATATGCCAAAAATGATTACTCTTTAATGGCTGGAGGAGGCAAATTGAAGGAAATTTATTTTTATTCTTCATTCTAACTGGAAGAATGGTTACATTTTGGGTCTTGACAGCACATGTGGGGATGGAGGATGGTTTACGTAGCCTCTGTAGCACCTTAACAAGATACGCCAAGATAAAATGTATTGTATTTTCGGTCAGGTAACGATAAATCATCTTTTTCAGAATGCTAGGAGGCAATTAATAATGAAAATGATATTCCTACTCCTTAGCTGTTAAAATGATTGTTTTTACTGTTCATTCCAATCAATCAAGTCGTTGCCTGTATATTTTACTGCATTTGCTCATATATGGCGTAGCTAAAATAGCTAATAGCGCTTTGTGGCTAGCGGATAACGCTACCTTATAATATGCAAATAATTTACGACACCCTAAAAATAAGAGTTAGCGCACATTACAATATAGACGCATTTTAAAGTCGAAGGTAAAGTCACTTTAAATAATTAAAAGGGCCATACATAATTAAATAAAGAACGTAACACGGTAGCGGTGAGATTAAATCCATGGTCATCGTTAACAACAGAATAAAAATCGTACGAATCCGCGTCATGGACATTTTATAGCACCTTAGAAATACGTCATTCCAGTCAATTACCATACATCTGCAGTTTACGAGCGTTATTATGCGTCCTCAATACATTATATTTTCTCGGTGTGAAAAACTTAGAGCTCATATTGCATTTGCAAACTTATGAATGTAAATACTTAAGTCGGAATTGTGACTGAATGGATTACCTGTTAATTCATATGACTAGCATTTATGATTTGGGAACCAAATGGAGATGTTATGTCACATTTTTCATTGGGACAGATGGAGGTGGATACGCAATGATGTCAAATTATATCTCATATTAGCAACAACAATTACGTTCAAATTCATCTATACAGTTGAAATACAGGTAACATCAGTCCCTTTGTCTCAATGATTCGGGAAAGAATAATCAATACTTTTGAGTATTCTTCTATGGCAAATATTTGTAGAGGGTCCCTAGATTCCCCTCCGTAAAACTTGAAAGTTCTGAATTTATTATAATTTTTAATAATGATAACGTACATGAATCATTCTGCTTTTTCCTATTGTTCGTGAACCCAATAATTAATGATATCTCATTCAGGAAAGTTTGTTATCTTATTAAATCATTAAATATTAAATAAATCGCTGTTTTTATGACTAATACCCGTAGCCAAAGGAATAAGTATTGCTTCAACATGCATAATGGCAAGGAATTCTTTCATTGGCGCATATTTCTTGAATTATCGTCAAATGGCATGGAGTACTACCCATGTACGAGTTTTGAGAATCTACTCCGAAAAGGTAGAAAGATCGAGATAAGAATACCGATGGTAATTAGGTGATAAATTTAAAAATTCATCCGATGAATAAAATTATAAAGAGAGACAGAACGTCAATAAAATATTCGATTTTAACATTTTTCGTCAATGTGTGAATTAAATCTTAACTTCTTCTTATGGTATTAAGGAGAGCCTTCTAATGTTTATCTTCAGCATTACATCTGTCGATGCCCTCCACAGCGACATTTTGTAATACTGCATGCATTACTGCATTCAGTGGGGTAATTTGTAGGGGCAATTTTCAACTTTTTTTTCGAAAAACAACACCCACGGACTTTCTCCTTTCGAGAAATAGGGTCAAGGGAAAAATAGGGATTCTGTAATTTGAGTGCACAAAATGATCCCATTTAGAGTTTGATTATTATCGTGCGCACATTTTTTTTAATTTGACAGTTCTTTCAATATTATTTAATGTTAAATCTCTATCAATTATTATTTTCTTATTGTAATTTAAAAAATTTTAAGTATTGCTTTTTTAATCAAAAGTTTAAAAGCACTTTTTCAACTTTATATGAGTAGAGAAATATTTAATTTTTTTGCTTGTGCGTGACCATGTTTGTTGTCGTGCTTATTCAGTTTTTTTTTACGATGATAATTTTTGGGAAATATAACTATTAAACGCCTTGGTAAAGAAATTCTTGAAGAGTTTTGTGACCCAGAATTTTATGAATAATTCTGCCCAAAGTACTTGGTATGGATAAAATGCATTGGGAACATTTTTTTCCTGACGTGACTGTACATTGCAGCGCGCTCCAACCATGCAGGCTCGGTGGTGGAGGGTCTTATATCTAACACGCGCCAACTGCCAATCACCTGCGAGCTTTTCTTCAGGCTAGATCGTATATTTAGTGGACCTCTACCGAGTGACTTGGTGCAAGCTCAAAATACAGCGAACGATTGAACAGCGGTACGCCATCAAATTTTTTGTTGGACTGGGGAAAATCGGGTACGGAGACGTTCAAGGATGTTCAAATGTTCAAGAATGAAAACATGTCCAACAGTTCAGTTTTTCAGGGACACAAGCTCTTCAAAGGTGGCCGAGAGAGTGTGGAGGACAAACCCCGCGTGAAGTGCTGAATTCAGACCGTCGGTTAAGTGTGCGCATGATCGCAGATTGCATTGGCATTGATTAGGCGACAGTACACACCATTATCATAGAAAATTGGTGATGCAAAAGATCTGCGCTAAACTTGTTCCGAAGGTCTTGACGGGCGACCAAAAGCAGAGTCGAGTGTCAGTTTGCAAAGACCTTCTGCAACGCGACGCGACGATTCCCCAACCCCTTTTAAGTCCCGACTTGGCATCAGAAGGCTATTTCCTATTCCCAAAAGTGAAAACCTCCCTCAAAGGACACCATGGGACCCTAAGTACTATCAAACAAACTTTTACGCGTACCCTTAAGGACCTTCCGGAATCCGCCTACTAGAAAGTCTTCAAGTCATGGAAAAATCGCTTGCAAAAGGGTGTAGACGCTCAAGAGATGTGCGCTGAAGAATTTCCCTAGAAGTTGAACCTAGTTGAGATATCAATGCAAACTATGCAATCTTTCAATTACGTATTTTCAAGTAATTTGGTCGACTTCGGTCAGTGGTTTATTGTGATTTGCTAATTGTTCAACCTATATTATTTTCACTTCATCCTTAAAACGCCATGTAGTACACCCACATATTAACACACCACCTGATTTTTTTCAATCAATAATATTTTACTGCGACGTGATAGCCCAGTTAGTAGGCCGTTGAACTACTGAGCGGAGAACCCGGACTCGATTCACGGGGATGTCACTGGGTATCCTTATTTTCACCTAAGATGTGCGTTATTTTGGGTTCCAGATCATCCTGAGAAAGCATATGCGACACAAGGAAAGAAACTGGTCCCCTTACCCTTCTGTGTGATTTTCACGTGCCGTTGAGCTTAGTACTAGGTGAATTCTACCCTCTCCTTTTAAATGTTGTACTCTATCTTGTCTCGATGTATTGCATCATTTTGAAGTGAACACTATACTGCCTATTTTTTACTGCCATCAAATTAGTATGAATCGAGATGCTATGATAAAAATGTAATCGTGTTGTGTATGGGTGACAAAGTAAGCTTGTCTTTACGTTATTGACAGGACCATTAAATTTGTCACCACATAATACTTATTCTCGCGCATGAGTAGGTAGGTGACGGTAGAGGCTTATTTTGGTTATTAAAAAGAAACAAAGGACTGACTAACTGCGCACATATTTGGAAAGATAACTTACTGAAGACAAAAATTTAAACAAGCCAGGAGGGAAGGAAATACAAAGGCCAAAGATTAAGTACGAGAGGCAGAAAGTGGAAACTGTCAGTATAAGAAACAAAAAGAAAATAAAAGAAGAGAGAGGCAGGAGAACAGTTTGGAGAGCTGCTACAAACCAATTGTCGGATTGCCAAACAGTGGCATTGAAACCCATCTCAAATCATTCATTTTTTGGAATCAGTTCCTCCTCACGCATTCGTTCTCCTATCACTATAAAATTTATCATTGCACTGAGTATCTGTAATCCCGTCTAGATCCTCTCTCGTACTTAATCTAATCGAGATACTATAGATATACTTCCAATTGTTCCACATTGCCTAGTTTCAACTTACATGTATGACCCGTACGACACTACGATGTCATGTGGACTGTCATTTTAATCCAAGTAATAGTCTAGTGGCTTGATGACCACAATATTCGATTTCCATGTCTCCTCTTAGTAATGTAGTATTACTCGTATATTTCAGGACCTTCGGGAAAACTTTCACGAAAATATCTATGAAGAATTCGATTCTAGGGCTGTAGGATGATAGCAGAAACAGAGAAAATAAAATAAGAACCAAAGTAGATGTGATACTATGGAAGTATGAGCTAAGAATGAACGGAACAAGGATGAAAAGGCTACCTTGGAATGATACCACGAACGGATCGTTGGATCGAATAATACGGATCGTCTCAACTGAATATACACATGAAATGAAAATACTGCTATTCATGTGCATTATACAGAAAAGTTATTCGTAAAATTTTGTGAAGGGAATGCCTGAGATATTAGAATCTATTACTGTTCCGGTGAGAATACAATCGTAAATCATTCCATTTAAAAAAATTACAAGATAGTCGGATTCAGATTGTTTTTCCACGGAGAAAATTTAGGGTAGTACCTATGTTTTTTTTCTGAGACTGAAATGCATACCCGTGGGCGTAGGTAGCTATTGCGTATATCTCAGCGAGGAGCGCATTCGACTACAAACCGGAGGAATACAAGATCAAATCCATGTCGTATCGCTGCAACATTCCGACCAAACGAAATTTTTCTGGGTACCATAAACTTCTGGGGATTTAAAATAAATTAAATTCCAGTTTTTGGGATTAGGTTATCGATTTAGACGTAATTCATAAACATTTTTTGTCACAGCTCACACTTACATGAAACTGATAAATTTAAGTGGAGAATTGCACAATGGAATTGTGTATTACTTCACACAATGCCTGACGCCGCTAATGTAATAGCTAAAGATTTCCAGTAAATATTACAAGTTTCTGAAATTGTTCACGCTTTCTACGCTAAATAAAGGTTTTTAGATATAAATTGCGAAGATAATTTGGGAATTTTTTTATCTCTCGGGATAAATGACAGCTCCAGCAGGCCCAAAGCCCTTAAACCGTTCTTACGCAAAAATATTGCAAAGCGGTTTGGACTGCATTCAGGCCTAATTAAGGGAAATTTAGAATTTTCAAATGATGAATTTTGTTTTACTTTACCAGACACAACATATACGAGACTCTAGGGATTTAATATTTCATTGATTTGAATTATTTCTGTTTATAAGTCGCCATATTTACAAGCATTAGTTCTTTCAAGATCAAAACCTAAAAATAAAGGGATAAATAATCCAAATATTTCAACTGATTTCAAACTTATATTTTTCCCATTTTAATTTCATGGAAATGTAAAACTACGTATTTTCCTAGTGTGACAGTGCAGAAATCTGGTTCGCTTCAGTGATAAGTAATAGAATTTGCAATTTTTTAGCTAAATGCATTTTGTTGTCACGTGGGAGAAGACATCCAAGACAATTGGAGTCATTTTATGATACATAGCTATATCAAACCATATTTTATTTATTTTTAATTTAAAATATAAATTTTCCGTAATTGGTCATCGATTGCCTGGGAACGTGGAATATACACCCTAGCCGTGGCTTGCAGGGTACTAAAATATCTACTAAATATCTAAACGCAGAACGTTGAATCAACATAGAGGTGGTAGTAATAATATTCGAACAAAAAAGTAACTAATTATGCAGACAAGTTGATGTTTTAGTTAAATTAAGGGTAACTAATACTTATGGAGTGGAACCGCGAGGATAAACATCACTCAAATGATAAATGATATACCGAGGGTATCATTTATATTATATCGAATTATTTCATATTATACTGAAGGTATTATTTTATCATTATTGATACCGAAGGTATCAATTTTATCTAACCAGGGAATCATTACAGAAAGTCTTTGGGTGTTACATAAAGAGGGATCTTTAGCTATATACCGCTACGTCTGACAATTAATAACGTGAAAAGCTTTTACAGGGATAATTAAATTCTCGTCGAACCCAGAAAGAAACTTTATTTCATTTCAACATTCCGGTGTCGCTAATTACTCCTGCTGGATGTGCGGTCGACTTACATTGACTTCACCTAAAAAGTGTCGCTGCGATTAATTTTTGGTTTTCATCCTAGGAAAAGTAATTACGCTTAGACTCATGTGAGAATGCTTAGAGGGAAATTATCACTTTTGACTCCATTTCCCGTTGGATGTGAAGTTACACATTCCGTAATATGTTGATATAGAGATGTAAAGGCCACTTTGCGCCGAAGAAAACATATTCAACACAATCTTTCGTCAGGATAAAGGCAAGGCCAACACTGAACTAACCCATTCCATCCAAAGCGATTGATGCGAAAGATTTCGCTAGCTAGTCAAAGAAGGCACTCGTCTCCAAGCAAGAGGCCAAATTCATTAATATTTCGGGATTACCGAGACGAAAAGGGCCGCGAAGCCGTTTTGCGCACGGATTCTCTTCCTTTTGGAATGTAAGTAAACGGTTACCGTAAAGGAGGATGCAGACATCCGTAATGCACTCTTCGTACGCCTTCGGACGTCGAAATTTTCCTTTTTGTCGTTCCCCTCATTATCTCGTCTCCTTCCCAAGCCACCCCTACAATCCCCACTCCCCTCCTCCTCATCTCTTTCTCATCCACTATTACTTCCCACTTCTCAGTGGTCCGGCAATCGCCAGGTTGGGCATTAAACTTACATGAGCTGCGGTTAGAGGCATTGAAGGGGAGTCCCGTATCCCATGAATAATTCCCATCATCGTCTTCTAAGGGGCGGAGAGCATGAATTCCAATGCGGTCCCGAGAGAGAGAAGGGAGAGATGGAGATAGAGAGGAAGGGGAGAAGGGTCAAACTCTCAACTCTGCTGCCGTCCTCCAGTCTTCAACGGATGGACACGACCGGTGTCTGTGTATTCATTGCGGCAGCCAGTGGCACGCGTCCCCCTTTTCCCATCTTCCTCTCTTCCCCATCTCTATGTCTCTCAAGACCGAGGGTGAATAAAAAAAATAGAATGAAAGCTCGGGAGAAGCCTACTCAAAACAATAGGTTGTCATTTCGAATCCCGCAAGTTTCAAGTGTTTTACGAGGGGTCGATTCCAATTGAAAGGTGTTTTGCACCCTCTTTTTAGGAAAATACATACAAGGTGCTGGTTTAGTACTCGATCGCAAGAAATGATTTGGTTTCTCAAGGTTACAGGTAAGATTTTGTAATTTACACATATGGAGCCTGCTCAAGGTAAGTAATAGTAAATCACTTTCTATTTCTTTTTATTGATTGCAGTATGTGAATTTGAAATTTTTATATCAAATTTTAATAAAAGAGACTTGTTGCTTTGAGAATCGGGTCCCAGGCACCATTCATGAACATGAACCAGTACTAAAGTGGTCAACGTCGAAGAATGTAACACACTAAAAAAGATGGATGATGTCATAAGTTGAAATCATTACTAGCGTCAAACTATTCCCACTTAATTTGGCGATGGGAAATATTTTAACCTTAATAAACTCCTGACATGAAGAGGGTAGAGGTACCTGATGTAGAGTAGGCTGCTGGACTGGGTTTTGTTTGGAATTACAAAATATTTATTTGATAGTTGTGTCCATCCATAAACCTACCTTAACCGGTAGATTACCTAATAATAAACACCTAACACTAGGTGCCGCACACACATATCATTAGCATAGATTCCTAATCCGCGTTGTAAGAAAATAATACAATATGATACTACTTCGCAGGCATTTGACATAGGCATAATCTTTTAGTTATTCATTTTTATTGTTCAACCTGAGCATACAAAGTTTTGTTCACTCTTGATCTCACACCAGGTAAATATCATTTTGATAAGATAGATAACAATTAGAATAATTATTTTATGACAATTGAGCTATGGGCAGTTGAATTGTAAAGCTAATACTCTTGTCAATACACTCATAGTCACCTCATGCCATGACCAAAACTAGAATACATAATTATCCTTTTTCTAATAGTAACACATTGAACTCTATCATTATTCTTCACGGTGTCATAATGATTACATTTCCTAATATTTTATAAATCTACTATTTCATTAATATATTTTGCACGGACAATATTAAAAAAGTATTAAATTAAGTAAAAAATAAAATATTAAGTACAGTAAATTCAACTGAAAAATTGATGCCTCAGCTAATCGATGAAAGTGGAAAAAGACTGCCAGACAATCATCAGATACATAATTTTTTGGCTGTATAATGTGACATTAAGAGTTGTTTAATTGACATAAGTACAAGCAACAGACTATCATCTAGCCTCGTCATTGCTAAAATAAGGACAGATTTGTTTATAATAAATTTATGTATTAAATAATTGTCCAATTTTTTAGGAGTAATTACAGTATTTGTCTTTGGAAAATAACAGAAATATCTGTTAGATAAACAAAAAACCTAAAGTCTGAAAACTAACATTTCAGCCTGTCCGAAATGGTAAAATTATGAGATATCTGAATACGGTGCTCGGCAAGGAATCAGTCAAAGTAGAAAAAGATTGCTTTTGAAATTCTGTCGGGACCCAACCCCTGTAATTGGCCTTCCATGGTAGCAAAATAATACAAATTCATGCGACATTAATTAATTGATTACTCCAGTGTAAATTTTATAGCTTTGGAATCAGGTTACAAAATGATACGCCCTCATTAGGAAATTTTCAATCATGCTATGCCACCATATCACGCCTAAAACCTCTCTTTTTAATCATTGGGAAGGGTCGAAATCCAGTTCATGAGCAATACAATTGTTTATAACATAATCAAATGTTACTGTTTAATGTACTGACCGAAATACATTTCCAAAAAGAAGAGGTTCGCTTCATCATAACGCTGACTTAAAAATAAGCGCAAGAGAATCTGAGTTTCACGTTACTTAATCATGTAGGCACTTTGAAATCCAATAACAGAATCATATTCATAAACAAAATCATTGATACATTGAATCTTTACAGCATATTAGCATTAACCCGTGTTAGTCATATTAAGCCGATTCTCGGAGTGTGATTCGTATTCTTAAACATTCACTCTCCCCGCTCCACCTTTTTTCCACGTCCAAGCATAACTTAGTCATAGCCATTAGTTCATCGCATACTTATTTTTATGTCACGCTATTCTTCTAACGTGAATTAAATTCTTATGCCTGAAGAATTCTGAAGTCAATATATTAATTTTGGTAGATTTTTTAATTTTACAACATAATCTTATTTTAGCTCCATACACGTTTCCCCAACCTATTAAAGTCGCCCAAAAAGTAGGGTTTTGGAAGGCCCTCAAAATAGGCATCTGTGTTGGAAATTACCTCCTCATTTGACGTGAATCTTTTTTCTCAGAGACAGTTCTTCAAGTTTCGAACAAATTAGAGTCACTGAGGGGGGGGGGAAACTGGTTTTTGTAAATTTTGAACTTTAATTTTATAATGTTCGCTATGAAAACTACGCAGATTTGCGCCCGCGCATTACCTTGATGGAAGGAAATTTTTCTTTTCCAAATGAGGACTCTTTTTTAAAGTTCGTTCGCTCAACCGGTGCAAGAGAGACGCATAATATTCTCCATTTATCGTTTGTCCTTTTTACAAGTAATCGATGTAGACAATTCCGCGTGCACCCCAAAAACCGTGGCCATCACATTGTCGATATCACCGCCTTCTTCCTGGTCGGCTCCAAAGGCAATATTTCGACTATTCCTTTGCCTCTGAAGTATAATAGTGTACGTATTCATGTTTAGTCCTCAGTTATGTATCGCCGGAGAAGTTCTTCAGGATTGCGACCTGAAAGCACTAACTTCCGAATCGACTTTTTTACTCTCAACAAATTGCGATCATATACTGCGCGCTTCTTACTGAGCTTTTTTCCACGCCCATATTTACGTGCAAAATTGAAAATAATGTACGTTGCGGTATACCTGGGGCCTCAACTATTTCGTGAACCTTGATTCGTTGATCAGTCACATATCGTGGATTTTCTCAATCATTTCGGAGGAAGTCTCATTCACTAGTGTTTCCATGGATTTCACTGGATATTTATCATTTCCAGATTTACATCAACGCTTAAACTCATTTCACCAATTGTAAATAGTCGTAAACAAAGGAGCAGCGGTGTCATAACTTAACCCAACTAAGCTTTGATCTCTTTCGCAGTTAATCTTTTTAAATAGAAGTGTTTGATCGTCACGTAAAACTCATAATTTGCATGTATCTAAATAAACAAAATTTTGTTCCTTCAATCGAGTATGAAAATAAAACCACGGGATGCATGTAGCTAAAACTTTGATAAAAGTCGTGAGAGATGAGACTTACTAAAAGCAAACTATTTCCGATATCTTGAGGATCATCGACGAGTATATTCTAGCATCGAGCCAAGTATTCGATTACGTTTATATAACATAAGCGGGAGATTCAACACGCATTAACGGTAGCCAGCTAGTTGTAATCGCAGGCGTTAGCTGCAGAAGGCCAAGTGTCTGAAACTGCATCAATACGAGGTAGTCAGAAAATAACTTTTTTTAAATGTTAAAAAATATAGGAATTTTTAAATTTCGTGGGTTTGGAGAGTTCGATTGTCAATTTTTAAAATTATTTTGGCGTACATGTCCCTAAAGTATGATCAATATTTCACTTATATTCATTGTCTACATTGATTGTGACAGTCGCTAAGGATAGACGTGTTTTTATGAGCTCGGCGATTTTTATTTGTTAAAAAAATGGATCAAACAATTTGTGCCCAATGTTGAGTAAAAAATGAAATAAAGTGTAACAAAGTGTGTAAAATGTTAACAAAGACCCATGGTAAGTCTGTTATGAGTAAAACAAGAGTTTAAGAGTGGTATGAGCGTTTACAAGATGGTCGTGAAGACGTTGAAGAGGACGAACGACGCCCCAGGATGCCCCAGCATATCAACAACCGATGAAAACGGAGAATACTCAATAGTTATGAATGGTCGCCTAATCACAATCAGAACAGTCGCTGATGATGTTGGCATGTCGATGGGCCCATGCCATGAAACATTTTTGAATGTATTAGGTAGGAAATGCGTAAGTTGTTCCAAAATTGTTGAATTTTGAACAAAAACAGCGGCGAATGGAAGTTGCTCAAGAGTCACTAAATGAAGTCAGCGACGATGCAGAATTACTAAAACGTGTGGTAATAGAGGATGAAACATGGGTTTGCGGATATGACGCCGAAACTAAGGCTTGATACCAATTCTTTGGAACATTTTTTTTAGAAGCGAAAATCACCGAGCTCATAAAACACGTCTAACCATAGCGGCTGCCACAGACAAAGTAGACAATGAACAGAGCTGAGAAATTTATCATACTTTAGAGGCATGTATAACAAAATAATAAAAAAATCGACAATCGGACTCTCGAATTAGGTGCGAAATTTAAAAATTCCCATTATTTTCTGAACACACCTCGTACATACAGGGTTCGTCCGGAAAATAAGTTTTTGATGCTCATTGTCTTTTTTGACAAAAGGGGAGTCGTCCACTACGAATTTGTACCTGAACGACAAACTGTAAATGCTGCATTTTACGTCCAAGTGTTCGACAGGCTTCGAAAATGAGTCGCCCGCGTCCGGCCAGCGATCAAAAACATCTGGCGGCTGCTTCACGACAATGCGCCGTCTCACACCGCGCTTGTCGTGTCGGACTTCTTGGCCAAGCACGGCGTGGCAACGCTGCCGCACCCGCCCTACAGCCCCGACTTGGCACCACCGGACTTCTTTCTGTTCCCGAGGATAAAGAGGAGTTTTAAAGGAACGCGATACGGGACTTTGGACGCCGTCAAAGAGGCCGTGACGACGTGTCTTCGAGAGGTTCCCGATGATGCCTTCGCGGGAGCGTTCCAGGAATGGGAACGCCGCTGGAACAAGTGTACCGACTCACAAGGGCCCTATTTTGAGGAATATTAGCTTAAGATATGTAAAAGTGTAATAATAATTTTTTTCCTGAGCTCAGTACACTTATTTTCCGGACGAACCCTGTACGTAACCTTCATCCAGTTTCCTTTCGTGGATGATAAAGAAAAAGGTTGTCATGGGTTTTCTTAAGAAACTCTCTCTTTTATTAATTTATTCAGAATGTACTATTCTAGCATACTTTTACATCCATCACATTTACTAATTTCATTTTACGTACGTGCCTGTCTGAGACATAATATTTCTTGTCTTTGGAGTCATTCATGGGTTTCTCGGTGAATCTCGTACCCTCACATAATTTATTTTAACTCTCGTCTATTTATTGGAGATTCACTATTAATCCGGTTTCTCAATATTTCCATAATCAATTATTTCCATACGTTTATCAAGGAGCCCAATTGGTCACCCCAATAGGGCTCACAGCAAGAAATGCCACAACATAGGCAAATAGATTAATTCAAAGATTTACATATCCCATCATAAAATGAAAGGATGATATCCATGTAACCTTTCTTATGAATTTAATTAAAAATGCATTGATAAGTCCTGGCGTTATCACACTTTCTTTTTTCACATCATATAGCTTTATTGTAAGATAATAACCCAAAATCCCAAATACTTTTTTGCCTTACAATTTTCGTATGTGCATAGCTTTCATAGTATTCAGAAAGCCCTTATAGATTAAATAGTTTCTATCTTCCTGCATATATCCTCCATTTAGTTGACTGTATGAATTCTTAAAACCAAATACTTCAAATACACACTCTTTTGCAGATCTCTAGGGCGAGTACTTGGCTTTACAGAGGCTAACTAGGACACAACCGGGTCGTTAATCTCAAAATAGTGCAAAAATGTACCTAACCCCAAATGCAAGGATGTTAACGTAGGCAAATAAACCGCAGTCATCAACCCGAAGATTAGTTTGACAAGAAGAGGAAGAATTCATCTAAATACGGCATGGGAAGGCCACTCATCGGGGTAGGAGAACAATTCCTTTCCCTGTCACGCCGTTGGTTTCGCATGAAGATATGGTTACCGTCAAATGACGCAAGCGTCTTGAGGCATCACCAAGAATCGGACTTTTCCTCCAAAGAACTCCAGTTTTAGGCAACACATTCATTAATTTTATCAAATTAAATCTATCAAACGTCTACACAAAATTTATGAAACGAACGAATACACCCTACTTTCTACGTATTTACCTCTCTATAAATGACTTATTTTGCTGCAATGGCATCAGTCGTGGCATCGCCTTTCCCCTTCCTGAATCAAAACTGATCCTCCCCTAAGTAATCATTGCTCTTCTCTCCGTCATCTTATGGATGGCCATGAGTACCACACTAGTTGCGTGCAAAATCGGGCTTATCAGACTGCCTTTCCCTTTATGGGATGGTACTAATACTGATCTGACGAAACCTCCTAGTCAGTTTCATCCCTCAAAAATGCCACAAATTAGTTCATTATAAGTTTTGCTCCAACGTTTTCCTCTACCCTTAAGTAGTTTCATGGGAATATTATTTACCCTCACGGCCTTATTTGATTTCAATTCCGGTAATTCCCATTAAATCGCCATCAGGTATAACTGGACTTAAGCTATTCTCATTTACGCCACATTCTCTTTGTACTACAAGTTTGCGTAATGCCATATAGTTCTCTATAGTTCTACAAAAATATGTAAAAAAAATATACACATATGTATATATACCAGATCTTACTGGCATGCTAGTCTTATGCCAACCAAGTGCCCCGATTCTTTGGCCAAGAGATGGCATCAGGGAGCTGTTTTAACCCATCAAAGGAGAAATACACGACACACAGGAGGAAGGACAATAGGTAAGTAATAATACAGTATAATAAATAATAGGAGCAGTGCGTTTTGTGGCACGCATAGCCAGAAGAAAGAGACGAGCCACATTCGCCAAATACACATTCAAACACGAAATCCCGCCATTTGGGGAACCAATATTCAGTCACAAGGAAATAGATATAAGGGATAGGAACAAAAAAAAGGACGAACACAGGTGAGGTGGGGAAGGCGGAATACATATAACATTTGGAAGGAGCATTAGAACAAAAAATTAAAATAGATAACACGGGAAATGACACTCACATTTCAGTAAGTTGGAACTTTCGGCCCTCTCTTAGACGTCATCCGGTCTAACTGGAAGGTTTCGGAAAGGGAGAGGCGCAGGGTATGCTGGAAATAGAATAAAAGATGACGGTTAAGAATGTGAATTTTAAAAAATCGGTAATCTAGTATACATATGTGGATTCGCGAGTTCCCACCTCTGTATTGGTGGCTACATCGGATAGGGATTCTAGGATGAATTACAGGAGTAGCGGTAATTGTTCATTTGAATGGGCAAGGAGGTAAGGTATTCGCCTATGTTAAATAAAGTACCTTGTTTGCATGTCATTACATTATTATTTATTATTAATAGGCAATCTACCGGTTAACGTAGGTTTTCGGATGGACACAACTATCAAATAAATATTTTGTAATTCCAAACAAAACCCAACTTCATCTCCAAACAAAACCTCAACTTCAACCCTCTTCATCTCTGTGCACTTCTTTCCTCCCTTCGTTCCGTACAACAACCCAATCCTACTCCTGACCTTTCCTCGTTTGCCTAACATTCTCCCCTCTATTACCTTCTTCAACATTCCACTACCGCTCAATGTGCCTTTCATCCATCTTTCCTGCTTCCATAGGATTTCTCTCAACAAACCCCTCTCCTCACCCACGTCACCAGTACTTCCTCATTTGTTTTCCTTTCGGTCCATTTCACCTTCTCCATTCTTCTCCACACCCACATTTCGAAAGCCTCCAATCTACGTCAATCCTGCTTCAACGACCACGTTTCCGCGCCGTACATAGCTACGCTCCATATCAGAGTTTTTACGGGTCTTTTCTTAACCTCCCTACTCAACGACCCTGTCATTAACTCCCTCCTTGAGAAAGCCTCCTTGCCTTACGCAATTCTTCTCCTTACGTCCCTACTACTTTGACCGCATTGGTCATTACATATATATACATGTACGTTATTCTTTTCATTTTTCTTGAATTTTTTCTGGTTCAATTGAGAATTTTCCTGACTTATCTAAGATTGTTTTCACAGATTTTTTCCTTCTTACTTCTAGACAGTAATTTCACCTCCCTGTACATCGCACCAATTTCACTCTTCCTTTTTAAACTTTCCATATCCTCGAACTGTTTTCCACCAGACTTCCTGGTGTCGATTAGTTTCCCTTTTCAGTTCCAGTTTGCTAATTAAAGCAAGTGAATCTAATCGGTTAATCGTACGTAACACTGTTGCAGCATGAACAGAGCTGCTTAGATAACGACCCCTTTTCCGAAACAGTGTAAATACGTTGGTTAGATCTTACATCAAACTTATTGCCTGAAAATCGAATCGAGCTCCAATAGAATATATCCAAGAATAAGTAAAATAACAATTACTCTCCATTATCGTAAAAAATACTTGAAGGGTGCAAAAAGTGGTAAACAAATGCTCAAAATCGGATTGGTCTCTCTCGAGATACCCTGGAATAGATTAAATCCTAAGAAAACCTATTTAAAATGCATTATTGTGTGATATAAATGTGACATTGAAGAAAATTAAGTCCATATTGACAATTTTGGGACAGTTAACAATACAATAATTGTTAAGTAGATTTCCTGACAGGTTTTACAGCTCAAAGCTATTTGTGGTATATTAAATACCATGCTGTACTCCACTCGACAACCGATATGTTCCTTAGCCTTATTCTTAGATCGTGTGCCAGTATTCATTGCGGCTGCCACTGTCACTTATTTAATTCTCCTTTCGTATCTGTATCAGACCTCTGATTTCCTGTCGTCCCAGCGTTTTATGGAAACAGGAATTATGTGTCAAAATTCCGACCATCTAACTCTAGAGGAACTGACTGAATCTCTTGGACCATAAGGTGAAAAGGGGAATTTATACAAATAGATTTCAATGCACTAAACCAATCGGCGCAGACGGGAAAGCAGCTTTTTTTGCGGTGGATTTTGTAAAGACGAGTTTAATCTCAAACAGCTCAGGTTTGAAACTGTTATCAAGAGGATGCAGCTTTACTCGAATACTGCCGAGACAGAGGAAGTTTTAGTGCATGAAGTTCTATCTGCCAATTCGATACCTTCTCCTAGGAGTTCCTTTTTTTCGATAATAGCATTTCAGTTTCATTGAAATAGAAAAATTAATAAAGAGGGTAAAGGTGTTTAACATTTTTTTAAAAACACGAGCGGTCACTGCACCACTGCAGTTACTTCCGCCTGATGAGGAATTTCTTCCTCTTCTTTATAGTCGAGACGACTTCTGTCTCAAAAATACTTTCGTAGTCTTGCATTCACTCTGGTTCAGGTACTTTTACCTCTCAGAAGGGGCCGGGGGATGAAGTGTTTTTGTGCTTTTTGGATGCGACCTCGGTTGTTGATGTTTTTTCGTAGATTCTTGGTGGAATCACTCTTTTGGTTCTTATTTTCCTTAGAGATAGGATATTTGTTGTCTTGTGTTAGTTTTTCTGGGTGAGTTAGCATACATTTCGTGGCATAAAAATGTGTGTTGAAATGGTACACAAGGAATGGAAGAGAAGTTGGCTGATGCGAAGGGCCTGGAAAAAATAGGGGCTATTTATTTCAGGTAATTTTCCTCGCTTCCAGATACGGAGTCTTTTCCGGGGCATTCATTTCCTTAGTTCCTCATTCGTCCTTCATGTTTGGGCTTCAACTGTCGCAGGTACACTAGGTGAGTCCCATCTCAATTGACACAAGATGCTCCGGAGGTACACTTCTCATCTTCGTGCCTGTCTATTTCATAGCGCGGGCAGATGGTTTTGCCCCCATATCTAGTTGAAATGGGACCGAAACACTAGCGTTGAGAACAAATCACAAGGGCAGATGTGAAAGAACAGACTGGTATCGCTTCAAAACCAATGAACGCCTTTTCGGGGTGATTATCGAGGATGAACTTCATGACAAAATAGGTGGTGTTTATTCCCTCAACATTTCGCCTGTTGTTGTCTCTGGGTCGGTTCTTCACGTCTGAAATGGCCATTTCTTCATCGATCTCCTTAACTTACAAGTATTCGAGGTCGCAATGACTTCCCAACATTCATGGTGCGGTGCACCTCCACAGGCAACGAGATGTCATGGAGTATATCCATCCGAAGCGGTTTATTTTCTTCTGTATGTATTTAGCAGCTCCGATGAGCACTGTAACATCATACAGTTTCTAGATGGGCTTCAGTTCACCCAGAAATACAGCAGAAAAACTTCATGAATTAAGTAAGGAATCACCTTCAATTTCTCTCATTCCCTCTGGCACCTCATCAACAGGTAGCTTTTGCACGCGACGTTACCATTATCTCCCCCACCCTTATCAGGACTGGATCTTTGTGACGGACGAAGTTTTTTTCACCCATGATATTTAAGAAATCGTCTTCTGAGCATCTCACGCGCCAGAAGGTCACATATTTGGAAAACCTTAACGCACACCTGTGTGTTTACGGCATTTACGCCAGGTGTATTTAAGACATACTCGTAAATCACCAGCACTAAGGGAATCTACTCCGGGTTTAGACCCCCAGTGAATCGGCTCTCCAAACTTATACACCTTTGGCCACCCTACATGGGACTCCACTACTCCTAACTCTCGCCACCGAGATGTAACGACGAAAGGAAAACCGATTGACAGGGAGTGGTTAGCTCCCGATCGCCCCGTTGTAGTACACGGACTCAGGGCCAAAATTGGGTATTATTATCTGGTCCATGACAAGCATTCGACGTCCGGATGGATGCCAAGGAACTCACCCACGTGGATCCTCGTCTTTCCCCTTACGGGTCCCCAGACGCCTGAGTGGATGGAGAACCAGCTGGTATGGACACTCACAAGCAATAGCAGCACGGATTCCTCGGACACTACCATAGCTGTATACCTTCAATGACTTTACTAATGTTATTAAACCTTTTGCACTCCGGAGAGTTTTCTTGGGGTGTTATCTCGCCATCTTGATATATTGCTCACATGTGTTGTAGATAGCCTCCTCTGTAACACTGAAACTTCTCAAAAATCCAATGAATTTCTCCCTTGACATCAAATTCCCTCGCCAAAAAATTAAACCCGTGAAATAATTCTTCACAGTCTGGCAATCGTCGTATACTAAAAAATCAATAATTAGCAGAAATGAAGTTATTGGACATTTCAAATGAATTTTTTCGTAATAACTGACCACTTTTAATGCTTTTCTGTACACTCCCATATTTCATATCTAACATAATTCTTCTGTATGACCCGCAATTCCGACTTTACTCACAACAGCGTTCAATGTTCTGCAAAATTCGGTCGCTATTCAATTCCATTTTTACAAAATATCTCTCTTTGAAGCACTTAATAAGCTTCAATCTTCAACTTTCCTCAAATGTCAAATCGATAGCAAATTAGCATTTTTTTGATTCCTCATGTACTTCGATTGATTTGCCTAACTTTGCACTATTTATCTATATTAGCCTCTAAAAATGTTGTTGAAATATTTTAATTAAAAATATACCTTCATTAAACACTAATTTGGCGATATTCGTTCAATCGTTTTGGTGATTTAAAGAATAAAGGCAACTGCATTTTTATTAATTAAGTTCCAGTACGAAATGGCCGCACAAAATGTCACAATAACTTGCATATTTAATAAGCCCTTTACTTAATATTTTTTGCGATTTTATTTTTGAAAAACACCGATTAAATAAAAATACGAGCAGCTGAAATTTTTACTCAAGGTTTTCTTCACCAATATTTAGCCCAGGGAGAACGAACAGGAGAGAGTATAGCATGCATGGCGAATGAAATATTCACTGTGGTAATAGCCTTGAAAATGCAGAGGATAAATCACCTGCCATGAAATTAATTTAAATTATAACATGAATAATAACTATAAAAAGTTGTTAGCTTCCAAGTATCAGGTTTAACTTAGACAAAATGTCGTGCACATCCAAATAAATGCATTTCAACAATCTACTCAGAGTAATAATTTAAAAACTCAGGTCTAAAACGACTACATCTAGTTAGTACGGAAATTGGTTATTTAAATTCTTTACCTTATGCCTTCAATGCTTGCTATATATCCCAGTGTGTATAATATTGAAAAACGTTCACATAAACATCTTAGTTTCCAAATATATACGACGTGCAATTAAGTAAAATTCCAGTAAATATTTCAGTTAACGTGGTCAAGTAGGTAAAACATTGGACTACTGACCGGAGGGTCCCGGGTTCGATTCCCGGGCAAGGCACTTTGGGCACCTGCAGCTCCACCCAAGCTAGTTGATTTTTCGGGTACCAAATCTTCCTGGGAAACCATAACCGGCACAGGGAAAGGAACTGGCCCCCCTACTCTGATGTGGGAATATTCACATGCCGTCGGGCTTCGTACATGCGTGAGCTCTACCATCACCTACTAAACGGACCTTCGGGTTAATTACTGTGCTTATGGTTTATTGCCCACGCTAGTTCACAAAAGTATCTCCCGTAGCATTAAGGTATTGGAGAAAATATGATGAATACAAGTTTCCTACAAAAACCTTTTCCATTATTCACTTAGGGATGAATATCTTTACCTGAGGAGTTTTGAAACGTAGGGATACTCTTTACACCATTTTTTTCTGTCATAAAATAGAATATGTTGATGACAATGTAAAACAATCGATTAAACGGTGAAAAAAGTCAATAAGCATTGAATGCTAAACCAAGAGAACACTCTAAAATCTCTGCGAATAAAGCCGGTAAAACTGGGTATTCCTTTGGTTGCACTAAAAATCCGACATAAAATAGATTTCACTTTTACCTTGCGTATGCCTTTATTACTTCACACCTCGTGTATATACTTAGGCAACTATGTGATCACATATTTCTCTTATTCTAAAACCTAAAAAAAAAAAACAGAAAGCTTTTCAAGCAAACATAATTAAAATGTGGCCACAACAGACAAAATTCTATTCGCATTCGTATTTTAAAAATTATATAATTAATATATTTTTTTACCAAAAGGAATCTCACAGGCAATTAATTCGGTCGGTGTCTTGATCTGAGAAAAAAGTTATTAGAGGAAATGCAAAAAGTCAGAACTTAAATCATTTGTCGTGAAGCGGGACAAATAAATAGTAATTTGGTGGTAAACCTAGGAAACAAACATTCGAATCAGCCAATCGTAGGGGAGAATCTTAATATTATTCATAATGCTTAATGAAACATATACCCTTTGCCTATCTCGAAGTTAAAAATGAGAAGAAAAGTTCAGCATCATTGATAAAGCGGGATTCCAGATAGTAAAACTGTATCCAACGAAACAAATTTTCCAGCAGAATGGTTTCCAAGGTATGTACATACGCAAGGTGGAACTGCCCCTCACCATTTAGTTAATTTTTCAGTCCCGCCGAAGAAACAACGCAATCAATCATCGGTTTAAAAGTAATTACACCGCGCACGCCGCTATGAAAAGCGAAGTAAAAGAGGCAAACGAACAGTGCACGGACGCACTCACACACACACGTGCGTGCGCGAATTCGCGCGTCTCCGTCTGTATTTTTTTATGCGAGCGTGTTGGCGCGAGTGTGTGCGTGTGCAGCGTATTGCTTTCGACTCGGGACATTTTTCCAACCCCGCTCTCCTCCCCTCTCTCTCACTCTCCACGCCGACCGAATGCACATTTTTACCAGTTCCGCATATCCGTTTGCGCCACGCGGACAGCGTAAATTCGGTAAAGATATCGATTCCAGAAGGAAACGGCGCACGGTGGGGGAGAGAGAATGTGGTATGGATGGGGTGGAGGTGAAAATGAAGGGGGATGGGGTTAGATGGCAGAGGTATGGAAAAGGAGAGTGGGGTCAGTAGGGGAAGGTTTATTTTTTTTTGGAGAGGGTGGGTGATAGGTCGGTCGGAAAAGGAGGCGGGAGAGGAGATGTAGGGCTGACTGGGCTGGCGGCTAGGGCGTTCGGAAATTTAAGTGCGGGGGACGGGGAAACCGAATAGGAAAAAATTGGAGAACCATTCGGAGCGCGAGGGGGAAGAGGGAGGATTGAAAGTAGGTACATAGTCTCCCCGAAATTCTTTCACGGGCTCCCCATTCCTCCGAAAAAAAAAATCAACCATCTTCACCCTCCACAACCACCGCCACCATTCCCTCTCTACACACACGCGCGCAAGCTATACACCGCAGCGACACCCTCTCCACCTACCTTCCTCTTCCTGTCCATTTTCTCCCCCGCTATCCCGAAAAAAAACTTCCCCCTTCCCCAACTTTCCCTCTCTCTCTCTCCTTTCCCCTTCTCCCGACTGGTTACCGTACTCCCTCCCGCGGAATAAAATTATAAAAAAAAGAACATATAAAAAAAAGCTACGGACAACCATCCCCGCCCCACACTACCCCTTTTGCCTCCACCCTTCTCAATCAACCTTCATTTTTTTTATTTGCAACGGACACCTCTCCCGATCCGACGCCATAACCTCAAACCGTCCCCCTTTCCACGCTCCCCACAGCTTCAACCCTACCTCACTCCTGCCCCCCTCCCTCCCTCACTCACGTCCCCCAACGTCGCTTCGGAAATAAAAAAATCAGTCTTATCCCTCCCTTCCCCACCCCCCGACCCACCCTCGATTCTCCCCAACACTCCGATATCGAAACATCCCCCCTGACTCGAAATTCCCTCCCCCCACAGTCCCCTCCCGCCAATCCTTCCTCGTTTCATCTCCTGCCACCCAATTCCTCCCCCCTCCCCAAAACCCCATCCACACACACACACACACATACACACACACGCACACCCTTTAACTCCCTTCGAGTCCGCTACCCCAACACCGGAAAAAAACCACACGCAAAACACAACCCTGCCACACACGCATCCCACACATTTCGCTCGTTCCCCTTCCTCTCAAAACCCCTCCCCCCTCACCCCCGTGATCCGCACAAACCCCTTACTCATTCCCTCAGCCGACAAAAACCTCCAATTCCACCGCCCGGTATTCCTCCCTCTTCCCCGTACACATACTACTCCCACCCAGCACTCTTTACTGCCCTGGAACTCCCTCGTCCCGTAGTATGTACACCGATGCCGCCGCCACAGCCACACACCGCCACTACCAATGCCATACCCTCTCGCCCCCACTCTCTCCCTCCCCTCCGGACGCCCACCCACCAGGAGCAACCATACCCCCTCCCCTATACCGACCGAGGGCGACTTTATTTTTATATTCCTCTGAATCCACGTATGTGTATTCCCTTATTTTATTCTAATTCTCCCTTTTTTTCCCTCCCGCCAGGGAATCGGACGACTCACGTTCCATTCCCGGGACCAATAAAAGCGGTCATCGAGCAATGGGCCTGGTGGCGTCGAAATAAGGGTTGTTTTTGGGTGAGGGTAGCGGTGTGGAGGGAAAGAAGGGCGGGCGAGATGGAAGGGTGTGGGTGGAGGAGCGCACGGCAGAACGAGGAATTAGCGGAAGAAAGGAGGAAATGTTTTGGGTTCGGTGGGAAGGGTTTTGAACGGCCTGGGAAGGCTGCGTGTCCGGGAGTGCGGTGGAGGCTGCAAGGACGGACGTGAGAGGAAGTGATAGCGAAGAGGGAGACAGTGAGGGAGGGAGAGGTGTTTGGGACAAGGCGAGAGACAAGGGGGAGAGGGAGGAAGGTGAGGGAAGAGGGGAGAGAAAAATATACGAACCGTGTAGTGGGATTATACGGATGACGATCTCTCTCTCTCTCTCTTGGGGTGAGGGAGAGGGGGAGTCGGAGGTGCTCTGGGGGATAGGGAGATTAAGATGCAAAAATGGATGGATTTCGGATTTTTCCGTTGCGTTAAGACGTGCCAAAAACCGGCGCCGCGAACGTTTACGTGTTCCGGAGCGGAGTCGGTGGGGAGAGGGACTATCAGGCGATAGGGGAGGCAAGTAGTAAGCGTGTGCCCAACGCAAGTCCAATTCCATATTACTCGCGAGTAGACATACGAGTATACCGCTCCAATTTTTTTGTTGTGTATTCATTGAGAATAATGCCGCGAGCATTTACTACATGTATATATACCAGTCATAGATGAAAGAGGACCAATTTGACATAGATTAAGCACAAAAAATGTTCCGTCATTGATTAACAAAATAATTATGTGACCGGTAAGTATATTTGGAATAAACGCACCTATTTTATCACGAGAAAAATATTTTTCATGTTTCACACCTATACGTTAGTGGTTTTATTCCATCTTTTAAGTACATATTTGTGAAACCATCCAGCTTGGAGGAATTTCTTCCTTGATTTTCAGAAATTACTTGCACAAACTTTTTTTAATCAAAATGCTAACCGATTCGCTTTCAATGATACCAAAATGGCATGAGATATACGCGCGTGTATATTGTTTTTTTCATTGACTCCGTATCTATCTTAGTTCACATAGTTAATTACAAATTATTTATTTTGCTTAATACGCTAGACGATTAGTGAACTACGGTCCCTATTCCACTCAAATGTCAAATTTATGTACTTTTCTAGCTGCTAAGGCTTTTCTATGAATGTAGAAAATACAGACAACTTTTCACTGGATAAATATATTCTAGGAGCTATGACAGAATATAACGTCACATTCAAAATATAATTATCAAAATGAAGTTGGTAACATAAGTTTTAAATTTATAAAAACACTTGATTACGACTGATATAAAAAGATAATGTGAATCTTCCTGTGACCATATTTTCGTTATTCATACACTTGATCACGTTTTAAGTAGTTTTGCATCAAGCAAGTTGACAAGCATACAATTTACCTACATTAATAAACGAATTCGCCTCGGTGGAAAGTCTGGCGCTTAATAAATTTTGACCTCGTTGTAATTTCGGTTTCAATATGAGGTATTTGAACTCATTCGCAATGAGACAACTTTCGTAGTTCGAGAAGGGTGTTTTTTTCCAAATGCACTATTTTTAAGAAATTAATACTCGTTGACTTTCCGAAGGTAAATAAGAGCTTGAGAACATTTTTTTTGTTCTTTCATGAACCACTGAATGACGAAAATGGCTCTCATTGCTTTTATTGTCCCCAGAACGGCATGGGAAAAGAACTGTTTACGGATAACGGGAAAGATTAGTGAACTTGAGGCTACCCTTCGTAGGAGATTGGACATATCCATAATTGCATTTCCAAAAGAATAAAACATGATGAACAACAAATTTAGCTGTTAGTGCGCCTTAACGTACACTTTTAAGCAAGGTATTATCCAGTTGAAAGTAAGCAAATGTCAGAGGGATTGCAAGGAAATTCGAATATGATTGGCTGGTTACATGATCGCTGCGGGTGCAAACAAACCTATGAAATAAAAAGAGACTGGGCTAATTTGTTTTCTTATCACAATCTGATAGGTCTAACTCTCCCGACATATTTCACATTACATTTTGCAGTCCTTACCCGAGGGGAGAGGACTACAAAAGATGTTTTAGTAATGGTAACTCTGAGGAGAAACAACTTATTATAAATAATAACAAAGTTTGATGGTGACAAATGATCAATAATGCAAGGATATGACGAATCTGAATGAATCCTTAGAAGGGTGAAAAATGCCTATCAGTATCGATCGATATCGGAATTTCAAAAGATTGTTCGTAGTTTTGGAAGGACCAAAAACGTTTCGGATGAATGATAATATAAATCATAATAGAGACTGGTAGCATGAAAAATAATTTCTATGTTACAAGGAATTCCACAATATTAAATGTCAATTTAAAGTTCGACTAAAACTTTAGAACACGGACAAAGCATGGAAACAACAAAGGAAATGTTGGCAAGTTTTCATATATATATATTCGAGTTTGAATATATATATTCAAACTCGAAAATCCCGCCATACGGCGAACAAATATTATTTTACACGCATAGAAGTAGACATATAAGGAAAGGGGATAGGAAAACACATAAAAGAACAACACAGGAAAGGTGGGGAAGGCGGTTTTGAGCAGATCACAACTATAAAAATATTTCCTTATCCGGAATTTGAACCACGGACCTTCCACTTTCCGGGCGGATGCTCTACCAGTTGAGCTGATAAGGAAACCTAATTTACATTGAGATCTGCGATCTTATAAAGCTCAAAAGTGCTCCGATAGATGTTGCCCGAGAGATGGCGTGATGGGGCTGTTTCACCCACCATATAAATATATATATATATATATATATATATATATATATATATATATATATTCATTCAAACAGAAATAGGTATATAAGGAAAGGGGATAGGAAAACACATAAAAGGCGAAGACAGGACATGTGGGGAAGGCGGTTTTTGAGCAGATCACGAAAGTAAAAATATTTCCCTATCCGGGATAGGGAAATATTTTTACTTTCGTGATCTGCTCAAAAACCGCCTTCCCCACATGTCCTGTCTTCGCCTTTTATGTGTTTTCCTATCCCCTTTCCTTATATACCTATTTCTGTTTGAATGAATATTTGTGCGCCGTATGGCGGGATTTTCAAGTTTGAATATATATATATATATGTATATATATATATATACACATACATACATACATACATACACATACATACACACATACTTCAGAACCATCTTCATTAGTACGTGTATTAGCATATGACGTAGGAAACGAACATCCTTATGCAATGGAATCCTTTTCAAATGAAGCAGATTCAAAGAAAAAAGTAGCAAGATATAATGCTTAATTTATGCAGGGTTGTACTGTAAGGATATACTGTATGAGTTAATTTATATCCAGCCTGTAAATGATAAATGAAGTACAATGAGACTTGCATACAAAGTTGAAGTTACAACTGTCTTCAGATTTATAGTATTGTTGAGGATACTGATATAACTACGTATTACTAATAGATTTCAAGAGTATCTATCCCATCTATTTTCTTGTTTGCTTGCCTTCAATGCTTCATTCGAGTCGCCTCACATAATAGGCACCTACTTCCTCTCTCTACTTTTCCTGATAGTTAATCCAATCAGCTAGCACCTAAAATAGATCTGAAGCCCCTTGAAACTTCTGCCTATTTCATAATTTGAAGCATGCTTCCGAGGATGGAAATTGCATTAGAGCACATTGTGTGTCTCACGCACGTGGAGTCGAAATTAATATTCATTTCTGGTAACGGTCTTGATCACGCTTTCGAGTCATGACAGAAATACTGGGATAAGTGCATTAAACTCAATATGGATTGATTTGAATAACATCACCTGAAATTCGTCGTCTAATCAATTTATTTTTTTCGCTGATCTCATTATTTTTTTTTTGAACAGTCCACATGAATACTTCAGGCTGAAAGGGGAGCTATAGATGGATTTAAAAGACCTTAGCTACCTGTGAAATGAAATTAAATATGACTGTATTACCTCTTCGTCAACTGTGGCGGATTGATTGATAGACTGCTTGCTACCAGAGCTGAAGGCTCCCTCTAGAGACATACGCGCATGTCATGTTTAGTAACAATCGCCTCTTTTCAAATTGCTGAACCGAGTTTCGCAAAATTCCATCTCATATCACGAAAATATAAAACGATGATGATACAGAAGAAAAATGATATTAACAATGACTATTACTATTCAATAGAACAAATGTACTTCATTAACAGAGGACTTGATAATTCGACTTTGGAATATTTGGTGACACATTTACATTGTTTGTATCAAGCTTATTTTTTAAACCATGAGATCCCAGCATGTTTCATACACTTTGAAGTAGGTATGCAATGGATTATTATATAGATATATTAGATAGCTTGCCAATGGAATTAGCTAAGGTATTTATATATTCGGAATTAAGTTAAGGCTAATAATTGTCTCTTTTTATACTCTACACTTTTATACTTTTTAAAACTTTTTAATACTTTTCACTCCGAGGCCAGGTACGAGCATGTGCCTGAATATCGCAAAGAATCAATCTTTTAACAAATGAGTGTGGAAATCGAACCAGGGCAATCGGTGGTCAGTGCTTGTCTGCTATTCTTAGCACTTCATGGAAATGGCCTAATTAAGTAAAATTTGCGTTTTCGTCATAATGAAAACACTATATACTCAAATTATCATTATTTCTGCAAGATACGCAACATTCATCTTGGGATGATGTACGCAGGTTTAAATGAGTTATACAGTCATCAAAATGATGTCGTGAAGATGGAAGAGCTTAAAAGGTTTAGTACCCATAGGAAGGAACGAAATAGAAGATATTAAGAAGTTAATCCCTTTCAGGTGGATGCACATTGTGCATGGTCTGAGATGTATTGGAAAAAGTAAGTGAATTGATAACAATGTCTTCACTCGCAAGATAATGCTTCCAAATTTTTACCGTCGTCTAAGATTCTTCAACAGTTGCAGACGGTATTTCTTACTGGAAATCGGAGAGATGAGACAAGTGGAAGGATTGAATAATGAGGACCGCCATTCCTAATGCTTAAAGTCACCTTTACATTCAGTATGTATTTCTTTCACAGAATTAATGCAATGAAATTCTTAAAGATTAAAATATTGTATTAGAAATAATAAAAAAACTCTCCTCGTCCCCTTTTATCTTACTACGCTACATTAATAATTATCGGCATATGAGTATTGCTCCTCTCATATCAAGAGGGAAAGAAGAATTACTGACTGCAGGACTGAATGGAAAAGTGTGTTATGTTTGTAAATAGAACCTGGCCAAACAGATGCATGACGAAAAAGACTAACATATTCATAACATGACAGTAGGTAGAAAATAACAATCGAATCATTTCAGTAAATAAAACAGGAGCCAAGGGAGGATGTTGGAAAAGAACGTCAAGTTATGGAATTGTGATCGGAAGAAATTCAATCTCTTCATGAGTATTCTTAAATATTCATTAGATGAATGGTTTTCACGTCCACGGCGTGTAGAGGTTTCATAATTACCACGCCCGGCAGTCGGAAAAAAACCAGGAACCTCTCTCAGGAAAAAAATGTCTACAGGTTCATCAAAAATTGATCACTAATTTGTGAAATGACATATTAAAATGGTAAAGCATTACTACTTTATTATTTTCTCCTTCTAAATCATGAAATAATCAATCAATAGAGACAGGAAATTATACATACATTCTTGTTGTTTAGAAAAGAGATGTTATTAAGATTTCTCACATTTGAATATTTGTTTTCCCTGTTCGCCACGTTTGTTCCATACGTTTTTATTTCGAACATTTATCTCACATAAGATTTATCATTCCATATCAATCCTGCAGTTCACATAATTATCACAACTGCAACTCAGGGAATATAATATTTCTCAAAACAGGTAAACATTGGCTCCAGGGCCTACCCTTATTCTGTGAATCTATATCGTGACAAATATCAACGCGACGCCCTACATACTCGATCATGAACATTATATCTCATTTCTTTGTTGTTTCATGCTTTCTTTATACAATAAGCATTCCGAACGTCCTTCGAACTCACCAATCCTTTTTTATTTCTGTTGATCCCCATCCCCTTCTCGATAAACATTCCAATTTTCTTCTTCCTATAATCTTCAAAGGCTCTTCTCCTCTCCCACTTTCATGATAAGCTCCTCAATCTTCACTCTCCCTGCCCGTTTCACTTTTCCACTCCTCTTCATAATTTCACTTCAAAATCCTACTAATACTTCTGCTCTCTGCTCCTGATTTTTCACTTCTCAAATTCATGCATCGCTATAATACATATGGAACGCTCGGTAAACCTCTAGTCAATTGATATTATCTTGGATAGTCTAACATTTATAAGAATTAGTGATATTTGAATATGAGTACCGTTATAAGTAAAATTTGTCAGGAAGAGATACAAATACATAAACATTAGATAAAAGGAAACATTCGAGGGTAGAATCATGAGGTTATGAGAAAGGTAGGTGATTTTATGAAACAGGCGTGCACGATGCCAGGTGCTCTCACGCTGATGAACTAAAGAAGGAATGAAAGTTATTTCTGCGACCATCCGTGCGTCATGCCCGCGTGTGAAACCGAACGATAATTCTGAGAAATGGTAAAACCAGTGGTTTGAGTCGAAGAATTAGAGAGAAGAAATGTTCCGATTAAAAAAATAAATATATTTGTCTGAAGAATTTCAACAATTACCTTTTGAAAACCGATCACTTCATAACCTTATCCAGTTCAATTGGTTGAATACGTCCCGCTACATATGAGTACGATACACGACGTGAAATTTCAAACGCACTTTCAGATGGAGTTGGGTTGAACCTCATTGGATACATTTTTGCTTTATCGATACCTTCTTAGCAGGCCTAATTAAATGGCTCCACATATGGAGAATTAGTGTTTCTTTCGGATTGCAGTGAGTGACTCTAGGAGGGAAGACACTCGTTTCTTGTACACTCGATAGTTTCAGGCTTGAATACGTGGAAATTCATCTCAAATAAAAAAATAATACTAAATATTTTACACATTAATTGCATTTACAAATTAATTACGCATAGGCGTAATCTTCAAGGGAGGAATTATATGAAGAAACCAACCATGCGCTGAAACTTGTAGTATCAAATAAAGGTGCGTAGAAAATACCTAGTATTCTTCTTTCATTTCCTTCTTCTTATTGTTCGTGGAAGCTTATTTTCTCCTACAACACGAGAGATAATTTTCGCCAAGATATACTACGTAACCAACAACATCAAAAATCACATTCAAATTATCATCGAATGGCTTAGAAAACTACGTCTAGATCACTTTGTCAACAGAACGCAACGGAAACTACGTCCAGCTAATTTGTACATCGGAACGCATCATTCAAAACTGAGAAACTATACAGGAAGGCGTCGTCAGGACGGCGTGAGAGAAAGGAGGGTTCGAAGTGGGGGTGAAGATTCCAAGGGTGCTAAAAGGCCGGAATTCACCACGGAGGGCGATCGTGTCGATTGGGAGGGTGACTGCGGGGCAAACGAGAATTTTGGAGAGGGTTGGAGGAGAGGGGTCAGGGCAGGTAAGGGTAAGAACGATGGCGGTCTGAGCGATATCGGTCGAGGTAGGGGAGAACTACATTGAAAGAGATGGGTAAGATAGGGAGGGAGATATTGAGGCGGACACGGAAACGGGAGAAAATATACGAGGGGAATAGATGACCGGCGAGTTGAGTGTTACTGGGCTGGAAGTGATTTGATTCATGAATGCTCGAGAAAGAAGTCAGGTCCAGAGGGAGAACGTGGAAGGGGTAGGAGACAGTAATTAGAACGAAGGGTAAATAAGGTATCACTGGATTTCAATCCTTTCTAGAGGCGGTAAATTACGAGGAGGACCACTTCTCTCAGGTTGTTAAGTTTGATAATATTTCTTCCAAACCCTTTAAAAATATAAGATTATATTTTTCAAACGCAGCGTTTAAATCTTGCTCCGAAGCTAGAGAATGGTGAAATAATCAGTCAAGTATTAGTACCAGTTTTTGAAGTAAGATATAGCCTCATCCACAAAGTACTTTGGGCTGGAGTAATTCTTTGTTAAGCGTGAATGATATGAACGCGGACATATGAACGCGATCTGCTAAAATCAGTCAGGGAAATATTTACTCCCTTCATGTATTCTAAAAGTACGGTGAATATCGCTGTGGTAATAAGCGTGTTTCCTTTTCACTGAATGCAAAATTAGTCGCTATGCTGAGCGCCACGTCCAAGAATAGCCAATCGCAAGTAGCAAATTGTTTCCTTTGATAAAAGTAAATTTTTAAAAATAAGCATTTCCTCTCCTTGGCTGATGGATGGCTTCTTTGATAATTAAATGTAAGATAAGGATATATAAGAACTTATCCGAAGATGAGACAGTTTGTGATAGATAACTAATCGTAAATCATTCGAAAAGACAAGTATTCATTTTTCAAAATATAAATGTGCTTATAACAGTCTTACAGACTTACCTGTACGGTCATTCACTACTTTTTTCATTTCACTAAAATACCAATTAAAATCCTTTTCCATTATTTTTGAACTAAAACAATCGGAACAAAATACAACAACTCAACTGTGGCTCGTAGTTGGAACTCTATATTTGTTGAAAGCTGTTGGAAAATCATAAAACAAAGTCGCCAAACATTTTGGTAACTAGAATTCCGATGCATATAACGAATTTTTAAACTATTAGACACGCAAATATTACTCAAATCTTTTCATAACTTTACTTTGATATTCCATTAATAAATATCATAATGTTGAGACGAGGCTACTCGGAAAAAATGCCTCATTCATTTGGAGATTAATAATCATTACTTGTGAAATAATTCTTCAAACGATGAGCATTGGATGATACTGGATTCCTCAACCGTTCATGTCACTGAAGATAACATCTTCCAAGAATATACGAAGTAAAAATGGGAGTCATCTCATTGGACACGAAAATTGCGAAAATGAGTAAAATTTTGCCACGAATACTCCCAGGAAAACTGCCAAACCGCGCACAAAGTTTTGAGAAATGGGTCCAGCCACCTAGAATATTGACAGCTTCGACGTAGAAGGTCGCACCAGCTTGTAATGAAGCAGACCAGGCGTGGTGGAATGCTCGTGGCTAGTACACGCTTAAAGCGATGGCTTGAATTTAAAAATAAAAGCGAATAAAACGAGGGAGGGCACGGAATGGAAGAGAGTACAGGAAATGAGAAAGATTGATTGGCTTTGAGATTGGGGAATACAACAGCATACTTTGGACTGATCGCGAATGGGATATGTAAATCGCTGAGGGAAAACCATAAAAAGATGCAAAATAGGAGGAGAGTGGGGGGGAAAGAGAGAGAGAGAGAATTTCATTCGGTCCGGTAAATGGATTGAATGGATCGTGTATATGTGCGGAGGGGGAGAGAAGGCGTGGGAGGAAGAGGTGGAACATGAGAGCAGAGGGGGCCGAGGTGGGGGGAGGGGTGTGGAGAATTGAACGCGGAGAGAGGAATAGGAGAGAGTGAAATAGGAAGTTAAAAGTGGGGTCTTACTTATGCATAACGCGCCCTCCTACCAACGCGGAGGAAAAAAACGGGAATATCTCGCTCAGTACGGGCGTGACGTATGGTGCGTAAACCGCCGTCCGTTGAACAAAGAGGGGGGCGAGAGATTTAAGGCAGAGGGGTGCAAGTGAGGTGAAAACGGCGAGATGGGGTGGGGGAGAGGAGGAGGGGTCGATGCAGGCCGGGGACACATAACGCCGCCGAACGAAAGGAGGAGAAATGAAATGCGAAATCGCTCGAATAAAAATAAAAAGACCCAGTAACAGGTACGATAGAACTCAAACAACTGAGAAGGGCGGAGATGATTTTGGACTTTGTGGAAATGTTTCTCGACGGTAATTATTTGAAAATTATGTACGGGATTCGAATCCTGGTCTGGTATGAATGGAAAAAATATCCCTCTAATGCACGGACGTACAAATTCAGTCAAATAACAAGAATGATTGGCTTACTGGAAAAGAAGGTATACCACGAGGACGTTACTGCAACATGGAAGAGGCAATATCGGTTTTAAAATAGAGGCCCAGCTGTATTGGTTGAGTGCTCATTAAAATAATACAGGTAAACTGTGAATTGGGATTAGATTTTGGAGGCTTCTTCGAATAATTTTCTTCTAAAGCACCTTCGTCAAAACTTATAAACATTTAAACCACAATATTTCCTGCTTAATATTCTCTCATTTTCTAAAAGGTTTGCACATTATTGTTTATTTTTCATGCCATTAATTTACTCATGCTCCGATTAGATAATGTTCTCTCTTAGGGCCAAATCATTTCAAAATTTCCTACAGGCATGTTTTCTTCGAATTTTTCCCAAAGACTTCCTCCCATGCTCTCTCTACCTTATATTATACTTTTGTCGAGTTTATTTCCCTCATTCCTTCCTATGCCTACTTCTCTAAAGATTCGAATCAAAAGTTCAATTCCTTGCTTGCAAAGACCAGGAACAATGCAAAGTTATGCCCCATTCCAAAACCAATTGTTATATAATATTTCCTCCTTTACTTTGCGTAGTTCACTAAAAGGTATGAAAAAATATTGAAAAAATAAACTTGAACAAGTACTAATTCATTGTCATAGGTTAAAAAATGCAAGAATTGGAGAATTCAAGAATCGTCGAACCTTTCAAAGCAGCAAGGGATGTAGTCCAACGTAACCGGGGCCCGCATATATTTTAATCGACGAACTGGACTAACGTAGACCATTCGAACTTCTAAATGTTTCCGTAAATCCAATTTAGAGAACAGATGCGGTCAATAGTTAACAACGTGGCCGTCTTCAGGATTTAAATATTGGAAAGAGTAGACTCATTTACATTGAATCTGTATGACAAGGCACTGATTTTTTGTGTCCCTACTGGCGTTGGGAGTTTTGATTATGTAAGACCTAGAATGATTGAATCAAACTTCAGTCTATAGTTTTTCCGATCGGTCACCTTACTTGGCTACTAAATCCATACATCATTAATTTCACAGAGTAGGTATGAAAGTAAGGAGTAGTGAAACCGTGGCAGGCAGGCAATGATCCTAAAGCATACATGACACTAATTGAGAAAAGTGACAACATGACAAATGAAACTATGCATGGGAACGAAAAAGAAAAGAAACAGTAACAGGAAACTGAATGACGGATAAAAGCTCTTGCATCGCAAAAGAGACCGAGGAATGCAAAATGGAGAATGTCGTTGGGTAGGGCTAGAACCGAGTGGCGGGTAATAATTCTAACTTTGGATTATTTTGGGTTATTGGGTGGTCGTATGGCTAGGGTACTGACTTAAAAAGGCTCCATAAGCATCGGCTTCGAACCCTTCAACTATCAGATTAACAGTTTAATACGAATCCCAACTTGCTCATGAATTAAAAAAATTCGTCAATTACAATACTCCGACTGCCAAGGAGGAGGGGGACGTCAAACTTTTTCAAAGAACTTTTGCTACTCCTCCCTTCATCAGCCTTTCCTCCGGTATAAACAAATTTACATATTTAAATTTATACCATAGAAAATATACGCAAATTGTATGGTTGAATGAATCGTTTAGGAAATAAAGCATTTGACTATTTTCATAAAAAGGACGCTGTGGAAATGTGGGGAGTTTTTAAAAATTAGTTGCGCAATCTGCAAAAAAGCCGATGAAGAAGGAAATTTTCTGCCAACTTGAGACAACCTGCCCCAGAGCCGAGACTTCAACGAGGAAGTAGAGGATCCAGTGATAGAGATTGGTGGCTGGGAAGCTGCGCTAGAAACGCGTTGTATCTACATCGACGGCCTAAGTTCCTTCTCCAACTCCATCCAGCCCCGCGCAATTGGTGGTGTAGAGAGGGGATGGGTGGGGAGACGACAGTACCGCATCATTAGCGGGCATTTCATAATAGTTTAGACATATGTGCATACAAAAGCACTAACGTGAATTAAGCACAAACTCTTTAAGGGGAATAGTGGTAAGATCATTAGGGGCTGAATGTTGCTAGCAAACGAAACTTTCACGATGAGGAAGATTTTGCTTGATGAAAGCTACTTTGAGCATGTAGATAAAAGAGTAGTGAGCAAAAACAAAACGCTTAGTTATAAGGAGTTGTGCAAAGAGATGTGAAACTCTTTGTAATCGTGGGGACGCCTGTCTAAGTTCTATTTAAGAGAACTTTGCGGGGTGAATTTCCAAGAAGCAGAAAAAGTGAATATAGGAGACATTGAGAGAAAGTGGATGTTGAAGGTTGTGATGGAAGGAGGAATGTCACGAATGGGCGCTAGTGGAAGAGAATAGGGATTATCTAAGATACAGAGGGGGTAGGGAAAAAGAGGGATCAAAAAAGGAAATAACGCGGGGTATTTTGAAGTAAAATTTAGTGCAGGTGAAATACATACTAAGAACTCCAACACGGTGTGCAATGATTCTCAGAGACAATACTAGACCAGAATCCATCTGTTTCCTATTGTAACGATTTTCTTGAAGGTTTCTTATCGCCAAAATTGTGGGAGGGAAATTATAAAAACCACTTTGTTTTACTTACAAAATTTGTACAGCAAGTATCGTAATGCTCTATAAATGTATACATAATACACATCACTGTTTATAAGCATTCTTAATTTTTGTTTATAAAAACATTAAGCCAAAAAATATAGTGCAAATAATGAAATGATACTAATTATTATTCTGGTTGGTAATTATGAAAATGTGTGACTAGGACAACGACGTATACGTGAATAACATTAAGTGAATACCACGGTGTATGCCGCCGGTTTATTTAAGGTCTGTTATGAAGTATCATGAAGTCAGCTATGAGCATGCTTGACACCGAGGACGGAGGCGGAGACAAGGGTGGGTTTCCGGAAAGTTTGAAAGTTCGCCTCGAAGGGGAAGGGGACCGTCCCAAGAGCGCCAGAGGGTTACATTAGAGGACGGACGCGAGTGGGGAGAAACGAGCCGGACCACGACCCACTCCGAAGGCGGCTGCCTTCTCTTTAAGACGTGGGTGGACGGCTATATCATTAAGATACCTCACCCACCTCTAATCTGCATGCTTGTTTAGATTATACGGCGAAAATGGGCGGGGGGACGAGGAGAGGGAGACAGGGAAGGAGTAGTGATGAAAAACGGGTTTGGCAGGAGTCAAAAATCCAACTTGGGGAAGGGGAGCGGGATGGATGGGGAGCGTTTTCGATGGTAGGTGGATGAGTTTCAGCGATCGCGGTGGGGTTATCGTCGGCGGGGGCGAGGTAAGGGAAAGTTTCTTGTTCAGCAGGGGTTTGGCATCAACGGGGAATGAGGGAAACGTTTCAGGAACGGAGAGCCGGTTTAAGGGAAGATCCGAATGTGGAGAGCGAGAGAGAGAAATATAGTGTGTGTATATATGTAATGTGGGTGTGTATATATATATGTATAAACATGTATGTATGTGTATATATATACGAGTACATAAAAAAAATATTAGAACACATAAAAAGAACACTCACACGTTTTTTCTTGACAATTTTGACGGGATTGAGCTCCGTCTTCATCAGAAGATGCAGAAGAACTAACTGCCGGTATGGGGGAGGTGAGGTATGTGATAAGGTGTGATTCCACATACCTAACCTCCCCCATACCAGCAGTTAGTTCTTCTGCATCTTCTGATGAAGACGGAGCTCAATTCCGTCAAAATTATCAAGAAATAACGTGTGAGTGTTCTTTTTATGTGTCCTTATATTGTTTGTTGCTGTCAAAGTTTTTTATTCCACACTTCCATGTTACTTCGAAGAAATCATATAAATATATATACACATAGGGAGGGAGAGAGAGTAGGGGAGTAATTGAGAGAGAGAGAAGGATAGAGAGGTGAGAGAGCGAGGATTGCGAGGGCTAAAGGGGACACATTGCGAGGTGCGGTGGGAGGGGCACCCTTGTGTGTGCCCTAGCGGAGATGTGTGCGTTCACGAAAGTGTACCGACGACGGAGAGTCCACTCCTACTCCCCCGCAAAAACACTTCTCCCCACCTCCTCGCCAAACTCCCCGCAACCTGCCGTATCCTCCCGCGTCCCCCCTTTCCGGTAGTATCCTCCTATCCTTCCAGCAAACCGATCCCCGCCGCCCAAAACCCGCGCCGCGGAATACAAAAAAAATTGTAATACCTCCCCCAATCCTACCCTTCCCCAGACTCCTACCTACACACCACACACACGCGATCCCTCTCTCTCATCCCCCCTCTCCCACGACCGAAGGCACCATCTCGCAGAACTCGCACCAAAACGCAGCCCTCTCACCCGTTCAATTTTTTCCTCTTTTCCCACCCTCTCCTCCACCAATCCCGCCTTCCTTCCCCCCGCTCACAACCACCCCCAGCTGGACGAACGTTGTAGGGGTGGACGGGGAAAGGGGGGGGGCGGGAGGGAGAGAGAGAGAGGAGTGGGGGAAGTGTACGGCGGGTGGGCGTCCTGGTAGAGAGAGAGGCGGGGGTGGAGTTCGAGAGGGAGGAGAGAGATGGGGGCGAGCGCGGGGGTGCGTTTTTTTCCACCCGAAGAGGAGCGGAGCAGCATGAGGGAGTACGTGTGTGTGTGTGGAGAGTGAGAGGGGGGGAGCGAACGAAAAGAGTGAATTCGAAATATAAAAAAAGAGAGGGAAAATTTCACTGGATATGGACTTGAATTATGTAGCAGAAAGAGGGGCTCAGTGGGAAATCGACATTGGATCGCGTCGGGAGGGAAAGGAGGTGGGGAAGCGAAGGATGGGTGGAAGAGGAGGGAGAGGGAGGGGGGACGGAGGAAGGGAAAGGAGAGAGAGAGAGAAAGGAAAGCGGGGAGGGAGACAGGAGAAGGGGGTGTGGAGTGGCGGAGGAGGATTGGTCAGCATCGGACGCTTTAGAGAGGGTGTAGCGGGGATTGGGGTGGGGTTAGGTGGAGAGATGGTTCTGGCGGTGGTAGTCGCTCTCTCTCGCTGTAGCAGGAGGTGGAAGAAGAGGTGAAAGAGGAAGGATGAAGGGGGGAGGTGAGTTTTCGGCGGGGGGGGGTCAGAGAGTGGGGCCTGGGGGAGTGCTTGCCGTTTGATCTTCATGCATAGTTCATCTGGGGCCGAGATGTGGGAGAGGCAGTGAGGAGTGGGGAGAAGGATGGCCGCGGCGTGGGTGGGGAGAGAGAGATCGGGAATGGGGTTTGAAGGATGTTGCCGGCCCCTTGTTGTCAAACAAGCGTCGTGGAATGGATGAGATAGATAGTGGAGAGGGTGGGAAAGAGGAAAGGGGGAAGGAGGATGAGTGCGAGAGGGTAGGCAACTGTATGGTGGGAATAGGGAGTGGGAGGCTGAACGGAGAGGAGTGGAGGAGACGAATTCACATTCGCACACGCGGAGTGACGGGGGGGGGTGGGAGTGTTGTGGGTGGGCGGAATGAAGCGCTTTCTATCCATCTATCTGTTCTTAGGGTGATCCATTTTTTCGAGGACCTCGTTCATATCCTCCTCCTACCCCCGCCTCACTTTCCAAAATACCCTATCCAAGAGTCCTTCCCTACCCCCATATATCCACCCCCACATTCACCTTCCCCCTTTCCCCGAAACGATTTTTCTTTTTTCTTTTCAGCTTTCATTTTTTTCATGCCTTTCTCCTACCGATGTGTATTCAACGACAAATTTACTCATTCGCTTTCGCAATACTGCTGCTTCGGGTGTTTTGGAAAAATTGCAACGATCCGCTCGGGGTATTCCTTCTCTCAGCCGCCGCGGCAAATTGGGCGTCTCTCTCTCTCTCTCTTTCTCTCCCCCACGCTGCCTCTCTCCCGCACGCAACAACTCTGGTGGTACCTGTCCTCTCTCCCTCCAACTCGCGTGAAGAACGGAAGGAAATGGGAGCAACAATAACATAAAGGCCTATGAAAGCACCTCTGCCTTCCATGATTCGGTAATTCCGTCCCATATAAACCGTGTTTAGCATCTACGCCACCGCGGATTCACTCCGGACCAAATATCTCTCCTTCTCTTTCTCTTCTGCGTTCCTAGAAATTTCTGCGGAGATGATTTCAATGATCTGGAATGATGGGAAATCATATCTAATTCTTTTCCTCTCCCTACGTTCTTAGTAATTATTTTTTTCATCAGCACACGCTTAGCTAAATATTGGTTTTTAAATGCTGGAGCGTTTCACCCGCTCTTGGGTTTTGGATTATTTTCTCAGGTATTTTAATATGCTATATATTCAATGCTTAAAAGGATTTGTAGGCAGGAATATAAAAGAATTATTTAGTGCCATTCGCCGGCATTGCTTGAATTTCATTTCATTATATTATCGGCGGATTCCCTTAAATCTTGTTTCGGAAAATTCCGATTTCCAGCAAAAATAATAAAGCGCACCGCTTCGACGAAGCATTAAGAAAAATAAATCGAAACATAAATAAACGCGAGTATAAGTAATAAGGACTAAAATAAAACATTTTCGCTTTTAAGCATAATAATTTTGTTATATCGATCGATATTTTGCGGAATAAAATTGAGTAGATGATTTGAGATGGTCAGCAATGAGTAAAGCAACTTATTCTCAATACGATTGCTGCGTTAATGAAACTTCCTTAATGTACGCATGAATAAAAAATGGATATTTCCATTTATGTCAACCAAATGAAGTTGTTTACTGTTATGGTGCTTTTAAAGGTTGTCTTGATAATAAAATTATAATTGTTTGAAATGTTCATGAGTTGAGAAAACTGGGAATCATCTTTATTGTTGCCAAATAGTGGTAGAATTACTAAGAGTTAACATTCATGCGCTCCAGTTATGCAGACTGTGCTTAGCGCTTATCCACAAAATTTAGAGTCAAAATAGTGCATACGAAGCCAATACAAGTGATAAAAACAGAGGCTGCTACAGTCTATAAAAAAACTATGAATATGGCATATAGTAGCTCCTATTTAGATTATTGATTACCTCTCCAGTGTCAATTGTGGAGATTTTTAACAGCACTCAGTTTACATTGAAAATTCTTCATCCCAACCGTCCAGTCAAAACGTATATATATTTTGATTGCAAGTTATCCTGAATTCAATCAGTTCTGGATATTTTACATTTGTAAAATAATGTAACAGTCCACACTCAAGAGTTAGTCGATATGAAAACTAGACTTGAAAAGTCGTCTAGAAAACTCTCCGTGGTTATTTTCCCGGTTGATGACTATTTATTTCCCATGGCATCTTCTTTGCCATGAACTATTTTCACTGCAACCAATAGCAAACTTTTTCCTATAAGTAATCATTCGAGGTTTTTCTGCATTTTACTCTCCGTATTTATCATTCAAGTATACAAGTATGATGATAACTTGATATGTTTTTTGAACAAAACATGCGCGTGTATATCACTCAAATCTATGGAATAAATTCTTCGAAAATATCATGTATGTCATCTGAGCACTGTACTAAGGTGACAGTTTAATTGATAAATAATACAAACAGCCCATTATTCAGATAAGAGAAAATAGAGAACAACACTATTCTGGAGGGACACATTAGGTTATGCATTAGATAGAGACTATAAAACAGTCAAACATCCATGTCTAAATGGACCTACAGTATTATTCAATCAATTTTTTGTCATCACGTCCTTCATCGACTGCCAAAACATTTAGTCCTTTCTTAAATCAAGTTCAGGCTCCGTGTGTGTTATTCCCTATCCCCAATTTTCAGCAAGCGATCATTTTACCTGTAAAATTACCAATATTTCCACCTTTTTCACCGATGTCAGTTTTTTAAAATTACCTAAACTACAATTATTGTGCCTTCTCTGTATTTCTATTGCAATTCAATACGAAGTTTTCTATGGACTCGTATTTTTGTAGTTGGTATTTCAAGGATAGTGCAACGTAATCAAATATCATCGAATGACTGAAATATGTACAGATTTACACGCAAATGGATTCGTTGACATGCTTGGTATAATAAGTCTTAATCACAGACTTTTATTTGAGATTTGTTCAAAAAAAGGTAATGGGGGTTTAAAGAATTCCTTCGTCTTACCTAAGGCGCTGATATTTTATCTACCCAGTTCAACGAATTTTCTATAACTATGCGAAAAGTGCGCATGTTAGGAATATTGGTTTCTCGCATACTTCCACATAAGCGTTATTTCCTCAATCCACAACAAGCATTACTGGAGGCAAAGCGTGAACTTTTATCAAAGTTCATGCATGTAATATTGATGATTTATCCATGAAGAAGTTTAGCAGTGTTGAGAGTTGTGGAAAAAACGTTAGACTCTAATCGTACGTAGCTGCCGATAATCTCGAAAAAAATATCTATTTTATTGCTTTCTCTTTTGCTTTTGACTTAAAAGACAGTCTTCTTCGTGAAAGAATATCATAAATTCATCAAGAAGACAGAACCAGTGATGAAATTAAGGTAGGTAATACAAAAAATAGTTCCAACTACTCGTAAAAATTAAGTCGAAGGAATTATTTATAACATGCCATAACATATCAATCCACTCCCATTGTCCATCTGGGACAATAACATTATGTTGGCATATCAACAAGTCGTGCGCTTAATCTTAAGGGAAGTTAAACGTTGCAGGGAGGAAAAATTACGTAAATAATACAACATAACATACAGATAATATATTGATCTTCACGTTATATTAATTAGTATTTCCACTGCCCATTACCAAGGCGAAATGTCAATGAATTTTTGAAGCAATGATGACAAATAACAACATATCCGTAAACTTGCCTTTTGGCATGATTTAGACTCGCATCCGGTCCCAGAATCACTCGTTTAAAAAAATGAAATTCACCGTTAAAAGTAATCTGTATCGGAATCACAAATGTTTTCCAAAGTTTCAGCGCCAGGAGTGCGCCTTTTATTAAACATATATAAGAAGATAAAACGTTTAGGGGTGGAAGCGCAGGATATTCGGACATTCAATGAGGGTGTCGAGAGAGAGCGGAAATGAGATGTGTCCCTAAGCCCGCGAGGAAGAGACGGAGTCGGAGGGAATTCGAGTGTCGAATCGGCGGAGAGGGGAGGAGAAGGATAAACGGGTATGGGGAGAGAACGAGAAACCAGCCCAGGCATTCCGTTCGACAACCTTTCCGGTTTTAAATAATTGAAAGGTTTAGAGCCATTCCGTGGAAGCATGAGAGACGGCAATAATTCATCTCTAGATACGGTTTTACCCTGAAAAAATCTTATGGTCATTATTCCGAAAATCCTTGCTCTGGGACTGAAGGCCGTTTCGAAAGTCAAGTTATGCTAAAAAAATATACATATACCTACACTTAATAAATAAATCACTAATGGCTATTCCTTCCCTAAGTCTCTCACTCCCAAAACCTCTCTTCCCTTCCTTCCCAAATTTTATGCGCAAACGCGTTATTCTCTTTGAGACCAGTGAGTTTTCCCCCAGCAAAAAAAAAAGATATTTATGGCGTTGGCTACATGCATGGCAGCTTCATGCTCGGGATGGGTTTTTAAAAAAATAAAGGAAATGAGCGGGAGAATGGGGACATTGATTTTTCGCGAGTCGGATATTGAATGGGCAAAGTGAGAAAAATGGCCGCGGAGACGACGAACATAATACAGGAAAGTAGCTCTCTGGTAATGCGCCGGGAGGCAAATGGCGGACGTGACGCGGCTAATTTTCGGAGCAGCGACGAATTATGACAACCGACGAATTTTTTGAGCGCCGCGGCAGAGTGATACTCCTTGTACTCCTCCGTGTACATACATTTGTTCGGATATTGCTTACGAGACATAACTCTTGCAATTTTCGGCGTGTTCGGGTAAAAGCCCTGGAGGGGGGTTACGAGGGGGAGGAGGCGGGTGGAGGACAGGGTAGGGGGAACCTTGCATTCCCGGGGGTGATCCATCCAAATTTGCCTTCGCCTTTCACAGGGTTCGACGCTCGTACGTGTAAATGTGTAAGCGAAGGTTAAACGGGAAGACAAATTTCAGAGAGGGATGGACCTTTTTTTTCCCCTCTCCCATTTCTCGTCTCTCATTTTTTCATCGATTTATAAACAGCCGGGTCGGACACAGCAGGGGGGACGGGAGTGTTTTTTTTCATTCGCCCCGGCGTCATACTCCATGTGATATTGGTTTTGACAACGCTTTTTTGCCAAACCCTGTCGTGTTTTTCTATCGAAGAACAAAGGAACTCTCACGGAACATTAACGCACAAATATTGAAAAAAGAGCTAAGGGCGCGATGTGACAGTTGAGTGGAAGTGGGTTACCAGGTTGGTTGTGACAATAAGTAAATGATAAAATCGCTGCCATTTGCTTCTACTGCTCAGTTTGCTGTGTTTATGTCAATAACTTCCCTGCCATCACATAAAATATTCTCTGACAATATATTTTATCGCACTTTTTGTGAAATTCTTCCGAAAAAATGCGTGACGAAAGGCGAAAATAAGAGCAACCTTTCAAACGGCAGTTTTGTGCAAATTTAAAACGAAATCTCAACCATTAATATCTTACACCTACCAAGTACTTTTACATAAAGATTTCTGTTAAAATTAAGTAACCCATATTTTTATATTTGATTACTTATTTCTGAGATCAATGACATGGTTTGCGTGGATTCCATATGACATACGCCGAAGTCCTAGAAGGGAAAAGCCAGTTTTTCAACGTAATTGCACTTCTCTGGGTCGATTAATGTAGCTACTATGTGTAGCGCAAAAAATAGTTCATATTCGCTTGAAATGTGCCGTTAACCAAAGTATGATAATGGAAGCCCTAAATTCGTCGACAAGTTTGCGTTGGGCGAATGCATAAAAAACCCACACCAGGTGGTGAGTTGAATGCCCGTGAGCTGACTGGCAAGCAGTTTTTTTAGTTTTGTGGCCTTGTTAAGATTAGATCCAATGATGAATGGTTGGATATCTGCCAGTGAGGCATAGGATATGCTCTGCATCATCTCCCGTCACATTCTCGGAAAACGGTCCGACATCGCGATCACTGGAGTACCGATTTCTCGCCGACATGCACGGTAGATGGCAATCATGGCCTTATGATGAAACGAAAACATTTCCAAAGGATGAATAAGGGCACCAAAGACTCATGACTGGAGTAAATGACGACACATGGGTGTTTTAGTCGGGAAGTTGCACAAAAGTAGGGACACGGAGGTCATTTGTGGACCGTAGCGATTGGCGATTCTACATGTTGGATGAATAAATAAAGAATTATTTGTGAAGAGGATGTGGTAGCATCCTTATACGAAACAGCAAAAGCTGCATGTATATATATGCACGTGTATATGTATATATAATATATGTTATACGTATATATAAGTTCCCTATATGTATATCCGGCTATAGAACCGGCACAGTGAAAGGAACTGGCCCCCTACCCTGATGTGTGAATATTCACACGCCGTATAGGGCTTGATACATTTGGTGAGCTCTACCATCACCTACTAAACCGACCTTCGGGTTGATTACTGTGTTTATGGTTTTTTTATATGTATATAGAAGAGTCCTGGAAAGTTTAAAGTACAATTATATAAAGTGTAATTATATTTAAGTATAATTTCTATATTTATTGGACAAATTTCTTTGATTCGTCTTAAGACGGGGCTTGTACGAGGTGTTCTGAAATGTAGATGAGGGGGCAGGTGAAATTCTAGAATTCCTATAGATGCTTTAAGGATAACTTTTAGATAAAAATATCTCCTCCGTTACATTTTCGTCATAAAGCGATCACTTAATCAAATATAATTCTAGTATGTTACAAATATTGGCATATTGCACCCACCCTTGGTTAAGAAATACCCTGAACACATGCAATAAGGAGCCCTATTTAGTGTGAACATAAAAAGTTAAGGGGATGTGCAGGGGGCTGATTAAATTTATTAGGCAAATGGTTCGCTGATATTGAACAAATTCACGTATACGTATATAAATACACGTATACATTTATAATTTAGCCCAAAGATGCATTCAAATAGCTTTATAAACAAAATTAAAGTCAAAACCAATAATAATTTCAAGTGTGCATTTTTTGGTTTCCTTTTAATACTAAATTTTGACATCTGGTAGTTTAGTGTAGTAATCTTTAAGATTTAGGGTATAATTTACATGAACTGCTAACGTTATGCTTCTGACGAGTGGTTATGGTCCTTTCATCTTCCCTTAGACTCGGTGCTATCTCGTATTATTAGCTGATGTTTAAGAATTATCTAGTTCTCAACGGTGTCTCATATCTGGCTAAAATAATTCGTTTTCCTAAAGTAGAGATGAAACTACATGTGCATTATAATACCACTCTGAATTTACCACGCCCTAAGGCTTATATAAATTCGGATCGTGTCTTTCAAATTATATTAGAAGGAGATTCTAACTTCACCGTCATTGCTATTTGACAGTGAAGTCATTCCCTTCACTTGACAACAGAATCAGAAATTTTATGTTGGTGGATTACTCACCGTAGCGCGATCCACATATGTAGTTGTAAAAACTTCAGTGTTGCCCATAGAAAAGGAACAATGTAATAAATGCATATCCAGTGTATGAAATTGACATCTCTTTACGATTAACATTGGACAGGGGCACAATAATTTCGGCATTAGTATTTCCATGGATTCTGGAGATGTCGACAACTGTTCATATAAAAATTCCATTCGCTTTATTAAGGTCGTTCTGAGGTCGCTATCTTTCCGCGCTGTTACCAAGCAATCTCCATTGCAACATATGTGGAAATGGAAAAATCTTCAAGTTACATTGTAACGGGCAGATGTTATATTCTCTTCACTGTTGATTTGAGCTTTGTTTACTTTCAGGTTCTACAGTTTCCAACGGAATATTAGTAATCACTGTAAGTGCAGTACTAGGATGAGAATAATGATATTTATCAAAATCTTTCTCTGTTAGGCAGTACAGAATTGGTGTTGCGTCGTCAACTTTCATGAAATCTCGTTTATATTGAAATAGAAAAATATGTAACTAAGGTTTTTCACATTGAACTTTTTTACTTACAATTTACTTACTTTAAAAATTTCTATGTGGAAAAGCTAAGTTACTTATTTTTAAATGTCAATATGAAGATTTTCCACCATGTCACGCCAGAAACAGTTTTTTTACTCATTTACATTGTAAATAATCCAATTATTTTTATTCCTGTGACTTCATCAATGATGAATAACTTTTTAAAGTCACGCTTATTCTCACCAATAGGACATGTAACTGTTAGAAATATTTTTTATGAATAATAATGAGACAAAAAAATGGCTTTTATACTAAAAAATGCCATTCACGACGTCAATAAAAGTTTCAATTAGTGCCACCAAGTAGAATGGTATTACTTCAGTTTAAAATTAAGTTTTTAGTTCGACTACTTTTAAGGTTCTCGTTTACTCATTTGATTTAAAAATATTTTTACGTTACTACACGTTATTACGGTCGTCGACAAGTGAAATTTTGAATTCCTTTACATATATTATTTAATCTGAAAAATACGTAATAATCCGGTAAGATTTCTTTAAATATTTCTCTGCAATACGTCATTCAATGATGCTACTGTAGCTTGCAATGAAATGTCAAAATGTCTGAATAATAAAAAATCTGTATCGCAAACCTGATAGCACTGCGTAACATCCAAGTTTCGTCACTATGAGTAAATCATCCAGGGAAATGGTTTTTCTAATTCCAATGCCTTTAGTACTCAGGAAAAATATGCTACAAACGATCAATGAACGCACACTATGCAGTGACCGATTGAAGAATTTTCTTTGGTATATACAACTGCACTGAGAGTTTGGTCCTCTTAGGTTGGAAAATTTTGTTCAGCAAATAAATGCTGGAAAAGAAAGAAGACTTGAAAATAGTTCTCGCAGAACTTCTTACCGCGGCAGCTATTTGCAAAAGTAAATTATATCGATCTTCACCACGATGAATTTAATATAATATAGAAAAGTATGACAAATTCATAATAAGCTCAAAGTAAAATAAGTAAAATGTCCTTAAATGTAATAACGAAGCATAAGCAATATGCTATAAATAATATACCTCTTTTCGTCAGATCACATTCATAAACAGTACAGCAGCTTGTGCTAAACTGTACGTACTAAAAATGAGCTAGAGTATCAGGGTTGATCTTAAACCTGTCAATATCAACTCACATTACACACTTCGGAAACCTGTAGATAAACCTGTAGATCATCAGAAAACGTATGTTTGTCAAGATTCCAGTAGAAAAAATGCGAATCCCACAAAAAATCGCCAGGTTCGATGATTTGGTACAGGATCATTTTTACTGCTCCGATTCGTATCGTTATTTTTACTTTCAGAATGATATCAGTGGTATCCATTTTCAGAATCGGTCAAGAGATGAGATTTTAATCAGAGCGTAACTAGGAGTACATAATTTATCATGTGCTAACATGTAGTACTAACTATTCTCACCTATCAAACTGCCTTTTTGGTTGATTATTGTGAAAATAAAATAGCATAGTAAATGATGATTAGGAAGCCCGCGGAATATGTTGTGATACTTAGCAAGCGCAAATCAGTGGGAAGTAAAAATTATCTCAAGTTTTATTTTTTCTTTTGGTGACACGTAAAGAACATAATGCTATTGCATAAACTGATTAGTAAGAAAAGTGAACCTTCCTCTATTTTATTATTCTCTCTAATATTCCTGTGATGAACTGCATCTGCGATCTCCAAGAATCATATATCTGAAGTTGCCATTCCTGATTACGTAAGCTAGAACAAAACTTATCATCTATTGACAAAATGCGCATATACAGAAATACATTCTTTCATTTGCTTTCGCATTAACATTACACACGTCACATATTTTCGTGATCTTAGAAAATGTGGCCATATTTGAAACTCATGCTCGTTCACTGTTGACCAATCCCTCCGATAGCCTCAATTCAATCGATCAGAAAAGTCCATTCTTTCCAACGGGAACGAAGAAAAATGAATGCGAGACTAGAGGAACAGTCCAAGAGCGTGGCTGAATTAAATAGTCAAGGGCCTCCGGGAAATGCATAAATGGACGAAAAGGGCTTGCGTGGGTTGAACGAGGTACCTAGAAATCGCATGGGGAGGTTTGTGAAATGGATTGGGAATTGCCCTGGAGGAAGAGGGGTCTACTATTGGGGGTGAGGTGACGGGGAACTTGTCGGATCTATGAATTGAACGATGGGCATGACGGATGAGAGGAAATAGATGGATACATATAATCTTGGAAATAGAGATTGGACTGAATGAGAAGTGAATTGGGGGAAGGAAAAGAGTACGAATTATTCTCGACTTGATCTAGAGGACTGTAGAGATGACAAGACGTAGGGATGCATTTGATAAAACGATAACTTAAGGGTACTGGTCACAAGAGGGAGAGAAACCCATAAAGAGGTAGAAACCTGTTTAAAATTCCCGGCGAATATACTTATACCGATTAAATATCCATTTACTTAGGCAATGGAGCGGGCGAAATTACCCATTGTAGTAAGAATATTTAAGAGAGGATCTGCGACAAAATAGTAGCAAAGAGGATAAAAGCGATGAAATGGGCATAAAAAACATAAAAATGTATCACTGAATGCTTAAACATGGCGTGCTTCGTTGGAAAGTGCGTTTTTGTGGAAAGAGAAACACGTAGATACTGAGAAGTAGGTATTGTGAAAATTATCTGGTTGGAGAAGAAGGTAATGGAAGAAGATGATTTCTCAGTAATGGAGTAAATTCCTACGGGAGATTCAAAATAGGCAATTATATTGGACGTTTAGCGGTATTGAGAAGTAATGACAAGTTAAAGACTGATGGAAGGGAGACAGTTAACTAGAGGGGGAAGAAGGAAAAGCAGAAGATAGAATCTCGGACCTCAAAAAGGAGTCATATGTATTGGAATTTAGCAGGATGAATGAGTTGAAACAAATTATATTTGTGCTGCGCATAGGTGATTTTGAGTCTCACAACAATGTGCTAAAACTTTCCGTGACCATCTGCAACACAACACTTATTACCCTAAACCTAAAATAATAAATATCTATTCTCAGATTTACTCCTAAACTCCCAGCGTATATTAGTAGAAAACCTGCGCTAAAATGACTGGTATATATCATAGTTTGATTATTCATTCGATCATGCTAAAATAAAAACTCAAACTTCATATCAGGAAAAAATACATTTATACTTTCCTTTTTCTACCGTTATTGAGACACATGGTAGTGGATTAGAGGTGATCAAAATGAAAATGTAAAAGCATTTAAGACACGGTTACATCAGTTTTCACAAATCGGGCAGATATTCATTCAAATAATTAAGTTCTCATCTAACTTTTGGACCAATTAAAGTCGTGCATATATCTTGGCTCAGTAAAATAGAAGGGCAAAAAATAGAGCTGGTAGAACAGTTTACATATATCTCGGAAGTGTTTTGGACCAATACGGTTAAAGTAGTAGGGACGTAAGGAGAAGAATTGCCCTGGGCAAAGAAGCTTTCGCAAGGAGGAGAGGGTTGATGACAGGGACGTTGATCGGGGATGCTAAGAAAAGACTCGTAAAAACTTTGATATGGAGCGGTGCGGCACGGTGCGGAAACGTGGTCACTGAAGCAGGAGGATATACGTAGATTCAAGGCTTTTGAAATGTGGGTGTGGAGAAGAATGGAGAAGGTGAAATGGACCGAAAGGAAAACAAATGAGGAAGTACTGGAGATGGTGGGTGAGGATAGGGGTTTGTTGAGAGAAATCCTATGGAGGCAGGAAAAATGGATGAAAGGCGTATTGAGCGGTAGTGGAATGTTGAAGAAGGTAATAGAGGGGAGAATGTTGGGCAAGCAAGGAAAGGGCAGGTACGGGATAGGGATGTTGAACGGTATGAAGGGAAGAAAGACACAGAGATGAAGAGGGATCTGATGTAGAGTAGGTTGCTGGATTGGGTTTTGTTTGGAGTTACAAAATATTTATTTGATAGTTGTGTCCATCCAAAAACCTACGTTAATTGGTAGATTACTTTATAATAAATAATAATCTTAGCTTGGATATTATAAAATGTTTACCACGTAACCTGCAGAATTATTTTGCCAATCTCTTATTTGCTGATTCCTATTACACTGTGCTTCAAATAATTTAAAGGCGTAGCATAATTATAGCTTAAACACAAGATAATCATCGCAAAAATATATTGAATGCATCTCTAGCGCAATATGTCTCACCCATTCACAATCCAATTTTTGCCTGTCCTATTTAGGTAGAGGTAGCCAAGAGAGTAAGAAAATTGGGAGTTCTAATTTGGCTGATGAGCGGAGAAGCTAAACCCATTCAGTCTGATTTTTTTGGAATCATTTCATCCTGAGAAACTGCAGTAGGCAGAGGGGTTGATAGACCCAACTCTCGTGGTTTATTAGTCTCACACGCTGGTGATCTCATTACGTAGTGGCTTTTAACGTACAATTAGTGGGCACTTAACTGCTGATTACTAGTTGTTATAGTAGTTTTGGTGGTACTAGTTAGGCAGTTTAGAAGATGTACTTGTTTCATGGTACTTTGGATTTAGATGAAGTAGGCAACTAATGTGACCTTCTAAAATATTTTTCGATATAATATTAGGTAAAACAGCAAAAAGCGGTTGCATAATGTAGCACAATCAATCAATCACCATCATTATTTCCAATTGTGCGAATTATGTCTTTTGCACTCTTATCACAATTACAATACGGGATTTAATGATGAGAAGAAACATTGATTATGGATGTGAGTTTTACGTAGTTAGCTCTAACGGGAAATTATCGAAAGGAGAAATTTGTATTTAAATGTAAGGGATCCAACTGATGTGACATACTGAATTATATTCTTCATTGAAGTGTTCTAGGTTAGTCATATGTGTCATCCACCTCATCTTAGTCGGCCATAAGAACATAAGAAAAAAAGGCAATCTTTCTTTAGCATTATTATTGTCCAGATCACACGTCGTTGTTTGCTGTTGACAATGCTGAGATTGGTTTTTAACAGCTCCCTACTTTATAATTTTCACGTGTAGTTTCTAAGTGCACCAAATACTTTGTCTGGAAGCATTTATTTATGTTTCTTATCTTTTTCTTTCTCTACAGTTCAAAGCTTCGCCATATTTCTTAATATGTTAACCTTAATTCACATACTATGAACACGCGAGATAATTAATATATACGACTCGATATACCAGTCCGCAATCAGAAGATGTTTGAAATTGCCAGACCTCACTTGTAAGCATTCCGATGTGTGAAATTCACTCTTCCAGATAGGGCGATCAATTTATTGGCCGCCTCTGGTTTTTCAAGAAATTTGAGATTCCCTCAGTGTTTGTTATGTGGTAATCTCTGCTCAAATAAAGTTTGAGGTGTCCACCACTCCGATCTGTACTTGAAACTAGTATGATGTAGCTCGATGCGCTTTAAACTAGGAAAAAAAATCACTGATGGGTACAAATGTTTGCTATAATGACTATGATTAATGGTGCAAAAATTGGTTCAGATATACGAAAATTATTAATGAGATTTTTCGTCACAAAAATGACAAGATTAGAGATTAAAGCCTCTTTTACTCTGACTTCACGCATTGGTAATATTGCTTAAATCATGATAATGTTTTTTTTAAATTTTATGATTTTTTGTTAAAATAATAGATTTCTCAGGAAAAAAATTAAACAAAATTCGATGGAATCCTTTCAACACCATCTCATCTATGCACGGAATTATGAAGAAGAGAGGCAAATCGACCCATGCTACTCGTATAACGCCATCTTATGACTTACTATAATGAGAAATTTCATTACCACGACATCTCATAATCGGGCATAACGTGTACGTATTTCATATTTTACAAAGCGTTAAAATGAAATGAAAAGGATGCATAAACGGCTATTTCTCAGCGGTTTGGTATAAAAATTTAGTTCGAAATTTTCAACGCCACCTTCTCATCTCTCCCCAAACCCAAGTAACCCCAGGAAAGTTTGCACATAAAGTGGGTTGATCGTAAAATGATATCGATCAAACTTCCGGTTACGTAGTAGGGTTTCTGAAAATGTGCTGAGACGGAAAGACGTTTATGTGAAGTGCGTTTGTGAGATGTCGCGGTAATGAAATGCCGCGGTTATATATGAACTGTCCGTCTAATTTAAAGATGGTGGTGAATTGTTGGTTATGAAGTGGTCGTTTATGAATGAGCGTGAAACTAGAGGAGACGGAAAGTAGAAGTGGGTGAAGAAATGGTTATCTTTCACGCTAAGAGGAAGCTAAAGTTTACACTTTTACATTGCAGTTACTCTTCACAACGCAGTTTTTAAATTCTAAAATATTTAGGATTAATTTTAGCAAAAGATCAATTTAGCGGGAAGAATTATTTGAGAATATATTTAATCAGCATAACAATATAAGGCATAACTTCACAAAATTCTAACGGGAAAATAACCTATGGAAGTAGTAATTGGCTTGTAGACCATTAAAAAGATTCAAAAAAGATGAAGAAAATATTTGTCTTAGGAGATATAAAGAGTAAAAAACAAACGTACGCGTATATTTATTGTTTTTGGGTTCTAATTGAAAGATTAGGAATAGAATAGAAGGAAAAACAGAAGTGAACATTTCACGAGGAAGACCACGAGACATGTACATAATGCAAATGAAGAAGGACGTATAACAGAGAAAGTATCAAGGATTGATGGCATTGACATCCTAGGATTGAAGTACTGATGATGGTGATGATAACACATCCGCTCCCTAGCCTCCGAAAGGGTATGGTAATGTTATGAAAGCGTTAGGATATCACTCGTGAAAAACAATAGGAAGAATTATTCTGTGGGAATATACGTCAATAAGTTCCATAATATGTTCGTGTTCCTTTTGGTTGGGTAGTGGCCGTAAATGCTGGGGGAGGGGAGGAAACAAATTCCCGATTGAGAAACCTTTCTCATTGATCTTAATATTAGACAAGCTCTCTACATAGTGCGTGAACTCGACCTTATCCTCCATGTCAAATGTAAAATTTTACGATTGACACATTCGTAATAATTTTCATCTAGTTGTGTGTGCTCAGGCTTCAAGGAAATCTCATTACAGATTTTATCCTAATCTCATGATTGTTTCCTTGGTAGGACGTTTTTAAGAAACGAGCGACTTTTCTCCGGATTTTATTCAGTTCCAGGATACATTTTACAAAGATGTAACAAATTACTCGAGGAGTATTCAATACAAGAAGGGAAGAGTTCTTTATATTAAATTTCTTCGTTGTATTCCCCAACTATGCGCTTGATAAGGGCTATTGTTTTCAATTAATTGGACTAATTGTGCTAATTCAAGGGATAATTATCCAGCCAATTCAATTTTCAACTCCTAATCTTTTGCATATGTTTTCCTCAGATAGGACCTGACATGACGGTGACCAAATATATTCTATGGTAAATAATGAAAATTTTAGAACTGCCTAAGGCCAGTGTGACTTCGGGTCTGATCGATCGTTTTGTTTAATGTTTGATTTCAGTGTTATTTTTAACTTATTATTCTTGAATGCATAATCACTGTATCGCCAGTGAACGTTGTAAAAATTATGTGAACAAGATTTGGGATACTAATTGCTCGTTATAAGTAATTTCTGTAGACCAGCATTTCTGAGGAAAGAGCCATGTTGCATTTTGTATTTTAACTGATACCTTAATCGTTAAGTAACTGAGAAGGTTTCCTAACACTTCTCTAAGGTACAGGCTAATTCATGAACTCACCATTTTAACTCGGACTATATACACTGCTATATTTGAGGTTACAGAGAGCACTGCTAGTCCAGTTTATTGTTTTCATTCATTTTACGTACAGCTTGCAGGTCACATATCAATTTGGCGAATGAAAATTCATCGAAAGCTTACTTGAAATAAAATGTAATCGCATCAGTTTGTTTGTTATTTGAGATATTTTAGAATAATATGCACACAAATATCAATTTGGGTCTCAATTCTTGTTTTTTTCCGAAACCACCCTGTTATTAGATTTGAAGTCGTAACTGGTGAAGAGAATCGTATTTTTGTTTGTCTCCAGCGATGCACGTATTGTAGAATGAGATTTTTACAGATCAGCGATGTCAGTGATAAAATTTAGTAATACTTTAATCTTTCTTGCTTCCAAATTGAAAGATAAGAGTGAACCCAGCTAACTCTATTCCTGTTTATCTAAGTCTTATAAAATTTGCTTGCTAAATAAACTTCTGAGAATGATGTAACTTCTCGAGAGAGGGTTTCTTTGAATTGTTAACGGACTCTTCAACCGCAAGTGGTTCGAGTGGGTGCAGTTACAGTTAGGTAATTAATTGTAAACTTTTAATTTGTTCTCTTGGTGTGATAATTATTGATTAAAAGTGAAAATACCTTCAATGCTATTGAGTTATAGTACTTCACAGATTTTTTCAATTGAAATCAAATTGATATCGCTAAAAATGAATGTGGTAGGTGGTACTAAACGAACAGACTCGCTATAATCTCTAAAGCTAAACTTTGCTTTGATACATTTTAAATTCTGTCCCTCAAGAAAACATTAATATAATTCTTCTTCTGAGGATAACTTACCCATATAAACGCTGGAGTTTATTTCAAGTAAATGATGGTACTTCTATCCAAATTTCACTTTTGTTCCAAAATTCTCGATTTCTTAAACGATTATGTGCAGTTTATTCCCTCCAATCAAATATGTTTTTCAAGTCTCCGACAGAAGAAGCATGCATTTCTTTGTACATGATTATCTCTCTTTCCGACACGCTCAACAAAGAAAAGCATACAAAAAGTTGCATCTCCGTGCGGCGTGCCTCTTCTTTAATGCACTCTCATGTCTTGAGCCATCGCGATTTCATGTGGAGTTATGAGACGGACCAAGCGACACCCATATCGAGGACGCGACTGCACTTCACCACGAGAAAACGTTTCAATGAACTTCTGTGGGATAATATTGAAATGAGACCGGAGGGGAAAGTGAAAAGAAGAGCGTCACGCCAAGCATAGAGTGGTTTACAAGAGAGTTTTCACTCCCAGAGGAGTTTCGGGTCCGGGCACAAGAAAAGCCACCGACCAATCTCGAACGAAATAAAGACGGCTAACTATCCATTTCTATTTCCCAACCCCTTACTCTCCATCCCCAATCACCTCCTCCCCATTTCCATTACCATTATTCTCTTTCTTCTCTCTCTTTTCCCCCCGCTTCATCCCTCTCCCATCCCCATGACTCCTATCCCTCCTACTCCTCCGTTCCATCCCTTTCAATTCTCCCCCTCCTGGTATTCCCGTCCCTCCTCGCCCGTCCCGACCCGCTCCCTCACCTCCTCTCTCCCCACCTCACTCGCTCCCAGCCCAACGGTCATCGGGTCCCAGACAAGGATCCCTCTCCATGTTTATTTTATCGCTGCGGGAATTGTCCGCTCGGACACCGGCGGCGGCGGCCGGAGAAGGGCGATGGGCGAGAGATGAGGGAGGGAGGGGAACGGGTAAGAGGGGAGAGACACGGGAGGGGGGACCAAGGGTTCGGCGGCGGAGTGTGCGGAGAGAGATTATGGGAAGAGGAGGGAGAAAATTGATGTGGGGTGGGGGAGCTTTCGAGGATGAACGCGAGGGTGGAGGGGGAGGGCAAGGGGGGGTTCAAGAGTGGTGGGGGTAGAAGAAAGGTGAAAAGGGGGCGGGCGACTGTATTGGAAGGGATGGAGGAGAGGGGCTGAGAGGGTCATCGTATTCCGAGGGTCGCACTGGCAAAAGTGTGTGTGCGGGGAGTGGGTGTGGCGGGGAGAGGGAAGGGAAGGGAGAAAAGCCTTCCTCCCACGCACCTCCCGCCCCGCCCGCCGTGCAGGATAAAAAATTTGAACCCGTACCCGCGCCTACGAAGATTGGCGACCAACTCTCCCTCCCTTTCCGTTTCTCTACAAACACCAATCAATCTTACAACTTGTTATAACAAATCTCTATTCGTTGTCAGCGTGTAGAATGAAGGAGCAGAGTCAGCATGTTAAATGAGGGAACCGATTCCCCTCAACTAATTCGAACATGGGGACATCTCGCAAGTATTTAGTCGTAAATTTGATAGTTATCGAATTTATGTGTGACCAAGAAAAACTTTGGTTTTGACAGTTCCTTGGTGTATTTCTAACATGTTTAGTAAGTTTAACAAAAAATTAACAACTGTTCTTAAACCGTAAGTCGGTTTGAAAGGTGAGAATACGGCTCAATGATAAATGCGTTATTATGGGATGATTATTTCCCTTACATGCACTGTCTCGATTTCCCACAAGATCTAGCAACCTGAATATTACCTCTCTTGGAGTTATCTTGAGCTTTTCGGAGTTATTACTCATAATGGAACTCAGAGCGCACAGCAGCACAGCACAGCTGGACGGTAGGCTCCGTGGGTTACCATGAAACGTTTATCCGAATAGCATACATAAAAATTTAAAAACTACACGACTACTGCAAAGATTAAGATTAATAATTGTATTACTACATTCATATATACATTGCCAAAAGGTATATACTTCTATGATTCTGTAGAATCTAAAAATTGGCCAGAGGAAATAAAATGTTCACTCTCTCCCACTCAATCCTTTCGTACGTTCTCCTCCATTCTCTCCCTTATACATCCCCCGCCCGCTCTCACCCCTCGTGTTTTCATTCCGCGAAATATCGCTCTTAAAACGGACGAGAGGTGGGGGTTGGGCGCATGAGGAAGCGAGAGGGGGGAGATGAGGGTGACTTTTTTTCCATGTGGGTGGGGAGTAGGGACGGGTTTGAAATGTTTTCGGAGGGGAGAGGGGAGCACATGAGAGTTTTTGGGGGGGTTGCCGGTTTCAAAGGGAAGAGATCTCTCCCGTGCACGCCATCACAGGGAGGAAATGCGTGCTAGGCGGAGACAAACGGAGCGGCGGTGGGGTGGGGAGGCACTAAAACCAAACACTAAGAAGCAAACGCGGATGGCAAAAAGCAGCTGTGTGTAAAAAATATATGCGGACAAAATCAGTCGACTCTTTTGCCAACGAGCCACAGCTCTCTATCCATTCCAACCAGCGTTGCCAGATATTTTTCGAGACGAGTCGCCGAAAAATGGCACTGATAGCAACCAAAAATCGCCAAATCCACCGAAAATGTCTGATATAGGGACCAGGTTCTATGCATAATTTGTAGATTTCTGGCAAATTTTTGTAATTCCCACTATACTTCAGAATAATTTGAATAATATGTGATTCTCAGCGAAGGTAATTTGGATGGAACTTTTTAAAAATATCCGTGCACTGCAATACTTTTGAGATTTTAAATAATATGAAAATTCACCTCGAATATTATTATACGATAGTTTTTATTTATTACGTATGTTGTAAGAAGAATCCTCGCTGTTTAGGAATGATTGGATAGGATTACATGTTACTTCATACAAAGATGAATATGTTTGGTTGTGCGATATGAAATTTCAACTCTCGTGAGCAATTAATTATCGCCATCCTGTCAAGAAATACTTCTCTACTGTCAGACTTGGTGCTACATGAACTTAAAAAAAACCAATTCGCTTACAAATTTTTGTGTGTCAGCTCTGACACCGACCTGAATCCCATAGGGTTCACTTAGATATAGGTAAAATTGCCGTACAATTTATATAGAATTTTAAAAATTCGATATTTCGACTCCTCATGGTAAAAGATTGGTTAAATATTTATAATGTGCCCACTCATTGACAGCACATTCAAATTAACACGAGATCATGTATTTTCATGATAATTAACTACGGTGTGCTAATTTTTATTATCTCATAAGAACGCGACTATAATGATGCATAATAATAGCAATTGGTATTTAAATCTCAGTAATCTCGATTTAGGACTTTCCTTTGCTCTTTAATAGCATATTAAAATCGAAAGTTTGCGCTAAACTGTAATATCGAACCGAACATCAATAATTTGCAACAAATTGTGGTTTACCAAATACATACAAAATCGATTAAAATCGGCATTGGGACATGAGATCGTTTGCAAAATATCATCCCGCATTCGATACATCGCCATATCGCACACTCCAAATTACGTATGCAGAAATAAAAATTACAAATAAAAAAACTGGAAACAGCACCCCCTTCCCTCCTATCCACAGACCCTTTGACACCCCACGCTACACCCCTTGGACCGACATACCCCTTTTCAACCTTTCAGTCCGACCGGACGTCAAGAATGAACGGGTTTTCAACGCTAATTTTCGAGCAAACGGCGGCAGCGAATCCTCCACATGTTCTGAGCGAAGCGCGGGGGTAATTGCGAGAAAGCTCAATGCGGAGGAAAAATGTATCGCCATCAATCAAGGGGCAGCCCACATACCCTCGCGCGAGAGGGATATTTCAGCGCGGGTGCACGAACATGGCTCGCCACGCGGCGCTAAGTTGCAGGAAACCTATTGATCGAAAGCCTTACATTCAGTTACATTACGGTTTTTTTTTAGCATTTTAGTTGATTAATTTATCACTCGTATTAATTGGAGCACAAGCACAAAATTACACAGGCACTATTCAATTTTAAATTTATCAATATTTTTTAATATTTACGTTAGAAAATGTTCCTACAGGATATGTACTCCCAATTAGAATTATCATGGATTAAGCAACTAAAGGGTGCAAATAGCATGTTTTCGGAACGTATAATTCGTTTAAAATATGTTATTAGCATCTTTTTCTAGCTACAATGAATGCTCAATTTTAAGTTTTTCTTTCCCGAATCGTAATTTAAATTGGCTAAGATGCTTTTAAAATGAGGAACGAGTTATATAAACAAACCAGTATCGTGCACTGCTGATCATACAATCAGATAAATAAAAAAAATCGTATGAAATCAAGGGAACAAACTCTGGCTGCCAGAATGAATTCATCTTTGTTCCCTGTAATAATCTGAAGATATTATATGTAGGTGTGTAAAATGTAATTCCTTTGCCAAAATAAGATCACATAACACTATTGTAAAGTCCGAGTACGATACCTATAAAATAAAATGAACATCTGGTTATGAAAACTTAAAAGAAAATATCATATTATATCATGATCATAGACTCATAAATATTCTCCTGAGCATCAGTATAAAAATAATATAATTAATTTGGTCTCCAGATATTTCGAAATCCGACGTTATTTGTCGCCTTAAACCATGTCTCATAAAAATATATGACACAGACGCACTTCTATATGGCATACTGTCAGGAATTCGGAAAACTGGGGGTATATAAAATATCAGGCCGGTTAAACGCCCCTCACCTATCAGTATGACTGGATAAAATGTAAGATAAAAAATTTGAGATTCTGTGTCTGAGTTTGAACGCAATATTTATCTTTCCTATATGACTGCGTAGATTTTCGCGGCGGTGGCTTGAAGAATTCTGCATATTCGAGTTTTCACCGCGTTGTTTTTTGAAGCCGACAACAGTTTCGCCGAAGTTGCATCCGGCGTCTTCTATCGTCATTTGCAGAGGACATCTTCGACCTGAAGACGCCGGATGCAACTTCGGCGAAACTGTTGTCGGCTTCAAACAACAACGCGGTGAAAACCCGAATATGCAGAATTCTTCATTTATCTTTCCTATTCACCAGCATATTGCTTTCCTTTTGCGTCAGTAGGGCGATATATCAATCCGTCTTGTGATGGAAAGAGAAATCTCATTACAAATTACTTTATTCTGTGAATTTTTTCCCGTTTTTACGCAATTTCTAGGTAAAATTTCATGAATACAATTTTAATAAGTATCATTTCTAGTGTTTTTACAGTACTTGCCAGATCGCATAAAAATAGCTTATTTGGAGAAATTCGACAATTTAGTGTAGTTGTGATCAACATCATTTAAATTTTTTCAATTTATACTTGTATAAGAAACTCTTCAATTAAATTAACACTTAAGCTACGAAGATTCATAAGGCACCAAAAATTGGTGGCTGCACTACTGAGCTCCGCCAAGGCACGTTGTCTCTCATTTATTTTCCAAGAAATTGAACCAATTTCCTATTTTACTGGCAAACAATAAGAGATTGACTTTTTTTATTGCACTCAGCTTCTAAAATTCTTCAGCGGCCTTCATTATTGGGTAAATAAATTGGGGTCATTCCATGATGTTAGCGACTGATTGTAAACAAGATCAACAATATAATCATGGAAATTTCAATCTATTATTTATCTTTCCAAAAGTAATTTATGTTATGTCAAAGGTGTACCGTCAAACTCTTAATACATCTTTCTAGCTTTATTATACATACATGTAAACATTAGTATTATTTAATGAATTAAATACGAGACATCAGATATACTTTTCGATACTTTCTGATTCAGAACGTTTGACCAACTGGTTTACTCCCTTGTTCCCGAGTTCTGGTATATGCATATTGTTATCCAGCAAAAACAAAATAATCTTCGGTTTAAAAAATTTAATATTTCTGAATTTTGCGAATTTTTCAATTAGTCGTAGTGATATTTTGATGAAGTAATATACATCATACACCACATTATTCCTTCGGAATTTTTTATTTGTCCAGTGACACGTTACCATACGCTTTTATCTCAACACCTTTGACCAGGAATTTTCATTTTCTGGCCAAACTTGTGGCTTTGTAAAGCTAGAAAATTGTGTTCCTACTTGTAAAATCTCCATATAGTGTATGTATGCGTTACTGAGATGACGTTTTGACATTTTTTATCAATAACATGAACTGCATGTACAGTATTTCAAGTAGAACGCGGTAATTTTGACGAATTTGACTCATAAGATCAGTTCCACTGAGTTTATGTGCATTGGTGGTGGTGAAGAGAAACCTAATGCGAAATTACAAATAGTGTTGGTTGGGTGAAATTTCTATCATTATAGTATAGTCGTAAAAATTTCCTTTTACCACGTACATGCCAAAATTCAAAACGTTAACTATATTTTAAAAGTATATTTACGTATGAAATATTGTTACAAATCAATCTGGAATTAAATCCAGCATTATATACCCAGGATTTCTTCAATGATTACTGGTTGATCCAATATTTGATTAAGTATTAAATGATTTCAATTACACCTGATTGGGAAGCGCACCCACAGGAATTCCTCTGCTTCCCAATACTCTGCCTTGGATCTGAAAATATTAGTTTCCAACCTAAGACAGATTCCACGTTTTCAACATGTTTAGATTTAAGATGATTAACGAATAGCACCAGATCTTATAGCTTCAATCCCCCGTCACCTATGACGAAATGTCACTGAAGTATTCTACTGGTCAATCCAATAAATTCTGATGATTCGTTTTGGTTTCAGGCAATAAAAATTATGTACAGATCATCGCACTTTAATCTTGTTGATCAAATAGCTAGAACGTCATTTCATACGACTTACTCGTCAATAAAAGTGCCCGCTCAATAGCTACAGCGGTCCTGTCAGAAACAAGGTGTCTCCCGCTCGTCATGGACAAATAATTATTTAGCGAAAGTCTGCTATGATGAATTACGTTTTTTACATCCTTAAGTTTCATCTATAGCTTTGAATAATGCTCGAATGTCAACACATTTTTCTTCGGTAAATACTTGAAAAGAGTTTAAAAAGGCTCACCACGATTATGATGTAAAAATGCTATAATCTATCTATTTTTAATGAATGTAACATAGTTCTGTTACCTACTCTTTTTGTCTCCCTCCGTTGTTCATGAGTTTGATTCTCAATATACTGTAGCTATATTTGCAATAGACTTTTGCTTAATAATAGGAATATTCACTCTATTATTCCATATATTTGCTTCAATACGTGCAAATAATCCTTAAATAGACGGTAATGGTACTTTTCCTGAATTTTGAGAAAAATGAGAGTATAAATAAGATGAAAACGTATTACACGGATTAAAACGTATTTTTTGGCAGCTGAAAACATTATTTGGTAGAAAATAAGATTCGAAAATATATCGTGTGAATTTATTGAACTTTGTCCGACAAATTACTCATAAAATTGAACGCAATAACATACAATATTTTAGTCTGATTCATTTGGTAGGATCTCTGCATTGTAATTGGAATTACGTGAAAATGTGGTCGAAAAAGGGTCATAGTTTTGTAGGAGCAATGTCATATTTGGTCAAATAGTTGAGAAGAACTAAGTATCTAAGAATAATTAAAAAAATAAACTATGATCCCATGGGGTTCTTGACGCAACAGCAAAAATTATTGATTACGATAACAATAGTTAAGTAAGTCAAGAGAACTTCAAACTCTGGACCTCTGGACACAAATTTTGTAAAATCAAAAACACATACTTTTCCCACGCTCAATGAAAACTGTTTATTTTCAATATAAACATATTAGGTCTTTGAAAGAAGAGTCATTTTACTTAAATAGTGTCCGTGCCAACATTTTAAACTAAGGGATGGACTTTTGGCGCGGACATTATATGACAATACACCCACCTACCATCGAAAGTTATTTTATATCTGACCCCCAGAAAAGAACTATGCTGGCTGGAAAAAGAAATGTTTTACTAAACATTTGAAAAATAATATCCACATTCTTTTCATTGATACAAACTTACTGACTTCATTCAAAGAACTTTTGTTCCAATTCACTCCTGCAACTGTGATTTCCAGACTGAAATGATATCGTGTACGTAGCGGCAACCGAAGCAAGAACAAGATCGTAGAAAAAACACAAAAAATAGCATGTGCAGGTGCTATATCAGCCTAAAAGGTGACCGTTGGCAACGAGATATTTTGTCAGCGAGAATTGCGTGCACAACGTCTCAGCTGTTCCGAGGCCGTGTTTGGGGAAAGCTATGTCATCAGTCGGTCTCGCTGTTTAGCGAGAGGCTGCTTCCTCTCTCACTAACTAATGTCCGGGACGCCACAGCTCACTATCCATTTTCCGACTGCCTGGACAACGGGGACGAAGTGCCCTCACCCTCTTGGAATTTTATTCCCTTCCCATCTCTACGACCAGAGCTCTCCTACTGAAGTGCAGCACATTGCCTGCGGAATAAATTTCCCTGGAGTCTCAAACGTTCACAGTCCATTGGATCGATCGACGATGGATTTCCACATTTGTAGAACGTCATTGTTCTCACATCGTATTATTTATAATGTTTCCAGTTTTTCGTAGAGAATCTGTCGTCTGCAGAGTGGACTAAATTCTCAATTTGGTTGACAGAGTACAGGAGTAGCTTTCTTAACATTTCGAGTCGTCCGTAAAATATTAGTACCAGAGCCAAATATCTTTATTTTGGGCGAAACTCTTTGTTTTTCGACTAAAAAGATAGAATTCAGCCACATCGAGCTCCGTATAGTACTACAACTTCCGTATAGTGCTTCATAGCTTCGCCCAGCCAAGGAATGAACACAGCAAGCCTTTGAAAAGAATGTTTCTTACGCAGTCACTGATCTTTAAATTCGTATGACTAGCTTACCGAAGTGCTGGAATGCGCTATGGTTGCGTAAATAACATTCAAAGAACAAACGCAATTTTGGTTTGTATATTAATTATTGGTTGACTAGAGAAGGATTGAAATCTTAATTAAAAGATGGATTTAATTTTCTACATGACGAATTTCGTACCCAAATAGAAAGTAACTATTCGATCCATGTGAGTTAGGCCATGAGAGGAATAAAAGATCACAAAATAGTTTCCATTTAATACTTATTTCGTTAAAAAAAACAATTAATAAAAAAATAGTGGCATAAAAAGTGTTGAAACTGCTACTACGCGCTGAAATGTGTACATTCCCACTGGAGTCCTATTTAGGCAGTAGGCTCAAAAGTTGTTTTGGAATCGAATATTGAATGAATATAGGAAATAAGTTACCATTAGTGATACGGGGAGTTCTTCCAGAAGACTTTCGCCGAAGGAAGGTACCCTAATAAGGAGGGGATGACGAGATGTAGGTTGGCAACCAGATTTTCATTGTCGTGCGGGTGGCAAACATTAGCGGCGCAGGATTCCCACCGTTCGCATCTCTGTCGTTTCCGTGGCACGACACATTCCAGGCATAAAGAACGAAACTGAATAAGCACTTTAAAAAATTCACGATCCTGCTAAAGACCTGCGTTGACGTTTTACTGAGACAATGGGCAAGGGATACAATGAGACAATTACCTGAATGAAATTGAAGGGGCCGAATGAAGTTGTACCGAGACAATGGACCGATGAAACTGAAAATATGGATAATTGAAGCCCATGACGCTCACTTTTTCCAATATAATATAGCATTCAAAAAGACAACTCGTGAAAATAAGAACAACTACTCCATAATTCACATAAAGGGGAGAAAAAACAATTGCTTAGTTATGGTGCACTCGACTAAACATATTGAGCAAGAAATGAAACCACATCAAGATTCAAAGTTCCACCAAAATTCGAAGATAAAGAATGAGATCTTTGCATATGAGGTAAGGGGAAAATTTTAAATTCAATAAGACAATACTGATTATTGTGAAATCCTATTTCACACAAACTACAAATTTTGAAAGACCTAGAAATTAAGAACGGCTGTCGATGCAAGCCGTAGTCACACCAACTTACTTACAACCGTTTGTGAATTTGAAATTCACTTCCATTACCCTATGGCTAGTTGATACAAGTAAATCTTTACTAATGCTATTGAATACTGAATTATGTTCTCTTACAGGTAGTGAGAAAAGCAATGCCCTAGGTAATTAAATGAATTTGAACCCACGGATGAAAAAGAGTAGTAAGAATGGAAAAGTACGAGTATACTATTTATATACCAAATCAAACACAGAGAGGGTGTGGGGGGCATGATAGATAGCTAAAGAACTATTATAGAGGATAAGGTTATTTAAATGGAGATAATTTGTCATATTTTAATGTTACTTTCTTCATTGCATGAGGGAAAGTGAACACTGTAGTTTTTATATATCAATTTTATTCCTCTAAATCAGTCACTATTTTATGGCTTACTAAGAATTGGAATTTTCTTTGTTTCCTCGTGGATCCTCACCATGGATCCGTTGCAATAAATTTCATTGGAATTGACATTAGATTATCAGAGGCTTTCATTCCTTTTTACGAAAGCTTGCGTTTCTTAATGTTTTCCATGAAAAAGCTTTCCAATGCAATTTTCTCAGTAACTAAATAAAAGTCTAAAAGAAAGCACCAGATATTTCAAATGAATGTCATATGATATGGATTTCAAATCCTTTTAGTTTCAGTAATTTAAACTTCTACAAAGTGGCAAATTATATCTGTTTATCCATTTTAGGTCCATCAAGCAGGATACTAGTCATAAATTTACGCGATCGGAAACGGTAGTTTGACATTGTGTTAGGAGAGAGGTCTGTTCGTTTTCCACAGTATTTAATTATTTCATGATATAGCTCATTCTTTTCTACTCATTTATATGGATCATGGCTCCATAGATGGAGACCATGGATCGCTTCAAAGGATTTTAAAAACTCAGGACGTTATTTTTATACAATTATGTGTATCATGGACTAAACTTCTCATATTTGTTTCCTAATACTTCAAATTCGTCATTCATCATTTTTTAATAGTTAAGTCAGTTTTCTAGAGATTTTCATTCATCCTTTTGATAAATTCAAGCAAAAATTTAGAGTGCAGTAATGAAATAAAAGATCAAATGGAATCACATTGAAATTGGAATACATAATATACATGGACATTCATATCATCGCTGCAATTTCCACTGTGCATAAATGGCAAGAGAATAAGAATCGGTGTGCTGAAGAGTAGTCCTAAAAACTACTTTACTTGTCGATTAACTGAGATAGATAAATTAGCTGAATATTGTTTAAAAAATATACAACACTTATTATTTAATTTTCTGCTATATTCTCCTTCGGAAAACCATATTAATTGCGTAAACTCCGCTAATATTTGACATTTTCTCAAGCGTTTGATATTTTAAGCTTTTAGGTGTGCTATGTATGACGTTATGAAATAGAGATGTTAGAAGCTGGATTACAACCATTAAACTATTTATAAAACACCTCAATATTCTGATAGCCTATTTCAGTGGAGAATCTCTTTCATAAATATGAACCTCAAGAAACATAAAAGTCTTCATAAGTCCGGATTTCTCTAAGGGGCGGTGACTGGAAGAAGCATGTAGCTTCATTCGTCTCTTTTTTTATATTAAATTCCAATCGAATAATCACTTTCCTGTTTGAAATACAGGACACACAACAGATTTCTTCACAATATCAGCGAAGAATTTATCATTGGAGGCTGAATGAAAGCATCCCGTTTCGTACTGCCAGGTTACCAAATGATGAGTGTCCCAATCACCTTCCTAAGTGAAGGTTGATGATTTTTTTTCAATCATGAGATCATACCAATATCCCAGCAAAGACTGCTATACACATCATTTTTCATCAAATACTTTTTGCAAATACTTACATGTTACACACGCATATATCATATCAAATTTTATAGAAGTCATTCATCAACAAGGTACGATCTATGCTCAACATGTGACTGATTTCTAACCGCAGATTTTTTTCGGGCTATAAAAAAGTGGAAGAGCCAATTGGTAATCATGAACGAGGAAAATAATCGTTTATTGAAAGATACCCACTTTTAATAATTTTATAGCAATATAATTCAAGGTCCAAGGACTAGAGCGTCAACATGTAATCTCGATTTAGGGTAATTAAAAACATATTTGAGTTCCAGGGGCCATCACCTGATTTTTCAATTGCTTTACTGATTCAAGCGTTACTCGTATTGCAGATATTTTAATTTTGCGTTATAAAGTTGTAGAAAAATCTTCCAAAACTTTACTTACTTACTGTGAATCAGAATTAAAATCGGGAACCTTCTTTTCGGTACGGTAATCACAAATTCTGCGAGAATTATAGATATAAACCTTGGTCATCTGCATTTGTAATAGTTTAGTTGTTCGAATAAAGTGTTTAACCAATTATTTTCATTTAACAATCGGCCTTAATTAATTACAATTCGAATAGTGTTGTAAAGTTAACCCCATGAGAATATTTTCGGAATCTTTTCGTTAACCACATACCACAAAAACTGCCTACGACAAAAAAAAATCCTCGCGAAATACTGTTCAATTCCTGCAGCATGTAATAACAGCCATCAGATTGAGAGAAAATGTGAAAAAATAAAACCAAAGGTGACAAAAGACATGCATATTAAACTTACTCGGCTGCTATCTCTTTTGGATGCACGTAAGAAGTGGGGTGTCTTCTAGAAGTGGTGAATTATGGGAAGACGATCTGAAAAGGAAAGGAAAAGAGTATTTAGTAGTGTGCTAAACTACATCTATCCACGAAAATTAAGATAGTAGGGGATTGAATGATGATATATATAAATTAAATTATAAGATTTCCTTTCCACTTAAAACTAATTGATTACGCAACAAATTTCTACGCTCTCTGCATCATATCCTAACAGGAATTTAGGAAATCGTTTGTTTGGTTTAATAGGTTTGAAATAAATTTAATTAGTTAAATCTTAGATATTGTGCCGCTTCTGGTCGAACAGAGAGAATTTGTAAAAATTGTTCAAATTATTTACTATGATTTTAATTATCCATTTCTTATCACCAATATGTCATTCAGTTCTAATTATTAATACTATTTATTTATCTCTCTAAATTATGCTAATTATCCCTTTAATGCTTCTCATTTATATTTTTATCCCGCTACACTTAGCAATAATCTTTTGTACCACAGTACTGAGAATCAACATTTCAGATCAATAGCTAAATAAGCAATGATTTGAAATAATGCACGAAAATTGCACTTAGCCTTATATTGTTTCTACAGAATTCTAGGATTGTTTGGGGACAAAATATACGCGTATGTTTCCGAAATCTTGAGAGGCAACACTTTCATCAGCTTTCATCAACTTTCTTGATTGGATCTAAGTAAATTGAAGACGTTTTCCGAAGACTTGCAGTACGTTTTGAAAATTTCATCCTACATACCTAAGAAAGAAGACTCAAGAGAGAGAAAATCAAAGTGATGCATTGAAAAACGTGTAGATTTAAGGAGCCGCTTTTCCTAATTAGAAAAAAATAGATGCGGCCAATCAATACGGGAATAAATAGGCAAAGTAGACTTATTAGCTCCGTTTATCTGGTTTTTATATTTTGTAGCTGCGAGAATTATCTATACTAACACCTATCCTCCGTTTTTAAAGATGGCGATTATTCTTTTTCCTTTTTATCCTTAAGCAGTTTCTAAGTATTATGTTTAATAATGTGCTGATTGCACAGGGAATATTTCTATTAGATTTTTTCAACATTTGAAAGACCTCTCTACTAATGGTGATAGTTCTTTCTCAAATAATGTATTCATCAATTTGTAATATAATAGAAGTTTCATGTAACATCTTAGTGTTTCATGAATGGGAATGTGAGGACAACTCTTCACGTACTGTGCATGCCAGGTGTGGATGCAATTCATGCCACATATGCTGGTGACTTACAGGGCACTATGTACATGCTGATGAATGTGTCTAGCTCGGGTTTTGGAACATTTTACTCCATATGTAAGATTAAGGAATATGAAAGTCTAGTAAGGGGAAGTAACAGTTATAGTTTTCAATAATATCGTATAAACTAATTTCAAATATTTTCAAACCAGAGTATCCAGAATAATGATAAGACAACCTTTCTCGTTAGTTGTGCAAACTCAACGGTGTCTCCACATACTCATCTCCCGCCTTTGCCATAATCAGTGACCTCCGGCACATTTGGCCAGAGTGCGCTCGGGGTCTCCCTCGCCCGCCGAGAATTTGGCCTTTGACGTTTTGCCACGCACTGCCGCTTCCTCTCTACCGCCTCTCCCCCGCCCTTCACCGCTCAAAGCAAGTCCACCGCTAAGGAAACTCGGACGCAATCAGCCAAAATGAGCTTTCCACATTCGGTGACCTGTCTCCTGGCCCTTGTCTGCCAAAGGCTTTCACTCAACGGCACGGATACGGTCGAATTTTCAGGTCGAACTTGCCAGAGAACAATGGCGTTCTTCTAACAAACCAATGTTTCAAATGGTCCTTATCCAAATGTTTTAAATTTTACGCCATTCATGACGTCACTATTTCGTTCTCCTGTCCCAGGTCATAATTTGCACAGGTTTCAAGAATTGTTTCTCGACCCAACACTGTCATATTTGGAAATAAAATACGTACTTTTATGCACTTTGGAGAAAAATGGAGTGCATTTCAATGCAACAATATCGGAGTAACCAGAGTATCAAAATAATTTGCCTTGACCGAGATGCAAAACCAGATCCTCCGATATCTGGCTTGCGGAGTGCTTAAGTAAGTTTGGCTATCGAGGTCTCCTCCTAAATTCCAAAATATTTTGGGTCCCGGTCAAGGCGAATAATTTTTACACTCCAAAACTGTTACATTGAATTGTACGTTTAGCGGATGACTCCGCTAAAAGTTACTGTCACAGCATCTCCAGTAGTTTCTTGGAATTTGAACGATAGAGTATTTTGAAATGTCCACCGGTAACTTCGCTGCTTGTATACTTTTCGAGAGTAGTCTGCATACAAATAACCTGGAGATAAAAAATAAAGCGTGCTTCTCGGTGAAGTCTGTACATAATTTCGGAGAATAGTGCCTTTGCTAGCATGCAAGGAACAGAAAACACCCCAATGACATCCTAGCCGGCCCCGAAAATACAACAAGAACGAATTTTAGGGACATGACTTTCTTTGTACGTAAGTTCACCATAAACATTACTTTTATATTATTTAATAAAATAACGTACTCGAATCCCATTTTATCGCACATTGAATTCCAATAGATTCTCGTGTAAGTAGAGATTTGGTGATTGCTGAACGACAGATGGGCTAGTAAAATGTGGGTATTTTTCCTTTGGTAACGGGTACAAGTAATTGAAAGGAACATTGCACCCAAGACTTTCTTTCAATAAAATAGAAATGACTATGAGACGCAAAATGGAGGGATGTAAGTGACTAGAAATTGGTAAAATTATTTGCAAAATTATAACTCAAAACGAAGCGAATCCTTAAGGGTTTCATGCGATTATAAGCTTGACGTATAACGAAGAACGAATTACTCAGAAGTCGCTGTAAAGTATCCTAAATCACCTCCCTCATATGGTGATGTTAACCTCGTAATACACCCAAGTTTACGAGAAGCCATTTTTTAAATCAAAGAATGCGTATCTAATATGCATAAATAAGTGAGATGAAATATTTTATTCGGGATTAAAATGTGATTAGATATTTTCTAAGAATATTTCTTGAACTATACAGGGAGAAAAAAATAAACAGAGAACGTTCCAGATCCATGTTATTAACTTTTTTGTGTGTCAGTGGTGATATTATATTATTAGCTGCCTCAAATATAAACATTGTAGTTTTAGTGGACGAGTTAACTTCCCAATAAAATTAAATTGTAAAAACTCGTGTAAAAAATACGTGAAATTGTATACAAGGTGATTATATTTTATTATATGGAATTAATTATTCATATATCTTGATCTGTTCCAATACACCTCGACGATACTCCACTTATCTTTAAGTACTTAACTGCAATTAATTATACCATTCGCAGATACTTGCAAAATAAAAACTTTACACGTCCCAAGCTTCCATATACAGTACATGCAAATGGAAATGCATCTAATACCATTTTATTTTCTATCAATGCTTTCTGCCTGACTTCCGGCCATCTTGCTCCCCTCTTTTCTCCTCTCGCCTTCAAACCCATCCAAGGACATGCACGATTTCATCCCTCTCTCCCTGCCGTAATCATCTCTGCTGGCATTTCCTTCTTGGTTCCTCCGGAACCGCTCACGTATTCTTCCTCTCTCCTCAAACCCTGCCTCTCCAGAAACCTTTTCCCCAACATCCCCCACGCGCTCCCTATCTCTTTCCCTCCTTCACCCTTTTACTCCTACCCCTTCCTTTTCCACACCTCGCCCTCCCGACCACCTCTCCCCTCTCCGCCCTTCCACGCAATTAAATCTCAGCCACTGGCTACTTTTGCATCGTCGCCTCGCTAGGAGGGAGGTGGGAGGGAGGAGGTTGGTGAAGGGGACGAAGGGGAGAAGATAAAGGAGTGCTGGTCGAGGGGAGAGGGAGAGTGGGGACGGGGGAGTGAGGGCAAAGGGGAGCCAGTTTGAGGAAAGTCACAAAGGAGGCAAACTCCGGCGGCGTATAATGTCAATGTTATGCGCCTTCCTCTCCCGCTCCTCTTCCTCTCCCTGACCCCTCCCCCTCGCTGCCACCCACACGCAAGGGCCCTTTTCTCCTTATTAGCGGAGCGGGCGAGGGTGGGATGGGGAGGTGCGGCGGGGGGAAAGAGAGTGCGGAGGGAGTGGACGGCGCGCGAAAGAGTTTGAGGGAGAGAGAGAGAGGCCATGTTCCAGAGGCGGCGCATTTTCGTGCTCCTTTCCCCGCGAACACTCCCGCCCCCTCTCACGCCCGCTCCCCACTTATAAATTGAAATCCACCTCTGCTGCTCTTTGATTCGGCTTATTCTATTCCTGTGTTGGTGGCCCTTAATTAGTTCGCTTTCTGAGGCGCGTCGCTTGTACTTTTCTCGACTCGTAATGGTTTTTGCGATGGCTACATTCCGAAGGTAGTATCCACAGAACTCACAAATAGTCTTTAACGAAGTCGCGTTACCATAGTCTCCACGTTTGCCTCTTTGAATTATTTTCAAAATCTCCATTATTTATCATTCTTCGATAAGTAAATGGCGGTTTTTCTCGCTCATCCATTATTGACATGGATTGTCCATTATGCATAAAATCGTTGGTGAAAATAAGGTAAAAATGGATAACGATGGTCAAATATGAGCTGTTTAAGAAAACTACAAAAAGCAATATATATAGTATATAATCTCAACCTACGTTATAGTTTCCTTTAGAAAAACTCGTACTTAAAAATTCATCATTTATCATACTTAAAAATTCCAAAAGAAAGGCCATCACGGTTAATTTATCACACGAAAAAAATAGACATGGAAATGGAATCGGGACGTAGATACGAGTATAAGACCGATTTTTATTATTTACATAATGACAAACCTAGCGGTGTTTGCCACTCTAAAAAAATAAGAAGACGCCAAAGGGTTTGTCGCTAGAAAGTGATGAAGGGAGACAGAAAACAGCATAAAAGCATCAGGCCAACAGAGAGCGATGAGATATCTCAAAAACGAAAAGGTAAACATAGTTGAGAGGCAGACCTCCATTACCATGCGTGGTGGTGTGAGCTAATGAATGACTTACGTTCAAGTCGGTGCTGATTTCGTCGTATGATTTAGTCTGTGGGTGAAGGAGGAACAACTGACATTGAGGGATACCTTTTTAAAATCCTGCAAAGAGATTTCAATATTTACCGAAGGATATCCACTGAAAAAAGTGACCAAGGATGCCTGTTCCCAGAAATTTCAAAGCAAACGAAGTTCTAAAATAGAATAATTTATATATGGCATGTAAAGTCTAAAGCATAACACTACTTTAACTTAGCGAGGTAAAATCTGAGATTTACGAAACTGAAATGAGGGTGCACGTATCAAATGGTTGGTTCATCGCTTTCCAGGAAAATTTACGATACCAAAAGAATACCCTGAAGTGTAGTCGTTTTTATTCTTTCAGATTAGTTCTCTTGATTAAGGTGATAATCAAACGATTGTAAAATTTGCACCTTAATGCACCAAAATCTCATGATTTTCAAACCTAAAATTTTACGAAAGATCAAAAAATTCATTGAAATATTTTAAACTCCTCCCAGGAAGATGGAAGGACCTACGAATGTAGAATGAAGACCGCCTTACACTGTTTAAAGACATTTTTTATTTATGAGATTTTTTTATTTTATGAGGAACCATTTACGAGACTCGTATATGGTTCACTACACTTTGACATCTTCAGGTACGAGTATAAAGTACAGGGTTATCAAAATATCCCCTCTTAGTTTATTGGTTCTAAGGAAATGAAAATGAAACTTAAATTTACTCGTATTTCAGATAATGGAGAAAGTATGATGTGGAGCACGTCAGAAATTGACGTTTTTTTAAATAAAGCCACTTTGCTTTTCCACATAAAAAAGTGGTTTTATTTAAAAAAAACTTCAATGTGAAGATTTTCCACCAAGTTACGCCAGAAACTGTTTTATTTACGTCAGAAATTGTCTAGTCTTTTCGGAATATGCCGAGGGATTCTCTCTCATCAACACATCTGATCCTTGGATATGAAAGTCACACGTTATCCACGCAGGGATATCATGGAATAACTCGCTACTACCGGGATCCGAACCTGGACTAGGCATGGGGGGGTAGTTGACTCGACGGCGTCCGAATCAAATCGAAACCCTTTTCCCCTCCCTCTGACTACTAATTTCCCCGTCCTTTCAATTTCCGTACTCGGGGAAGGCAAAATACTATTGCCTTTCACCTCCCCTACCCACGCCCAAAGTTTGTTACGATTCCCGCTCTCGTTTTGCGTTTTCGCCTGCGCTCCCTCCCAATTTCGAGCCAATTTCACTTAATCTCTACCCCCGTCGCAATCCGCAGGCCACTTTCTATCTTACACCTCCGCTATCCCCGCACCACCGACCCCGAACCTCTTTGCCCCTGACCCTTTCCCCATTCCCGGAACCCGAGGAGGGAGAAGCGCGACATCATGGGGCGCATCGTCCTCCCGAAGGCACAGCCATCAATTTGCAAACAAGACCTTTGCAGAATTTCAATGCCCTTTATCGCCGCAGCTGCTGTACCGCTCGCTCAGCCGATAGATTCTCCGGCGGTGATAATAAACCACGGAAACCCATTGCTTTATGTTTTGGGGAGGAAAAAAAATTAAGATAATTGAGTCTTGAGGGATGAGTTTGTGGGTAGGTGGTCTCCGTGCGATGTTCCGCCCTTGGGCGCCGCCGGAAGGGTGGAGGGAAATACCTGGCTTCTCCACGCCCTCTCTCACTCTCTCCTGCATCCTTGATTCCTGCCCCTTTTCCCCGAAAAACCTCCACACTCCTTCCCCACTCTCTCCCTCACCATAACCGCCGAGCCTTCCCCCTCCCGATCCGACGTAGTCCTGAAAACCCACGGCGGCGGTCTCAAATCCACGCGTATTAAGTCGTTTGACTCTCAATTTGTCCCTTGTTTTTATTTATTTTAGACTCTCCTCCTCCTCTACTCCACCCTGGCACTCTATCAGAAAGTAACTCTCGTCCCCCCTTCCCTTCCGCCCGTCTCCCCCTCCTCCCTCCACTTCCCAGCCTCCCTTCCCACCTCTTTCATTCCCCTCCCCGTTTCCTCCCGCCTGCCTGCCTTGGACACAATCCTCTGCCCTCCAAAAACCCCTTGAGCCCCTTATTATTTTATTTTTACCGTCATCGCCACCGCCGTCACGCCCTCCCTCCTCCCACTCCAACCCACAATCCGCCGACCGTCCCCTATCCAAACCAAACGCCACCTCCACCTCACCACGCGGCGGAATTACTAATTATGAGTGTGCTCTCACGCGTATCCTTTTCCGCCCAGTTCGTTTTTTTTATTCGCTCGTATAATATATATATATATATATATATACATATATATATATCTATATATATACACATACACATACACACACGCACATATGTGTATAATTTTTTTCCCTCCATGAGCTCCCCCGCATAAATTTCAGTGCACATTTTTTTACCCTTAGCATACATCTCTGCCCATTTAAATTCTCACTTCCCGATGGTTTTATCGTTAGACTTCTTCTCTGATTCGAGTGAATATCGGTTGCCCAACGTTGAGTCCTGGGTAAATTTCTAAAACTCTCTTGGAGATGGCCAAGGACGCTTTGCGAAAAAGTTAGTAATAATGAAAAGAGTAGTATAGTATAATTGAAGGTCAACGGTAGAATTCTTTTGGAAGTCTAATATTTCTTAATAATAAAATAATCAAAATTTTTTCTTTAAAATTTAATATAAGTAGATAATACTGATACGATCTCATCAAATCATATGGTTACATGAGTTGGTGGCGTCCATGTATCATTATTATAATAACCAATTCAATAACTGTTTATAGAAACTATAGGAAGGTAAACCGCATGCACTTCTCCCCAGATTAATAAAAGGTGTCTACAATCTGAAGGAAAATATTCTAAACCTACACCATTGTTTCGATTCGCTTAGTATATTTAGAGAGAAAACTATACAAGGGTGAAACTCAAGTACTCCATTTGAAATGTACTTGTATTTGCTTTTGATGCTTCAGTTTCATTAAGCCATTTACAAGATACTCAGCATTCAGACTTTATGAAATAAATAATTAATTATAATTTTCCGGACATGACCGGGCGCGGGAATCAAAGTGAGCGACCGTTACTCCTCGCAGTGCGAGACCGTGAGTTGGCTGCAAAACCCCTCGATCCACGGGCCCCGAGACGCAAAGGGGGAGAAGTGGGTTGGGAAGATGAAGAGGAGGTAGAGAGAGAGAGATTGCTCGGAGTGAGGGCATAAATGAGACGGGGAGGACGGCATTCGTAGAGAAGGGGCGTGGGGGGGAGGGATGAGGGCAAGCTCTTGCAAGCGGCACGAGGGGGCGGGAAAGAGGGTGAGAGGAGGCGGGGGCTCTTTGGGAGAGAGGGCGAGAATTGCAGGGAGACCACAGGAGAAGAGAAAGAGAGGGGAGTCGGAGAGGTGTGGGGGAGAGATGTGGAGGCGGTGGGAGAGCGGGAAAGGGGAATGCTGAAGCGGAGACTAGGAAGGGAGAGGGGGGCGTGAAACGGAAGGAGAACGGAGGAGTCCGATGTGGAGAAATGGGTGGTTGTTGAGGGGTTAAGGGAGAGAGATGGGGTTGAATAGGGGAGAGGGGATAGGGAGCCTGTGGATGGGGGTTAGAGAGTGGAATAGAGAGAGAGAGAGAGAGAGAGAGAGAGAGAGAGAGAGAGAGAGAGAGAGAGGAGCAGCGCCATTAGATTAGAGGCTGAGCACTGCGTGGGAAGTGACGTGGAGAAAGCGAAATGGGTTCCGGGGGAGGATTCGTGTTCGGGTTAGTGAAGGGGTTGAGGGCACCCAGGAGATGGAGGGGATAGTGGGGGGCGGGGGAAGGAGAATAGAGGTTAGACCAGAGAGGGCGGGTAATGCCCGAAATGGGAGAAGGGAGCATTAGGTGAAGAGGGTTTGAGAGGGAGCGAGGGAGAGAGTTAAAGAGAAAGGGCAAGGAATGGCGAGGAAACGTCGGGCAAAATATCGGGGATGGAGGGGAGGGGATAAAATGTCAAACGCGTGAAACGGGATCGATCCCCAATTAGGTAAAAATATCTATCGAACTAAAGAGGGCATGAATCCTTGCCACTAAAAAGTAATTTAGAACATTTCACGGCATAGGTGTATTAGCATTCTGTGATCAGCCATAGCAGGTTAGAATGTCTAACGCACACGAAGGTCATATAAGTGTTTCAAAAGTATTTCAATGCAATAGTTTGACGTATTTCCTTATCATTCGATTTTTATTACGGAAATGAATGGGAATAGGGTACCAGAAATTAACAACGACCCTGACAATATTAAGTTATCAAACTACGAGTCTTATATAGCCCCGGAAGGAACACTGACAACTAATTGTAGATGTAAGGTTGACAAATAAATGGATTATGCACTAAGTACAAATTTATTGACTGATGGAAAACTTTTACAAACCGCAGTTACAAAGTAACACGACCCTGGTACGAGTACAGTGCGTTAGCACAATCATCAGGTGATCAACAATCAGCAGCGAATGATGATGATAATGCACTGAAACTGTGTCGTGTGACTCAGTAATTGCGGTTTGTATAAGTTTGCCTTCAATCAAGAAATCGTAATTTTCCTAACCGTAAAGTTTCGAAAAAATTGACTTTTATTTATACGAAATGTCAAGTTTGATTATGATCATACCAACTAATCTATGTGTATAATCCTCCTCCATAGTAGTAATAACACCGATTTCGATAAAATCAGACGTTTGAGTTAGTGTTTTCAGGGAAAGGCATATTTCTTTGACCCAAAATGTATTTATTCGATCCAAGTAAACACCGTGAATTCGGAAAATGCGTCATTGTGTCTTTTAGTTTTGTTTCACGTAGAATTTAAGTTTATTTCATAGTATGTTGTCAACTGAGGTCATGATATTTTGTAAATTCAACCCCTTCAAATCCGTTTCGAGACAAGTCATTCATTCGAGCTAGAGACTTCTGGGTTAGCATAAGAATTGATATATAAACATGAATATCTATTGCCCCTAATGGAAACACGTTACCATATTCATTTCATTATTTGCCTAAATGTAATACTATTCCTCCCTATTCAACCCTGTACACGTTTAAGTGGGCGCCTAACGACCGCTGTATTGGGACTAAGCAAAGAGTATTCTCCCTTCATAAATGCTATAGCGCGATGAGACTAGTTTAATAACTTTTTCAGAGAAAATTTCCTACTAGGGTTGGTATTTATATTTTGAGTCTTGATAACACTAAGTGCTTCAGGCGTCATCCGACGTTTCCATTTGAAAGTTTGACTCTATTAACGCTAACTTTCTTCAGATCATTTTGTCGTTTGATCATAAATTTTGTTGTTTACAGTGACTCGAAAATTTTGTCTCAGCGAAAAAATGGAGTTGACTCGTGAACACTTTTGTGCGATGATTCTTTACGTTTTTCGACGTGTATTATCCAGACAGGAGTCCATCGATCAACTTGCTTCCACTATTGGTGAAAGAGCCTCATCCTTTGCCACTAAAACGCTGGTACGTATAATGAATTCCATCACGGCCGCCATCAGCTCAGCGACGAAAGTCGTGAAGGTCGTTCAAAATTACTTGTACCAGTAAGCATTGATGCTGTGCATGTACTAGTAAAGGATGATAGTCATGTGACTTACTGTTAGTTTGAAGAGTCCTTGGGAATTGGTATGACGAGCATCAATAAGATATTACATGAACATTTAGCTGTGAAAAAAAATTGTTCACGTTGGATTCCGCATAATTTGACAAAACCTCAAAAAGATGCTCGTGTCAACTGGTGCTAAGAAATGCTCAACAAATACAATCGCGGTGCATCAAAAGCTCTGTTTAGCATCTACACAAGTGACGAATCATGGCGTCTTAGTCCAAAATAAAACAGGAATCCACAGTTTGGGTCTTCCAAGTCGAGCCAAATCCGACAAAAGTGATTCTTGCACAAAACACATGGAAGCAAATAATCGCCTGTTTCGTTGGAATAACTGGACATGTGGTCACCGTATCGTTAAGAGGAACATCGAACCGTGAATTATGAATGGCACTTGTTTGCCAGAAGTGCTTGGTGAAATACGGAATAAGTAGCGGCAACGAAGGATCAATCTTCATCATGACAATGCAAGTTCTCACAGATCGGCTGAACTAACTATTCGACTGGTCAAAACTTCGAATTGATGAGCCATACTCCGTACAGCCCTGATTTAGCACCATATGACTTCATTTTATTCCACTTAATCAAGAAACAATTGCGTGGCCAACGTTTTTCGGCGCCTGAAGAAGCCGTTGATGCATTCAAAAACCATTTTTTGGAGGCACCTCAATCGGAGTGGATAAGGTACTACGAAAATTGGATCGAGCGCATGCAAAAGTGTATTGATTATCATGGAGAATACTTCGAAAAACAGTAAAGCCAATTTCAACAATAAATTACTGTCTTTTCATAAAAAGGTTGAAAATATAAATATAAACCCTCGTAGGTGCATCATAATACTTTTTCTACGCTACAGGCTATCAAAAAGAAGGGAAAATGATGTATAATAATATAAACTGATCGATAAACTATCGATGGATTACTGAGCTTATATGCTCGTGCTTTGAGCTGCCTCAAATTTAAATTTACAAATTTGAGCTTTGCTATCGGAACAATCAGCAATAAGGGTGATTATAGAACTGGAAGTTGAGAGTCAAGTTTATGGCTTAACACATAAGGCCAGCGCCACCATTTTCATTCGCAACTTATAAAACGCCTTAGTTCAGATACACTGAATGGGATAGAAGACTCGAAGTGTTTTCCACTTAACACGAAAATGATGACGTGGCAAAGTTTAAATCTATTAAACCCCAGAGAACTTATGCACAGGCTTTTCAGAGATATTTCCGCACACTGATTGCTACAAACAGCTTTTCACACTTCATTGAAACACATTGGAAAACGGGATTACTTAACTAAACAAAGATAAAAAGAAGGAAAAAAATGTTACCAGAAATTATATTTCAATCTTTTTATCACATAAACCCTAAGATCTCTGCCTATACTACGCAGTATTGTTTCTCTTCCATCGCTTACTATCACAATGCGGAAGTGGATCGCATACCGAATGTTGCACTTGGTTGAGTTTAAAAGTGTGACTTTTATTGCATACATCTGACAAACAGATCTACAAAACCGTAGAATTCAATGAAATTAGTCCTCAAAGGAAAAGTGGGTAGGATGCGTTGATATTGCATTTGCCGCCAGAGCGTTTCTCTCCCTCTTCGAGAGGACGTACGAATATTTTTTTCTCTCGTATTTATATACACTTAATTCTAGATGAGAAGGATATAGCTACTATTTTTATAGCTATAATTTTCGCAGTATGATATCGACCGATTCGTCTAAATTAATGATACTGTGATCTTTAATTAGCCACCTATGTCCACCCCACCTTCCAATTGGATGAACCCATGCAATAATTTTAGATACATTGGAGTATACAAGTATCTGTAATATTATACCAATACATTCTTCAGTGCTATTCCTCCATCTTGCTGTTGACCCAAATTATGATTGATTGATTATCAGTATGACCTTAGATATTACGCACCTCATACAATCATTATCCATTTCTTCTCATTTGTGTTACTTTAGGTAAGTAATCCAATATCAACTATGCCGTATTATCAAGCTAAACTTAAACGGGCCGACCAATAATGACGTAGCACGTTACCCATGATTCAAGATCGAAATGCTACTGAAAGGAAAAACCATAAACAACTAATGTACAGATTGAATTATAAGCCGACTGACGGCGAAATGACACTGAATTAACTTAAATTATTTACATTATTGCACTAAAGAAGAGGAGGTAACTGATGGAACTTTAATTTTCGACATGAAGAATTCACACCGCATTTAAAGTAATTTTTTATTTGTTTTTTATCGGTGGAAATAACCAAGCAGACTAGAGTCCATTTATAAGCAATTAAAATAAGACCGAAGAGAAAAATGTGCCAAAGAAATCATTCGTAACATGTTGTTTAGAATCTGAAGTTTTTTTACCCGACTACCAACAAGTTTACTTTACACTTACTTACGTTACTATTAATTATCAACGTACCATGATGACAGAATAACATTCATTAAAATACTTGCATCATTCTTCCTCTTTAAACTAATTAATTAGGTAGTATTTTTCAAGAAAAAAACAGAAAACGTGGTATTTACTCGGCTCATTCATACGTAGAGGGCAACGGAATATTTCTCAGAAAAGTCTTACAAGTTATTCGCCTTACCAATCTCTGGCGGTTTTATAAAAGTAAAAATAATGAATTGTAGAAGAAACGGGTCAATTTAGTCTGATGGAAAGTCCTCTCGTCCATATGACTTCGACGCAGGCCAATCGTTCTTAACATGCAATGAAATCTTTCGGGCACACACATGTACCGAATACGTTAGACTAAATTTTCACACGACGAATGGGACACTACATCGCTTCAAATGTGAGAACAGTTCCGCGCGGCATTTGCATCTTTAGTCGACGCCCTCCAATGGCTGACCGGAGGGAAAAGTAAAAGTCATTGCCATTACCACTGGTGAGAGGAGAAGGGAAGGGGAGGGAGGAGCGCAAATCGGGAGGGAGGAGCATGGGGATGAAGAGAGACAGGAAGACGGACCGGGGGAGGGAGAGACAGAGAGAGAGGATGGAGAAAATGGAGACGGTGGGGAAGGGAGGTAAGGGAGGGGAGCACGCGGTCAGAGGAGGTCCACCGGAGAGGAGGGGTTGCGAGGGAAGCCGGCTGCTGCTCTCTGCTACACACTGTCCGCCGCACGACGAGTGAAGGGTAAGCGCGAGAGTGAGAGAGGGCGGAGGGAATGGAGAGAGCGAGAGAACCCTTGAGTAAGAGGGAAGGGAGCTAACAGGGGAGGGGTATAGGCGAAAACGGGGGGGGATGGGAAGAGAGGGGTCCGGTCCATGAAGACCCACGGGCACTGAAGATCATTATGTGCGTTACCATGGAGACGTGGGCAAACTGATTGAGGGGCCGTAATTTGGGACGAGCGCGGCGAGAGGTCTTCCACCCTCCTTCCCTTAGCAGCCAGTCCTACCCCTGCCGGCCACCCCCCCCCACCTCACATATATACCCTGACCCTTCGCTCTCTCGGTCTCTTCCCGTCCCTGCCCCCTCCACATACTCCCCCTCCCCCCACGGGTTTCTCACCGCCCACCCCTTTTCCCGCAACCTAGCGCACACATACATTTCCCCCAACACCCCTCGGCCCCCACTCGTCCTCTCCCCACCCATTGCCTGCAAACGCCTCTCCCTCGCCCCACCCCCTCTCCATTTTCGTGCGCTGCAAGGAGGGAGGGTTAGGTGGGAGACAGCCGGACCGGGAGGAGGGACGGAGCTTGGCGGGGGAGGAGAGGACGAAAGGGTTCGTAAAGGGATGCAGGGGATGGGGAAGGGGTTCTTGGGGGGGCAGAGAGAGAGGAGGATGTGAGCAAATGAACGTTGCGAGGGGGTGTTCAGAGGGGGTTAGCGGGAGAGTGTGTGGGCGGGTCGGTGGGATGGGGTGGAATCAGAATGCTTAACGTGTGTATGTGTGTGTGTCCGCCTTTGTGTGCATCGCGTGTGCGTGCGCAGTGGTAGTGTTAGAGGGTGAAGGGAAGTAAAAGGGTTTGCAGGGTTTTGGCTGTGCGAGGGGTGGGTGGGGTCGTGAAAGGGTTTTGTTGAAGGGCTCCGAAGCAGTCCGGGAAGCCAAGGGCGGATGGTGCTCGAAAGTGGTGATCGAGCGAGAGGAAGAGGTATCGGCGAATGATACCATTTCCTTTCCTGAATCATTTCGGAGACATTTTTTTCAAGACGAGAGGATGAATCCGGCGGGAAGGACTTGGAAAATGTGTGGCCACCGCAGTTGTTGATAACCCTGCAATGTTACCCGGGCCTAAATTGGATCCAATGGAGTGACTGACCGTCCTACGTTTCAGCTGCCTGCCTCATCTAGGGATGCCTCCGTTCTGGTGTGCTCTCCGATCCCTTGCGTTATCCTAGCTGAATACACCTGAGACCCAGGAGGATCCACCTAGGTTATATCCACATCGCATCTATTACGCCACACGTATTCAGAATGCATATGCCAGAGAGCACGAAATTCAGGCTCATAAGGCAAAGGAGGGAATATGGGAGGATGGCGAGCATACCAATACGCAACATAATTACGAAAATTGAAAAAAAGCTGCAGACTCCACATCCAGTTTTCTAGTCTCGTAAACGTCGTGACCCTCATAAGGCATGACTAAAGGGGAATATCTTAGTTGTTATTCCACTTCATCTATTCAAATTTTGAAAGTTTTCTCAATTTAACGCAACTCCATAAGGTGGTTACGCATGATTGTAAGCCACTCATTGATTACCAGGGGTTAAAAATGAATGCGACACTATGATATCCAAGCGCCATTACTATCTTACCATGAACATTTTCCAGGATACATGTGAATTTAACATGATTAGATATTAATATACACGGAGCAAAGACGCGGAATGTTATCGGCGTAGTAATTAATTATGATATAAAGTCATTTGAGGTAATGTAAAAACATCCTCAACTTTTCTTGAGTATTTTAGAAAGAAATAAGCACTTTGTGACTTCCACACTCTTGTGGAAGTCACAAGTACTGAAATAAGAAGAAGAAGTAAAAATGTGGAAGTCACAAAGTGCTTATTTCTTTCTAAATATGACGTCCTTCCACAAAACAAAAGCTTCTACCTTCGATTTAATTTTCTTGGGTAATTAAGCCTTTTGATTAGGCATCACTTGGAAAAGTCCAAGTCTTTAAATCGCTGAATCCAATCAAATTTGACGCTGTTGTCAACCGATGGTTAAATTTCCTCAAATCGTAAACAAATATCTCTAAGAAAAGTAGTTATATATAACAATTTGTATGATAGCATTAAATCATCCCAATAATTTTGCCAGCCCTCCCCTGAGATTGGATAATTGTATTACTTTATATCCAGCTCGTGGAGACCATACACTTTTCTGCTCTTGCTCAATTTTAATTTTATTGTTTATAAAATTAAATAACCTTTCCATATCAATTAATTAATTTGAATATCTTACCTAGAGATAGCTTTCTAAGCATTGATTTCGTGGTACCACTGTTGTAATGTCATGAAATTGCCATCTATTTTTCTCTCTTACATTGGAAGTACTATGGAAACTTTGGAGTTTATATCTTTGGTTGTGTTCTTTAAACATCCCATCAAAAGAAAGCCGAAAATCCTCCTTCAAATAAATTTCTGTATTCCAATTCAGTTTCTTTGCATTTCCTATCTGGTGTGTTATTCAACTAGGCTATTTGAGCAAATCTTGACCTTTTAGTTACACATTCAGTGTGCATTATTATAAGTATCAAGAGAATTAGTGTAGCCGTTAAATTTTTCTATTTGTATTAGAATTAATTATGCTATTATTTATAATTTCGCCTAGAGAGACGAAAACTGAAAATGAAGGTTAAAATTCTTTTATCGTCGTTTAATTAAATAAGCCAAACAAAGTCGCGAAATGCTTAATTTTACAATTAAATTCGGTCATGGAAAATGGAAAAACGTAAGAGAGAGAGAGAGGTATAGAGCTTGGAACGGGAACGGCTCACAAAAGGATTAAAACACAGAACGTTGGAGGGACTCGGCAGGAGAGATGTTTTAAGTAGATGAGCATTGAAATAAAAATGGGAGATGTTATAGATGTCACTTAAATTAATAAACCAAGCCAAAGCCGTTAAGTATTTAATTTTACAATTAAAAAAACACTCCACAAAGAGAGAGGTTGAAAGGAGGAGAGGTATGCGAACATAAAGGGTTCGAACGAAATAGAGAGGCAAGTAGCAGAGGGCGAGGAAAGCGGCCAAAAAAATTGAAAGGGCGCGCGCGCTCCAAGGGGAAGTGTAATGAGTTGCGGGACGCTTCACCGCAGCGGCACCGTCGCCGGGATCGCGGGGAGGGGTACGAAGCAGCGCGGTGCGAAGGGGAGGGGGTCCCGGGGGCGAGCGACATCAGCCGCCGGGCTCATCTTGGCGAAAAGGGATGGGGGTAGACGGGAAACGGTTTGTAATCAAGGAAAACATTTCCGACAATCAAAACAAAATTTCTGGAAGTGAGGGAAGGCGGGGGGGGAGGGAGATGATGGGGGAGGGGTGAAGAGAGAGAGAGAGAGAGAAGCACTCCTCTCTGCCGCGATGGAGCAGCATTAGCCCGAGGGGCGACGCGCATATGGCACTCCGGGGCGGAAGCAATGGAAGCGAGAGAGGGGCCCTCTGAAAGGCAAGGGGTCACCTCTGAAAAGGGATGAACCGGTGGAGGCCTTGCGTTCTCCAAGGTCTTGATGGCTCGATCCGGTGGCGGGCGGCCTCGAGCGAGCGTCCCATGCACCAAGGGCCTAGCAATAGCAAAGGGAGACTTTCAGTGCTGCTGTTGTTTTGGCATCCTCGCTGCCCAAATGATTGACTATACCAAAGGTTTTTTTTAATATCATCACTAATTGCCAAAAAAAAACCCGGCGTAAACCTGTAAGAAATCGGGGCACCAGCCAACAAGAGGACCCGAAGTGGATGGAAAACTTCAAGAAATAAAATTTTATATTTTTCGATGCCATCGTACGGAATAGAATCTTCAAAACAACTGTTTTAGGGGAAAAAGAGGGAGTGTTGCAACACTACTCTAATTCTGTCTTCGCTTGCAACTATTTCCTTTACATTGTTCAAGTAATTAAGAATTTTGTGTTGCATTAATTATAAACAAGGACAAGTAATCAGGAACAGTCATTTAGGACTACAAAAGAGAGGAAAGCTCATATTTGCGAACCAAGTTTCTCGAGGACTATGCCTCAATAAAATATAAAAGAAGATATTGACATAAGGAAGAATATAAATGCTTGAGCATATGCTATAACTGATTAGTTTGTTGAAGATATTAATGGAGGAAACAAGAAATTAAGGAGAGCTAAAAACTAATAACACGACAAATATACTATGAGTTTCATGCAGGAAACTTTTGAAAAAGATTTCGCTTGAATGACTGCTATAAACGCTCTTATAATAATAGAGAGAAGAGTGTTGGGAGAGAGAGGTAGAGGGGGAATAAGGAAGGTAGCAAGTATGCAGAGCTAAAACCCGAGTTATTGTAAAATGCACGAATATGTGTAATAACAATGTTTCGTGGTATGTTATTCGGGGTTTAGAAGCACATTATTGTAGCCAGGATTCATCGAAAACTTATCCTAACGCGATAGACTACTGCTAATATTTAGTAACGAATGACGATAGTCATTCAAGCAGTATTAAGGCCCATGAATCTCATTGGAGCCGAATTTATTCAATGTTAGGTAGTTTAAGATAATAGACTGACATAAAAAATTGAGATAAAACAAACTTATTGAATCGTTGGGTTATATTTGAATATCGTGAATCTAGGGTGCCGCTTAAATACAGTTAAGCACGACATGTATTACGCTAGGATAAATAAATCGACCGCGAGGAAATGTTAGCGGAAGTAACGATGGAGCGGAATATCTACAAAGAGAACGCGGCCGAAAGAAAGAAACGCTGAGATGAACTCCGACTCGAAGACACTTGTGGGATTTATTTGCTACAGGAAAATTATCCCCTCGGAGGAAAGGGGACGATCGTGTGGGGGGGGAATGGGAGACGGGTACCCCTACCCCCCCTTGTGTTCCACTTTCACGCGTCGATGTAACGAAATCCGAAAACACGCGAAATCTGTGAGCCGTTTTAATCCGAGGGACCTCTGTTGAGTGCGAGAGGGAGAAGGGGAGCCAGAAAGGAAATAAAAAAAAGGAACTGGAAGCAGCCACGCTCTCTCTCTAACAGTTCCCCAACCCCCTCCCCATCCCCCAATCCCAACACTCTTGCCTCCCCAGAAACTTCCCTTTTCTCACCTGATGATTCTCCTTTTTCCAGGCACTCCTCTCCGACCGTCTGCGCCCCCAACCTCTCACTCCCGTCCCAACATTTCCCCCCACTACGACTCTTCTCCAAAGGAAAACTTATATCTGCGTGAATTGGAGTTAGTTATTATCTGATGAAGTGTAAGGATTTGATAAAAGGGGAGCCGGGCCGTTAAAAGAGAAGGGAGAGGGAGGAGTGGGAAGGAAAAGGGGGGAGGGTCCGGGGATGAAAGGGAAAGGAGGCGTGGAGTCGGAAGGGTGGGTAGGGGTGGGAGATGGGAGGCGGTCGGGGTCGGAGGCGTGAGCAGAGAAGAATTGCGGGCAAGGGGGGGGTTGGGGTTACGTTAAGGGGTGGAGGGAGCCGTTAAGGGTGTGGGCCCCGAGGGTGGGGACGAATGCAAGATATAAAGAAGGGGGAAGTGGCGAGAAGTGTGGGGGGGGCAGAGGGAGAGATGGGGAAGAGGGAGAATCTGACGGGGACGGTGGAGGAGGGAAGTTGAGCGGAACGGGAATTAAAAGAGGGACCGGAGGGAAAGATGTTATGATTGGAGCGGGGGCGGGAAGGAGTGATCCCTTCCACGCGGATTAGATGGGACGCACAGCCTGAGGCGGCTTGAGAGAGAGAGAGAGAGGAAATATATATGTATATAAAAAAGGAGAGCAAATAAAAAAGAGGAAAAGAGATGAAAGTGCGAGGGAAATGGGCACGAAGATGATTGTCTCGTTTGTAGACTACATTTACGACTGAGGAGGGAATATTTACCGAAACGTTGGAGAGTGGGAAAAGGATTTTATTTGGTAGCTGGACCCTGGAAACCGCAACCAAGAGAGGGTGCCTGAGAGGGTGTGCGAGTGTGCTTCGGCTGTGTGGGGCTTTTTATTCTTTTACAAAATCATTTAACAGGTTTCTCAAAACTTCGTAAGGAACTCAATTAAATCTTATAAGGAGATCTACCGCCAGGAAATCACCTTTGTCTAATGTTAGACATCTCGTATTAGTTATTATATATACTACACAATCAATACCGGAGTAGATAGGCAATGGATCAAGTTTAACGGAAGATATTGTGTAACCGGTGTGAAGTGTACAGTATCTTCTAAACCTGAATTATGACTATAAATTGACTTCATCTCAAATTTCTACTCTACATGTGAGAATTTTAAAAATACTCAGATGAATATTTTGTTGAATATTATTTCATTTCTCGCAATTTTATCATTCTTATGTTGCCATATCGTTTCTGGTAATACTCTGTCTTACGATAATCTCGTCTACATTTCATAACAATGACATATCTCATATTTAAGCTTTTCTCTTTGCCTGGTCTATTACTATTTAACGCAAGCAAGTGATTTCTGACGAAATTGTATCATTAATCAGAGGGAGAGAGCAAGCAAAACGACACTTCGTGTTTGCTATCTCCCTTTGGGTTCTTCCACCACTGGTGTCTTTAACCCTCCTGTTTAATTTCTTTAAATAATATTTGTCTTTTAACTTTAGCTTATTGTTTACTACATGTTAAATGTGTATATTTTAAAACTATACATTTTCACTCCTGTTCTCTTTAAGCAGGACATTTTCCAGGCTTCGGTCCAGCAAAGCATTGCTAAGCTGTCTGCAAAACTTGCCATACACTATCTTAGAGGACAAATATCACATTAATTATTGTATTCATTCACTTCTCGATTCATATATTGCAGGTTAGAATAATATCATAAACATATGATAATTTATATTTTTTCCTGAAACATCTATATTTTCAGGTATTTCATTGCATGTCAGGCTCTCCAGGTTTAGAAGAAACAGGAAAAATATTGATGAGAAATACTATCTTGACATATGAATGAGATCCGATTCCAAGGATAAAAGGGAAATTCCTCCACCGAACAAGTTGCAAATGCCTTTAAATAAGAAAAACCTCAATTATCATAAATTTCTAAGGACCATTAGGGCTCATCTCATTTGAAATAAATCTCTAAATTGGCTGCAGAGCGCATAACTCCCGGTTGCTAGATCGTTAATCTTTATCTGAAGGAGACGAAAGTAAATTCACGAAAAGTTCCTTCAAAAAGTAATGGGCAAGTTCTACCCGATGTTTTCACTAAGTTAACCAGAATGAAAGCCTACACTTAATTGCTGGCACATATAAAGGTGGTTTTCGTTTGGGTGATTACTGGGGCAGTACATCCTAGTAAATAATTATGGGATCATAATGGAACGGAATTCCAGTCAAGGAATCTAATAACCAGAGATGCCAACTCAGTCTTTACAAGTTGAACCGCAAATTTACTATACCTACACTAAATTCAAGTAATAAACGGAATAAGTGGAACGGCTAGTATAGAGATAGGGGGAGCTTTTCTTTTACATTCGTACATTGGAAAGAAAACATATTGATGGTGATGAAACATAAGGAAACTATAGATCAACATCCACGATACGTACATACATACATACATATATTTCTTATTGTCATTTCCATGCAACCATCACATTTGGGATCTTCCTCTATAGTCGTTCCTGTATTTTTCCTGCCACAAATTTCAGCAAGCTATCGCGCCCCAAAATATGCCAGATCAGTTTATCACTGCGCCTTTTCGAGTTATATATAGACGTACTCCTTCACCCGTCCAAGAAATATTTTATTTAGCTTTCATCATTTCAATTGATCTTCAGCTGTCTTGTAGCACCATATTTACATACAAAATTCTTTTCTTCTTTCTGCGGCTATTTATTTCTTTTGTTCAACAAATACGTAGTTTGCATGTACTAATATTGTTCACATTTCAAATCCACGTTCCGATCTGTGAGTATGAATTTTTCTTGCACAACGGCATCGCTATTGCTACCCTACAATATTCTTCTCGATTTTGCAATGCGGTAACATTGTAGAGTAAATGAACACACACATTTACATCTTACAGAACAAAATTTACTATAGATTGCCAATTGCGTTCAAATCGGATCAGAAAAAGTTGAACATCGGCGATCAAGATGGTAGCTGAAGGGGTAAGAATGTGCAGCCACAATGCACTGGATAAAATACCAAAATCATGTTTCAAAGGTTCTGTGAAAATCATTATATTACACGTACCTATCGACGACCTTGTCGGTACTTTAATCGGGTCTTTATAATTTCAAATATCCTTCAAGTCAATGTAAAAATCATATGCCATATGAAGATAGGTCTGATTTCAAAGATATCTTCAAATCGTGTCACCCTCCTCAAAGGTAAATAAAGTTTCCACTCCGCCGCAGATGTCAATGCTTTCGCGTGATTTTACGAAAAACCATCACGTCACACTTCAATCACCTTTGAAGCACAGAGTACGGAGGAACCGAATTCTACGACTACCAATACGCCCAACTAGAGGAACACGAGAAAGAGGGTGTTTCAGGATGAAGGGGAGGAAGATGGGACAAAAGATTTCCCGCGAGGTGGGCGGTCGCAACTAGGGAGGGAACGAATGAAGGGACGGTGTGGGGTGAGAATTTCGAATAGTCGTAGCTGCGTGGAGCGAAGTGTGACGAGTAAAAAGACACCAGCGGCGCCGTTGTATGAATGAGTTGGTGTTGCTGTGGGGAAGGTGGATGAGATGGAGGGGGGGGGGGGGCAAAATAACAGGGGACGGAGTGGAGAGGGCGAGAATTTAGCCGTCCGGGCTGAGGAAATGAAACAGGAAATAATAAGTGTAGTCCGTGGCACAAGCAGCAGCGGTGGCGCGAGCCAGAGGGGGCAGGTGGATTCAGATGCGTGGGAGTTGGAAAGCGGTGGTGGTGGAGAGCCCTGGAGGCGGAGGATGAGAAGGGAGGAGGCGGTCGGTTCGGAGCGATGGGAGGGGGGCGCATATATAAGTTGGAGGGAGGGAGCCGGACAACGAACGAAAGGAAATTTAATTGGGGGTTCAAAAGTCACTTGAAATGTATGTGGGGAATAATCCCAAGAAACCGCTTGAAAGTGTAAAAGGAGCACAACCAAGCACGTATACTCAAGGAAATGAAATAAATTTAACATATAAGATACAATGATGGGTATTCTGACGGACAATGCTAAATGTAGGGGCACGGGTTCTAGTGGATTGGAAACATCATATCTAGAGAAAATTGTTCTCTCAAAATAGATAAATGTATGGATGGTCGTCTTTATTTTGGGGAGAGATTGAGACTATGAAGTCTCTTCTATCATCTAACCCCTCGTGACACATTTATAAGACTAATCTTACAGATAAATTTTATAATTTATACATAAATGGGAATATATGCAATGTATAACTATATATGCAATATTTTAAGACTAACATACAGTAACACAATGCATTAGTTGCCTAGTGAAATTACTAGCTATTCCACAATATTTAAAACATGCATACATACTATTCATATACATACATGCAAAGAATACTTGCAAAACAATATTTCTGGTTATATTTACAAACGTCTATACAAAGCAAGATGCTCCTGTGAAAGAAAAAGGAAGTACTGTATCTCGAAGTCTGTTTACGGCTGGATTGGTTGGATTGCTGTGAAATTAGTGATCTATGGAGTGCGAGCTTGAATGATGGGAGAGAATGTGCATTTGCTATAACAGATGATAGCTCATTCCACTGACGAAATTAAAAATGACTGGTTGTATGTAGTTCTGTTCAAAATATTGATTGAAGCCAACACTCGTTGAATATCCTTGATTCTATGTAGAGATGACTTATTAGGATTGTGCTGTGGAAAGTCCGTGTTGTTGGATGAAAAATCTTTTAAGAAAATGATGCATAGCTATTTCCGAAAATGATAATGACATGAAAAGGGGCACTATCTTCCTAAAAGCTAAATTCCCGAGTGTTTGACCGTAGTGGAAAGCCTCATGATAGAGATGCTAAGTTAATGGCAACGACTTCGAGTTTCGCCGGGAAGATGATATTTATGCCGAAATTTCAGCATGAGTGAGGAGTGTTATGGTTTTCCTTTATCCCGATCTTCATTATGATGGTAGTGAAACCAAAAGGACCGATGACTGATTGTATGCTCATGGCTGATTTTAATACACCACAGGATATAATATTTATTCATCTATTAATCCACTGATCTTGCATCCAAATAGCGTCAAATAATAAAAATAGTTCCACAATAACATTTAACTTTTATTGAGCAATATAACCATCACGTTACAAAAATCACATCCCATAAATAAGAATCAATCTTGTGAAATAATAAAGCGGGAATATTTTACTTCTATCGGTCAATTTTTAATACAAATCGAACAGGTTCCAAGAATATTATTAATTCTACTAATGGAGACCGAATTTAGTATATGATGAATATGTTCTGTAAAATCCTCATTGAAATTAATCAAACCAAGCGTAACCTTAAACTCTATATAGGGCATCGTATAGTTTCAGGCTTATCTTTTTGGAAACTTTCCATATTGAAGAGAAATTATAATTAACAAATGTGATTTTCACTACCGTGGTGGAAATCACAATTGTTAATTATCATTTCTCTATACATGGTACTATAGTTTTAGGTGCCATCTTCAACTCTGAACTTGTCTCAAACCATTGAGAATACATCGCAATGCTGAAATTGTCATAGAATATAATTTCTGTCAAAGAAATGCAATCTATTTTTCCAATGAGTCCAGCACTTTCCAAAGACCTTAAAAAGAAGACGGAAAAGTTTCACCCAAAAATTCACAAACTTACGAGAGCGTGAGAGGACTGGAGACCAAATACATTGAGTCACAGAGGAAAGAGGGAGATAAACATATATACGGGCACACCCACAGTCTGCATGTTAGAGACGAAATTTTTCGAAAGCCGAAACGCCTGGGTGTGTTGTCACGTGTGTTTTTGTGAAAACGCGCGCACGAGTGTATGTCGATATGTGAGTTTTTGATGTGGGAGTGTGAGTGTAATACCGAGAGAAAATATCCGTTTCTAACGCCCGCTCGGCGTCCGTCCCCCTGAATCGATATGTCGCTCGCTGGACACTGCTAGGAGCAGGAAGGGGCAAATGAAGGGGTTTTTGGTGTGGAGGGAAGAGAGATGGAACGAGAGAGAGAAGAGCGAGGGAGGGAGGGGAGTTAGCGGAGAGGAAGAGATGGGGGCGAGAAGGAGGGTGAAATGAGGCGGGAGGGCTTGGGGTGGGGGCGAGGGGGAACGGGTTGGCGTTGAGGGATAGAACGGGAATCGTAAATGAGGGAAAGAGACTGAGAGAGAGAGAGGTGGCGGTGTGGGACGGGGGAGGGAAGGGGGGGAGGAGACTAGGGGCGATGCGTGGGGTGCGGGCTGGGGGGAGCTGGTTGCATCAAGAGAGAGGAACGAAGGCGGAGGGAGAGGGGTGCCAGTGTCGGCCGAGAGGTGTCGGTTGGAGGGGAGGAAATTGAAGGCGGGGCCATGGGGGAGGAGGGGTAGGGGTGTGTGTCGGGAGCGGGGGGAGGACTGAGAAGGCAGGCAGAGGAAATTAGCTATGAGATGGGGAAGGGAGAGGGGGAGGAGGGGGGAGAAGTGTGAAGGGAGACCGCGGTGAGGGTTACGAAGATGGGACGGGGAGGATGAAAGAAGAGTTGGACAGAGAAGGAGAGAAAGGAGAGAAATCGGGTGCCTAAAGAGGGAGAGACGGGCGTTCAAACGACGCTACTAGTCCACTCTTTCGGTCAACGTCTTGCAGTAACACTTAACATGTTCTATGCACCGCACGACGAACAAAACCCTCTGGTAACTTTGAACGGCGTAGTCTTGGCCCAAGCAATTACCGCATGCACACTTCGCACGACACGGCATTTTTCACGATAAAGAAATTAATTTTTAGAGCAGGTCCGAGTCGACAATTCACACAAATAAGGAAAAGGAAAAGTAATGCACATATGAAAAATAATGCATTATTAAAATTAGATGAAATATATATGCAATTGTGTTAGTATGGAATTCTTCTAACTTCATGCATGTACGTATTCCATTCTTATAAAATCTTACATGTAAAATTGAGGGCACGCTATTTCATTTCAGTTTCAATGTTTCATGCTTTGTACTAGACACAAGAAGGAATATCATTAGTCTAATATTGAACTAATGTGAAGAGAATATTCGGAGAAAAAATTAAAAATTATTTTACCCTTAGAATTTAAGGATAGGTTTTGTGTTTTAGGTAAATTCATAAAATTTGTAAGGAAATAATCGGATGAAAGCGTCAGGTTAATCTGTATCGCTATTGTCCGGGAGGGTAACAATTAAATCGAGGATCGTATATCAAAACTAGTAGTTTGAGATTTAAAATGATCAAAAATTATGCTACGTTTCATGAAACAAAATACTGTAGCACAAGATAATAGACCAATTAGAAAATGAATGTTTTGTGCTCAGGAAGGAGAGCTAAATGCGTGGAAATAAAGTAATGACAACTCGAATATGACTTAAGACAGGGCATTAATTAATACGGTTCCTAAGGATATTTGAACTGAATTTTTTGCAGAAGTTGTGCAAAGGGCGTAATTTAGTAGTTTTTTGAAAATCAATGTCTCAAGGTTCTCTTGTGTAAGAGGAAAGGCTAAAAAAGATGCACACATCTGAATGATTCTATAGTAAACGGATAGATATCAGAAATTTCTAATGAAGACGGTGAAAATTATGGTATTCAATAGTTGGGTAAATAATCCCTTCCACATTCGAGAAATCAGCTTACCATGAAAATGTACATGCATGGAATTTCAACTCTATGACTTTTTACATCTAATTGCCATTACATTTAATTCAGTAATTAAATGCCTTGAATGAAGTTCCAAGCTTAAATATTTAAAAAAAATATCATATTAGAGGTCCCGTTAGAAGAGAGAAATGATGTAATGCGACGTCTAGGGAGACTAAGATCCATCAGAAAATAATATCTGACTGTTATCATCTTTGTAGAACTAAACCCAACAAAGTATCTTTCCTAGTTTAGATTTTACTTTCTTCTACCTGATTCTCCTGCACTCATTCCTAACTATTGAGAACGAAGTAAACCTATAGTGTTCAAAGCTACTACCAGTCACTAGCTACGAAAATCATAAATTTAATTCTACCCCCTCCCGAAACTTTGGTGTCTTAATGAGGACTTTTAAAAATTACAATGTAATGTAATTTTTCCATATTTCTCTTCAGTATCGTTATGATAAATCAGCACTATCAAAAACCGGAGGATTAAATCATTAACAAATTACAAGTTTTCTGCGACAGAGTAAGCGTAGTATGTCCGCTGAGTCATCATCTAAAGCTCAATACGTGTTTAGTAAATCAACTCTGCACGAAGAAAACACGCAATGAAACTATAGGAATCACAACAGTTTAGTTCCTTGAAATTTCATTTGTTTAGATCCCACGTAACGTGGTTTCTACTTTGGTTTCCTTTTTTTGGTTTGGTCCTTTTTAAAGTTAACCTTTGGATGTAATACCCTTCCGTGCTAAAACTCCTAAACCCTTAAACTCCAACTCATGGAACGGAAGTATTGATATTTTTATTATTTACGTTGCGGATGCCATTCACGGCAAGGGGAAAAGTCTTGGTGGGGGATCGAGCGCTGATAACAGAGTTATTTGGACCTTACCCAGAGACTGTATGGAGAGAAACCCGAAGAAGGGAAGGGACGAAACAGTGGGCAGAGCGTAATGGCGACGCGGGATAATGAGGCCAGGAGAATGTTCCCGGGGGCAGAAGAATGGAGGGAAACAATGGGAGAGAACGAGGGAGATGGATGAAGAAAAGCAAATGCGGTGGAAGTGTGTGGAAGTGCCCGAGATAGAGGGAGCGACGAAATCAATTCGGGGGAGAATAGGATGAAGCGTGGGCATGAGAAAATGCTAGAGGAGGAGGTAGGGATGGGAAGTAGGCAAATTAACTATAGGCGAGTACACAGGTTAATTCTTAAAATCTCATGCTACGCGCTGATGGATAAAATTTATATTCAAGTCTACACTGTTGATAAACGTGCCATTAGCTTCACATAAATAAATGAGATAAATTATAAGGTGTTCATAAAATTCTAATAGAATTATTCCTAACAAGTGCCTTAAACTTTTGAAAGAACAATTACAATTCCGAAAGGACAAAGTGTATTGGCATATAAAATTCGCATTACATTTACTCAACTAACTGCTGGTCAGATTTTTACGGAGGTTTGATAGAATTCATTCGATGCCAAAATAGCGGTACGGTAACGGATGTAGTTGGTGAATGCGGAGCAGTCACAATTTTGGCCATCTGCTCACGGCTCTAGAGGTAATGAGGACTGCAAGGACGACGACCCTTTAGCAGTCAGAGAATACGGTTTGAAAGGTAGAGTTAAATTACCTTTGGCAGGTACACGCAAACGGAACCTCTGGGCTCAATTACACCACTGTAGGTTCGTGAGTAATTAGGACAACTTAAGAACGAAGGACGAGAGGCCCCGCTTCTTGGACAAAAGGCTGATGGACGAAAGGGTCTAATGGGAGCAAATAGACAATATTCATCAGGTGCGGATGTACCAGGTTCGTGCGCGGGGGTGGAAATTAAATAACACGGCCTAGTTTTCTCGCCTAGCAAACGGGAAGACCATCCTAGCGTGCAGGCAACCGGCTTGTCGCCAAGGTATCTCACAGAAACAGCGCTGTCTGGGAAAGTTTTTACTTCTCCAAGGTCGTCCCAGGAATAAAAACCCACTCCCAATTTCCTCCCAAAATGACCTGCTACTGCTGTGGCCCTTACCCCTTCAAACCGCCTCGGGGGCGATTGGGATAGCCACAGAAATACGACCGAGAAATGTGAAAGGGATTGAATATCAACGCTTATGCGGACAGAGAAGGGAAGAATGCATGCGTGATATCAAACTCGAATGAGGAAGTTTCTACACTCAATATCCAGGAATAAATTATTGTTTTCGCGTAAGTTGGCTGTGCCCGGGATGGAAAAAGCGATGCATATACATTTTTCGAATGATCAAATTCCTTAATATAACCGGGGCCATATGAGCATTTGAAGTAGCTGTATGCAGGGCAGTCAGCATCGGGGTTGGCCATAAGCTGGAGAGGTTATTTTCCCAGGAGGGGTTAGATTCGTTATTACATTTTTGTTAGTTTATAATTTTTGCTTCCTCAAAATTGCATGATACCTATGCCACCATAGTATTGTTACGACCACTACCATGTCTGTTATTTAAAAAATGGTAGCTGATAAGAGTAATAATATTATCTTAGCTCCATCACAAGCGCTATCAGTCATTTCCCGAACGGTCAAATCATTCTCTGTAATCATTTTTGTCAATTAGCGTGTTTTTAATTAAACATTTTCCACCCTCCAGCAACCTGCTATCTATCTACTCTTGACCCACAACCCAGTTATATAGTTAATGTAACTAATTGATAGGTGATTTGTAAATGCATTGATAAGTGTTTTATATTTTATTATTTCATAGAATTTATTTCTGATCATTCTCTCCAAATCCTTGAGTGTAAAATAATAACCGCTGTTATCAATTTTTTGTTGCTTTAAAAAGAAGCGTCCAATTTGTTGTTCTCGACGGTGATCTTAAGTAGCAGGTGAGTTTACCGGTTAGGCAGGTGAGTTTACCGGTTAGGCAGGTGAGTGATACCTCTATACATTTAAGTTAAAATTTATTTAGCAGTCTTTGAGCCTAAGGAAATTATCATGTAATTTATTCATGACTTTCCGGGTCTTAATCCAGGCTTTGTTCAAAACTTTGGTTCCTTCGTTAGAATTAGGACTGCTAGGTCTCCTTTCTTGATGCTTGAATGCAACGTGGATGTGTGGTACTAAGGACCCATTTCTCTGTGGAGGAAGAAATTCCGTCCGAGTTTCAATTAAAGGTCGAAGGGAAGGTTACTCTTCTAAAGATGGATATGGTTTTTAACGGTATGATGGAAACTCGCCCAGCCAATGAAACGGTACGGCCTCGCACGAATGCAACAACCGACAGGGTGATCAAGGTTCTACCAGGCGTCCCGTCTTTCGGCAAGAGGGACAAGCCAATCCGTAAATCGGAAGATAGAAGGGTTGTCTCAAACAGAAATGTGGGACAAAGTTAACACTACGGCACGGAATGGGAGATGCGGCGGCAAATCTCATCCCCATCTCCAAAATATATCATCAGGTGCTATTGAGAATATAGCCATGTGGCAATTGTGATCCACTCCTCCACCCACATCAGAGCATTACCCAGAAGGAACCGTCCGAGTGGGAAGGGGGGATTCTAGTCATAGGCAGTAGTAACCTCTGGCATGTGACGGCCCCATTGCGGGAAAGACAAGACCATGAGAGTGTGAGCCAGCGCCTGAAGGCCTACTGCATTCCGAGTATAGCATTTTTCCAGATGAAGGAGGTTGAGCGGTATTTGGAGGTTGCAGATCGCGGCTCACGTAGACATAAATGCTACCATGGACCGTGGATCCGAAGAAATTCTTCATTCCTTCAAATAGTTGAACTTTAAAAGAGAAGCTAGTAGGTGGCATCGAGGGGTTTAAATGACGCTCGCGATTTGCAACTTTATCCAGAGGATTGATCGCGGACTCCGGTTTGGAGTCGAGTGGAAGTCATAAATCAAAGACAGTACCATATCTGCGATAATATTGGAACCTTCTTCGTTTACCTTCAGCTGGTAATCCAATCGTGTATGAATTATCTGAACCGCTCTGGTGTTCATGACACATATGAAGTCTCCAGGTGTGTCGCGGCTGGGACACACGACACTTTAGGGTGTTTTTAGATTAGTGTAGTCCAGTATGTATTTCAAATAGTGAATTTTCTCGTTTCTCATTTCCAAATAGCTTTACTTTAAATGCTGTGTGTGTCAGTGCTAGAGATATGTACAAAAGGTCAAATAACGTCAATGATATTGTACTGAGTGGAATGTTTTAAGCGTTTAAATAATAATAGAAAAATTGTTTGGTAAATATTCAAGCAGCTGTGATGTCAAGGAAAAAATATCTGCATTAATAATTAACTGCCGAGTTTCAAAAAATAAAGTGGCTAAGTATCAACACTTTATTCAAAGCGCATATCCAGGCATAATTATTGCAACTGAAAGATGGTTATCCACTGAAATCGCCAGAAGTGAAATTTTCCAAAAAACTTTCCGTTTACCTAACGAAAGAGTGGAGGAGATATTTTAATTTCAGTTAAGAACTCTTGCACCAGTATAGCTGAGTTAATGCCAGGTAAATTATTTGGAAACTCTTCGGTGTCAATTAAAAGTTCTGGAGCCAAAATAATTTTTGCATGCTCATTTTTCAGGGCGATAGATTTAATTCAATACAAGAACTGCATAAGCAAATCAAAATTTTCTTATCCTAAAACCAAAAATGATACATTATAATCGGTGAAGACTTTAATATCCTATTGCAGCATGTATCCTTTTTTGTGATACGTGTTAAAAAAATTATGCCAGCGAGTCGTTTTACATTGTATACGTTGAACTATATATCATGCCGTCACTTCACCAAATACGAGAAATACTATTCTTAATTTGTTAGTTTACTTGATACTTAAACTTAATTTACTTGATAAGGACTACATTTCAAATAATCCGAAAGAAAATAGAGATCACATAGCAGTAAATAAAGTACGAAGGAAGAATAAAGATGTCTTTGCGTTTTTGAATATGCCTTCATGCTTTACAAATGGATTTTTGCGAAGTACCATCTTCAACTAACTCTCAAAAAAAGAGTAGTAGATGCTAAATTTTGCATAGGTTGGGTCAGATATAAGAAATTTACTTGTTTAAAAACCAGAACTCTAATCGAAAGATCAACTGCAAGATAATAAAGATACATGAAATCACTTCCTTAACACCGCGTTCTTAGCAGTCATGAGGTTCATTTCAAGTAAATGTATATATATATATATAATTATATATACAGATAGTATATATAATAAATGTATATATACAAATAATAGTATATGTATAAATATATAGTATAGTATAAATATAGTAAGTATATTTATAAATAATAGTAAATGTACATACACAAATTTTCAAATGAACAAGCATTTAAATTTCCGACACAAGGTAATACGCGAAGCAATCTCGATATATTTGCGACTAATTCTCCAGAGATTATTAAAATATAGGCATAACTGAAATCGATACCAAAGTTATAATATTATAAATGAAAATAAGTCCTTTAAAAACATTAAGAAGAATAGTTTATTCCTCACAAATGACAAAACGCGATAGTAAAGAACCTAGACAGTATAAAAATTGGTCGGAGTGACGCCCCCTTTGTATCTCTAGCACCGCGGTGGGGATAGAAAGAAAGATCTAGACAAAATTTTTAAAAGTTCCATGAGTAATGAGGAAAATACAATTTATGAGTCTCGCACAGCCATGAAGTTTAACTCGAATAATATCGAGCAAAAAATAAAATAGTTTCGTGAAAAGCTTAACGTAACTTAAAAAGCAAAATGTTATACGAATACTTAAGAGAATATCCAACTTCTTTCTGTTTTACGTCAGGTAAATTCAAGGGAGCCTTCCAACTGTACATAACGTATATTAAGATAAAATACAGCGATATTGTTACAGACAGTGTAAAAAGACCAATATTCTAAATTGTTGCTTTTTCCAATTTCTACACCATAACTATTGTTGCACGTACAAAACGTGTCCCCCAAACACCTAAAGAGCTCTTGAGCGACAAATTACAGTGTCAGGGAGGAATAGGAAAAAAATATCCAAAATATAAAACCAAATAAAAATTGGGTTAGGAAGACATACCCGCCCAAACACTCATCAAACTTTCGGGATACATCGCACTTTATGTAAAATCCGTTTTTCACAAGGTGATAGATGAAGGCTAAATAGCTTGCGACTGGTAGTTTGCTCATATAACACCTCTCTCACTAAAATGATGAAAGGGAGGACCCCAATTAAAACAGACCGATTTCTTCAACATTAATATCCTCTCGAACCTTCAAACATACTACCATTTTCAATGTAATGACTATTAACGAGAGAAGGAACATAATTTGCGATAACCAGCATGGGTTTATGAAAGCAAAATAATGTGAAACACAACTGAGTATTATTTATAATATCCTGATATTGGTGAAAAGTAATACCAAATTGGATAATGTACATTTTGATTTCAAGAAAGCCTTCGCCGAGGTCTCTCACGAGAAATTGATAGAACACACTACGATATTACGATATTAACGAGAAGTCAATGACTGGATTAGGGACTTCTTCTCTAGCTGTAAACAAAATTAGTCGTCTACGGGATAAGTTCACTTAAGGTAAACTTAACTTCAGAAGCGCCATAGGAAAAAGTAATATAGGGCCCCTACTCTTCATCTTCTACATTTCTGAACTATGTTCCCGTGTTAGCAGCAAAGAAGTGTTACTCTTTAAGCGATCGCGATAAGGGGAAAGAGCATTTTCTAAATTCTAAGTTGCTTATAACTTGTAATTATTTCATTAAACCTTAAATCAATGTCTTTATTTTTACTAATAGCGTCTATTTTATGCTTAGAGAAGTATTTCTCACTTAAACACTGTAGTGCATGTCCCTGTAGTTTTCATGATCTGCATTGATTGAAATATTTTAGATCCATATTATATTAAAAATTTTGAAAAACTTAATTATTTCAGTGGCATGTATGATGCTGTATCGCTCCCTGCCACTAATATACTACAACTGGGTTACAGGTTTCCATATATTGATACAATTCGATCTTATAACGCATTTCAGGATCATAAATTGTTTAAGGACAAGCTTGTTCGGCCGAGCCATAACGACGTCAATGCCGAAAGTGACACCTGTATGAAATATTTCACCTCACAGGTGCTAACAATTCCTTTTAATATCATAAGTATCACCCTGGATAAACAATTTCCAGTAAAATACCCGGTCATAGAGTATCTCCAGATGAGGTTCAAGCAGTATCTTCAACTGAGCAATTTAATCCTGTAAAATTTCGTTGCTTTTCCTGATTCTTAATGGGGTTACCTGAAGAGTGAGGGTTTCCAGATCATTCAGTTTATAGGTGGGATTTAGCTGTGCAACATGATTAAAGTTGCCATCAGACAAACTCGATGGGGCTCTACTGGCAATCATAGGGTGGCAGTATTTCGACAGTATGCTATTCATCAGCAGTCCTCCTACTAAATGCATATTGCTTACTTCCTCTAGCCGGTTTCACCAATAAAAATCACTACACTTGTCTGATCACTGGTGAACGGTATTTCCTTTCCTATTAGCAATTTTTAACGTCATCTTTACTGGTGGATGTGCTAGGAGATCCACGAAAAAAGAATGGAACCTCGCGTATTCATCACGATAGCAGCGTACCTGATTTTTCTTTCTTTAAAAACAACCAGAAATACTTTTTTTTTCAAGAAACTGTAATAGTAACTTAAACGGAGTCACCCGCTATGCGTGCATTATAATGCAACAATTTCAGAGAGTAAAAATCATTCGCCTTGACCATGATTCGAATCCGGATCCCTCGATATCCGGCCGAGTGCTTTAACCACTTAAGCTACCGAGACGTCCTCTTACACTCTGAAATTTTGAGGGCTTTAAAGGAACAAGATGTTATGACGAAATACCGTACATACAATGTCACAGGCATTCGTAGTCGTGCGCGACGCGCCACAGTCCACGATGTTAATAATGCCAATTTCAAACACAGGCTGTTCATTACAGTTTCTTGAAAATTTGTCTAAGGTTTTTTGTCTAACAAAACTTGCCTTAATTCCGCGCATATTTTTATCTTAAGAAAGAATTTAATTCTTGCAGCGACCAAATTACAGCTATCCATTAAAAACTTCCCACTATTCACCACCCGTTTATAACGGAAGGCAATTTCTTTCGTGGCCGTCCCGAGCGATGCCCTACACGTATCCCCTTCGAATTACTTTCTTTCTTTCATTCCGTAGAATATTTAATCCATGTTTTTATATTTTTCTTCCTCACAAAAAGAAAGAATATTTTGTATCAATGCATGATTTCGGACGTCATCAACATCTATATTTTTATTTTAACCGTGGATTATATTGTAGAGCGATTTGTAAGAAGATGAGCCCAATTGAATTTGGAACCCAAGCTTGAATTTGATTGAAAAAAGATTTTCTGGCTTTATTATTATTATTATAAGGTAATCTACCGGTTAAGGTAGTTTTTTGGATGGACACGACAAACAGACAAATATCTTGCGACTCCAAACAAAACACAATCGATCAACATACTCCACATCAGGCCCCTCTTCACCTCTGTTCCTTCCTCTCTTCATCCCGTCCAACATCCCTATCCTGTTCCTGCCCTTTCCTCGTTTGCCTAACATTCTCCCCTCTATTACCTTCTTCAACATCCTACTGCCGCTCAATACGCCTTTCATCAATTTTTCCTACCTCCATAGGATTTCTCCCAACAAACCCCTCTCCTCGCCCTCGCTCTCCTTGCAACCATATTTTTAACGTACAGAGGAAGAGATATTTACAAAAAATGACATTTACAAGTGCAAAGATGCTCTATATAACATTCTCCACTTTCTTTATTGCAAGAGAAGCAGAGGAAACCTACAATAAGATACCCGGCCCGCACTGGGAGTCATCTCTCAGCCTCTCTGAGTGCCTATCAATAGTCTCCTACGCCATTAATCCCCTCGCAATTTATAGAAACGAAACTCCAAAGAGATTCTGAAATATTGAAGGAAATTATCAATGCGTGCCTCATTGATGAGAGCATTGGGGTGTAAGATTCGATGACACCTGTCCGAACATGAGGTGAAGGGGACGGGCTTTCGCTAGCCCACGTCCATATTCCGTCTGATCCACCTTCGGTTAGTACCCTTTCCTGGTCCACTCTGAGGTAGGGGACATCGCCAACTCAAGTCAGTAACTGCAAGGCTTCGTGGTAGGGAGGAGACGTGTAACCTTGAACACCCGCTCGATTTCGCGACTCCCTCTGTGAATAATTTGCGATTCCCCGATCCGAACCGCGGGTCGCACCCTCGTCTCTACCGTAGTAGGTGTGAGAGAGAGGTAGGAAGGGTAGAAATGGGGGAAGCGTTACTATGGACAGTAGTGAGGATATGGAGGGAGTGAATAGGGAGTCTGCTCCTCGTGGATGCGCAATGTGGAATAGCATACTCACGCTCCCAGGGACAGAGGATTCAGAGGTGAACATTGGCGGTTTCTGGGATAAGGATGTGAAATAGTTGGGCGAGACTTGCGGTTGATCACATGGGTCAGGGGACTGCCGTCAACAGCGAGGAACGATGGTGATTTTCGGCACGGAAGCAGTAATTAATTCTTGAAAAGAGTGGAGACTGCCTATGTGGCCGTATATTCTTCGTGTTGATAATATGAAATGTTCTTATCCCTACCCCATGGTAATCCATGCATACTGATTGGTTAGTATACTATATACAATCCGAAAAATTACTCACCAGCAGGAAGTATACTGATCAGAGAACACTTTTGGCCAATTCTTAAAAAAATACACAATAATAGTTTTTTTAAATATCTCTGTACAATATAAAACTTAACTCCATTTTCGTATTTCCCGAATTCCTAACGCAAACAAAATACCGAGCCCGTTTCCATTAGAGAAACTTTTTATAAGAGAAGTGGTTATATTAGCGACTATATCTAATAAATCATATACTTTTCATAGAGGAAAAGTAAAAATAATTATAATAAATCTCACTGCATTCAATAAGTTATTCTTCAAATATTTTCAAAGAGTTTTATATTTTACCCGAGGAAATAAAACATGCATTACTATGTAATAAGGTTATAATGACGGCAACAGAGTGGACATTAGCTAAAGAAGATACTGATGTTTTTTTTAAGGTAATCTACCGGTTAAGGTAGGTTTTTGGATGTACACAACTATCAAATACACATTATGTGACTCCAAACAAAACCCAATTTAGGAACCTAATCTACATCAGGTCCCTCTTCATCTCTGTGTACTTCTTTCCTCCCTTCATCCCGTCCAACATCCCTATCCTGTTCCTGCCCTTTCCTCGTTTGCCCAACATCCTCCCCTCTATTACCTTCTTCAACATTCCAATACCTTTCATCCATTTTTCCTGCCTCCATAGGATTTCTCTCAACAAACCCCTCTCCTCACCCACCATCCCTAGTACTTCCTCATTTGTTTTCCTTTCGGTCCATTTCACTTTCTCCATTCTTCTCCTCACACACATTTTAAAAACCTCCAATCTACGTCTATCCTCCTGCTTCAGTGACCACGTTTCCGCGCCGTACGCGATAGCTACGCTCCATATCAGAGTTTTTCGAGTCTAGTCTTAACATCCCTACTCAACGTCCCCGTCATCAATTCCCTCCTCCTTGAGAAAGCCTCATTGCCTAGCGCAATTCTTCTCCTTACATCCCTACCACTTTGACCGTATTGGTCCAAAACACTTCCGAGATATGTAAACTGTTCTACCTGCTCTTATTTTTTCTCCGCCTATTTTGAAATTTAGCTTAGCCTTTTTCTTTCTGGAAAATCGCATAACCTTTTTTTATTAATATTGATTCTCATCCCATATTTATCGCACTGAACCTCCAATTCACTCAGCAATGCTTGCAACCCCTTGGCTGACTGAGCAACTAATGCTTGGTCATCAGCAAACCTAACCGATTTTACGAATTCCCCTCCGACTTTCATTCCTACCTCCAGTTCTTCCCATGATACTGATGTATTCTTTCAATATTGTTTACTTTTACAATTAATATTTTGTACTCACTTCGAACGAATTTAGTTCTTAAATTCGCCCATGTATTTATGGGCACTGCATTTATTTATTTATAACGTCGGAGGCTGGAACTCAGGTACGAATTTCCAAAGTGGTAATTTAAAGCTTTCATTTTTTAAGGGAATAATGTATTGTCTTGCATACTGATGTTGAAAGCAATAAACTATTATTTACTACTTCCTTACTTACGACATATTACCATATCTAGCACATGCTACAAATTTAACTACCTTAAAAATCACAGTTATCAACCCGCAAGTTAGTTCTGATAGATGAGTATAGATCAACCCGAACAAAAACCTACCTAATGCGTATGAAACTAACATTACAGGTATTTCACTTGTGCTCACTTTTGGTTTCCCACAAAGTTTTGGTAATCAGAAAATCACAAACCTTAGATTTCAGAGAGGAGTCTCCAAAGGCATTACTCGTGGATAAGAACCTTTGGTTGTAGACGAATGCTCTATTCATTTGCATAGCATGCCTAAATTACCTATGTCTGCGGAACCTTTTACCACCCATACATCCAAATTAAGCTAACAATATTCCATAAACTTACATTTTCGCTCACTAAATTGCGTCAATAAAAGTTGTATGGCCACTCTCATTGAACTTTACTTATACAGCAGCGGTTCATATTTGATTACTAGGCAATTCGAGCTAGGTCATATTTTTTACTTCAATTATTAGTTCAGTTGCTTTAAGCTACAATTGTTTTAGAGCAAAAATATATTCACCGTTTGAATTGCAGTAAGATGTTTTTTTTTAAGATTTTAAAACCCATATCCTGCAGTGAAAAATGAAATTTTCAGTTAAAATTTTATGTGCTCTATCATTCCCCAAGGTTTATTACATGCCATCTTTTCTGTTGTTTACAGTGTTACGGAAATTTTCCATGAATGGGACCTTTCGGAATGGCGCGTTGGATTCATAGGAACAACAGAATGGAGCACTTAATACAGTAAGTAATGCGGCGTGTGGCATGAGGACCCCATCTAATGGCTATAGGATGCAGTTGATATTGATCGCTGAAATGAATATTATTAACACTAAAATATAAGGAACACTAAGCGCCTGGATTAAGCAAAACTTATGAAAGTCACTCGTATTGACGATGGGGATCTTTTATATTTTAGACAGCTCTGTGAAGTTACAGACTCGCCCGATAGTATTTAGCGGATAAGTGAGATTTTAATTCTTGGGAGAACTTTCTCAGGCAGTGTTTTTTTGGTAGCATTACGGAGTTCAGTTTGCAGTAACAAAGCCGCTGCTTCCATCTTATACTCGCCAATCTTTATTTAATTTCTCCCTGCCAATGCAATTAAAATGTCAGAATTTTAATAATATACAGGAGTGAAATACTGCAAAAGCACCCAATGATACCCATATTATTCAATGAAGATCTTGGGTCTCGCCATTAGTTTTAAAAAAAGTAACATTTTTTTTCTGGAAATTTATTTAATTGAGGAAGTTTAATAAAAGAGAAATGAGAAAAAATTAATAAGCGTTTTTGTAACATTGTAAAACACGAGGTTAGTTTGAAAATTGCCATGTAAATTTTTAGTTTCGCAAGATAGAAGTCTCCATACCCAAAGGTAAAAAAAGACATTATAGTCCAAAAAGATGATCTACTCACCGGAGGATTCGAGTTCGAGTCATGGGGACATCTCCGGACACACACAGCTTACCCAGGGGTGTGATTTTTTTGGGGAACCATAGACTGAACAATGGAAAGGAACTAGCCCCCCTATCCTGATGTGTGAATTTCAGATACCGGGTGATCCCCACCCTCACCTACCAAGCCGCTCTTCGAGTTAATAACTGTGGTGGACAGATAAAAATAATGAACGGACTGAGAAAGTTTTATGGAAATTGGACAAAAATTGATTAGATTTTCAAAATACATAACTTTAGGCAATGTACTGACTTGCATTGAAAATCTTACATATGTTGATGTTGTTACAATAGCTTATGCTTTGGAAGAAACTCATGCTAAGCTAAGATACTTTGAAGCGATTTCTATTTGTCACAGTAACTAGTAAACAAAATTTACAACTGACTTAAAACAACTATTGACTCGTCTTGATTACATAAGGTTGCTACGTCTACTACTAGCAGAATGTTGTGCTAATACTTTACACAATATATTTTGGAACAAATAAAATTAACAAAAGATTAATTTTATTAGTAACTAGTATTTATTAGGAACATTATACTAGTTTTGCCTCCTCGAAAAATCACATTTCAATCCAATTTAAAAAATGTAAAACGAGATATTAAAAGGTTCCTTATGGAACTCTGACATTAGATACATGTACATTTTATATTACAACGTAAGCTGAACATGAAACAAAGTATAGCTGCCATTAGAAATATGAATTTTTATTAGAGTCAAGAAATATTTGGAGAATATATTCCTAGGCGAAATTTATAAAAAAAATATACTGCGAGATAAAAAAAATGTTAAATATTTGAGAGTCAGCCAAGAAAGTTGATAAAATAGTAGAACAAATATTTTTCATACATTATAAAAATATATAGGTGCATGTCAACGGGCATATCGAAAGGGAAACTCAATGAAATGTCACTCGGTGAAACTTGTCACTCAATGAAAATTCTGTGCTCTGTGTATTTTCAAGAATAGAATCCTTTCTCCTATTCTATTCCATTTTTGAATGAACCTCTTAATCCTAACGTTATTACTACCGAAAGGTTTATTGTAGATTGGTATATAGTACAATACAAGTAGTTTCTTTAACGAAGGTGAAATGTGACAAACATGTTGTAGATGTACAGCTACTTACATAGTTATCCGTTTGAGATTGCATCCAAGCAAGTCCATATAGTTCAATACTTCACCAATGTGTGAAAAAATACCCTTCAACTCGCCTTACCACCAAATTATAATATTTATAAGTTTGTCCCCTATTTAAACTGAGTCAGAAGGGAAATCTCTTAAAGACGAAGCTTGGGTATTGAAACTAGTCAGGGAAAGTCCGTATATGAACACCTAAGTATGTGAACACCGGCAGGAAATCTGCCAAGAAAATTGGCGTTTGAGAAAAGAGAAACACATCATAAACATCGACGATTCCGAAATATTCTTTTCTCAGACCGAGGGCAATACGATGGGTAGGTGACAGATTGAATTTTGGTTTTATTTTTGTTAATATCCGGCTGTGGGGAATATCTGCTAAAGAAAAGCGTGTGAAGCTCTAATTACAATCACAACATTATTACTTTCACAGTATTAATGGTAATGGATGAGGTGTATTTACAAAGTAAACTTAAATATACTGAACCACCATTTAATATTTCTTCGAGCTCAGTGAAGACAGTTTCCTACTATCTACCAGGGTGTTAAGAACGCATTTATACAATTCTCATCTTCACACTGGTATAAAGGAGCATATTCGTGTTCCATAAGCATAAATACCAATAGGAGAAAAAAACTACGTCCGTGGAAGAAGTACTTTGTGTATGCCCGTCAAAAATGCCATGAGTTGAGTTGTTCTGTCTTAAAATGCAAGCCCAAGTTGTGAATTATCTTAAGTGAAAATTTGGATTAGCGACAAACAAATGAAACTTTTATTTTTTGCTGTTTTAAATTAGTTAAATACTACACATAGTTATTTTCTTAGCGACTTTCAAAATAGTTATAGCTACATTAATTGTTCGAATAACATTCATCATTACGCTCAATGCTTTTAACAAGAGAGCTGACTGTGAGATAACTGTTTCACTATTTTGCTAAAAAAAAGTAAATAAGTAAGTCGTAGATAAGAGTAGGTACCACGTACAATGTTATATTTTATTTCAAAGAGTGAGATAATTATTATTAACAATCCCAATTTATTTTCTCGTACATGTATGCTGTCATTTACCATTTACTCACATAGAACGGAATGCGTGTCAGCCAGAAAAGGTAAGGATAGGGTCCCGAATTCTTAAATGTAATATTTCAAGGATTCCTTCTACAAAAAACGCTGTAAAGACTACTTGGGTGCAAAATTTAAAAAAAAAATGTAAGAAAGAGCTTTTTAAATTGAATTTCGGAAGAATGAGAGAATTCTTTTTTCGTTTCCCTGGAAATCCAAATCTCGCCCAGTTACTCGCTTATTCCCAAGAGGATATCAATGAAATTTTTACAACTAAATCACTTTTGTGCGCCAAAGCATGACAGGTTTAAGACTTAAGCTAAGCACTGTCCCTGGAAAAACGGAAAATAACTCGACCATGAAAATAATAAAATTTAAATCCTACCTCCAGAGATTCGTCTTTGATTCTACTCTTGGAGACTTCTTCCAATAAAACGTGGGATCCTTGAATCAATGCTCCTATTTCATTATTCTAAATTGTATCGTATCAGAAATCAGAGACAGAATATTATTTCACAATTTAAACGATTGATTTGTAGTTCCATTTCTTGATTTTAATTACAGTATCGTACAGAAATAAGAGTCATTATTGAAGAAAGAAAATAAAGAGGCTATTCGTGTAAGAACCGTTACTTATTTCAACGCTAAATGTCATTTATAAAACCGAGGAATGTACGTGCGTATTACATTCGCGAAGTGAGCACTAGTTTCTGCGCATTAAATATTAAATTTGCAGTTTGAAACGATTTTCTTCGACTTTAATTTATCGTGAGGTGATATCACAAATCTATTACGGTGAATTATCATAATCTAGATTTCGAGATACTGATAATCTGTGCGAGCGTGTCCGCGTATTTTCCCTTTCCAGCTTTCACTTGATATTCATTACGCCCGTGCATAACGTTTGCGCATAATCCACCAATAACTTGCGTGACGATGACGGAACACTTCTAAACCGTTATAAACCATTCAGTTGACAAGGGAATAACCGACGCCATAACGAGATTATCCAGACAGGGGACTCGGTAATAAAGAGGGCGAGGGTCCAACGGCTTCCCATGATTTGGTACTGGATTCTAGACCTTGATTCGGTGGATTCGAAATTGATGAGTTCCAAGTCCCTTTTACTTCTCACAGGCTAGTGCGAGTTGAATTAAATGAGATTCCTTCCCCTGGTGTTTAAAACTCTCGAATACATATGAATGAATCCGTTAAATTGAAATTTGTTTACTAAGAAATTGAACAGGTATTAAAACCGCATATTCTATCCCTCTGTGTTGATTAAATGAAAATCAATTTTGTTGACATCATAATACCTAAGTACTACATTTGTGCTCTTCAGTGCAGGTGCCGTTAATTCAAAAAATTGGGATGGGTCATCCAGGTTTCTCTGAAGCGAACTTTATGATGCACTGTTTACAAAATTAATCAGATTCAGGGGGTTGAAGAGACTGTTTCGCGTCCATGGATTTGGAAGAATTTCGTTCGGTGACCAAAGTGATTTTGCCTATCAACATACCAACCCTAATGTATTACACATGAGAATTCTGATACAACATGTTGTTTCTCCAGAGTACGGCCAACTTCAATGTGATTAATTTTTCATACAGGTTAAAATATATGTATTTTTACCAGAATTTTAGGAGTGATATGGTTAAAGTTCAAAGAAAGATATCACAAGTCATATGGGATGGGTTGTGGCGGGTTTTATATTTGCTTTGATACCAAATAAACAGCTATCAAATAAACCTTGATGATGCCTTCCATTTGAAAAGTGAATGTTTCCTGAAATAGCTGTATTCAAGATAGACGCGTTTAATCATAACGTAAGGGAATGAGCGAAGACGACATTCTCAGCTGAACATCAAAATACATGGAGAAATATGTGAATTATCAAAAAGGAGGAGGATTTTTCTTCGAATGGTACTGATCATACTTGACCGTTGCCACTAATTAAGTTTACCCAGACGTATAAACGTGAAACGTTTAGAATAGTTGGCCAAGGATTTCGAATAAAAAGCAGCTCCATGACGGGGTCACTTCTATCGGTGTACGTATGCGTGTGTGCTCACACCGATCCCCACCCAATGCCATTATACATTGATTCAAATTACTTCATGAAACTTGGTATTGGCGCTCACGTACCCATATCGTGGCCACAAACCTACTTCCCTTCAATCAACGGGGTTAGAGAATGAAGAACCCGGTTGCCGTCTACACAATTTAGTCGACAAATGCACATAACCATGTGCATGTATCGACTCGTACTCCTGGATTTTGTGCACACCTCTTTCACACTTTTCGAAATTTTTCTGTCTTTCTAATTTTCCATCAATTTTTTTCTTCTCTATCTTTATAATGCAACCATTTCAGAGAGTAAAAATCATTCGCCTTGACCGGGAGTCGAACCCGGATCCCTCGATATCCGGCCGATCCGGGTTCGAAGGGATCCGGGTTCGACTCCCGGTCAAGGCGAATGATTTTTACTCTCTGAAATGGTTGCATTATAATGCACACATAGCGGGTGACTCCGTTAAAGTTACTGTTATAGTTTCTTGAAATTTCTCTATCTTTGTTCGAATCGTCATATTACATAAATATGCTAAGTTGTCCACCAGATTTATGTTTAATCAAGCCTCCTTCAAGAACATAACGACATAAGATTTCTAATGTTTTATTTTTATCTCATGATAGGTACGCTGATTCAAAACACTGTTTGTTATTCCTGACCTGAATTGATAATCACATCCTTGAAAACCACAAATTAGAACTAAATAGGTCTCAAAATACTTCCATTTCTAAGTCAAAACATGCCCAACCTCATATTTTCTTAGTTTTTAGCTAGAAAACATGGGTAATCCCGAGCAACCCTTTCCTACTCCCTCTACCGTCACTTCTCTTACAACCGACGTAAAACAACAGAGACCCCTAAATTTAAATAAACAAACTTTGAAATTACCCTGGAGGGTAATAATATGTACATAAACTTTCGAGTGATTATACTAATAGTTTTAAAATGTTCATGTATGAAAATGAAATCGTTCTCAAATTTGCAATCTGGAAGGATAAAAAAGCTATATGTGGTAGAAAAGGATTGATTTATCAACTTCTATTTTCGGTAAATAAAACAGTTTCTGGCGTAACTTGGTGGAAAATCTTCATACTGACTTTTAACAATCAAACCACTTTACTTTTCCACATAAACTTTTTAATTTTTAACAACGCCCAAGATACAATTAACGCCCAGAGATATGTATATATACGGTGTTGGACTTGTTTATTTTTACCTGATGATGTTATGTTATAACGAAACCTAGGTAGTAAAAATTAAAAAGTTTATGTGGAAAAGTAAAATGGTTTGATTATTAAAAGTCTATTTTCGGTATTTGTCTGTGATGTACGACTTTTGTGGACTACAGTCTTACTTCCATAACAGAAGGCATCTAACGCTCTAAACATTCAACCATGGGGGTTTTGGCGTCGATCTAATGAAACCCCTGATAGAAGAGGTAAAACTGCTGTCCAACAAAATTAAATAAATGCAGTAAAATCCAAAAAATGGAAGTTAAAACCTCGAGATATTGCGAAATCTGCGCCAATTAGGATATAAGCTGAGGAAATATTTGTAAAGATGATTGGGATGAAGTATGAGGGGCGCACCACTTTCATGTCACTCTACCCATATCATATTTAACGATTCCCACACGTCCACGTACGAGAGTTCGGCGTGTACTGTTTTTGATGCGCCTTATTAAAAAGAGTAAATATTGTATAATGAGAGCAGTTGGCTTAACCTGCAACCTTATTCCATTCCTCTCAAGGTAGTGAAGGGAAGTTAATGCTGGAAAACGAGGAACTCAAGGTTCAAACATCATATTTTCTAGAGACTTATAATCGAAGCAATAAAACCATCGAAGGATTTCTTAATGATTACTTTCAAATTTCATTCGTGATAATTTCCATACGCCCTATGGAGTAAGTATCAATGATTTCCTCAATAAAACGAGCTTGACGAACAGGTTTATAAAACTAGACTCAAACGCAATACGGAATGAATTTTACATCATCTTTCCGTAGAGAAATTTCAATACATGCCATATAATTACATTGGAGATGCCACGGAAAATCATGTATAAATTTAAATTGGATGACTACACCATGTTAAAAAATTATGGCATTTTTAAGATATTCAAAGCCCCATATTATAACAAGACTGATTCTTTAGTAGGAAAAATGTTTCCTTCAAATTATTCTGTAGTATCTAACTATGCGACAGTGATATTATTTTTCTTCCTGGACCTATGTGTAGTGACTCATTCCTCAAAGCGGGAGGCTCTACTTTGAGCGCTCAAAGGACAAAAACAAGATGGACGATATCCATCTCCCGACTCCGTCTCCCTATTAAGCGAACACATTTACATGCTGCGCGATTTCTAAAAGAGCCGGGCAAATTTAGATGGATCACCAGCGGAATGCGTATATCACGCTTTTTCGCGGATGCGAGCGGAAAAACCGCGAGAGTTATGGCACGTAAGCAATACGGTAACACATGTACATAAGCGAATACAAGAAGAATCACTCCGCCTGATAAAATAGCTCATAATCGTGCTCCCCTCGCGTTTGCATTATGTCATGCCCAACACTTTCCATTAACATCTGCATACATAACATGACATTTTTCCTGCTTTACGACTGCCTTTTAGGCCATTTTTCTCACTCTACCCAATCAATAGTGAGGAACTCGAAAAAAGGGCCTCGCTGGAGTAACATTTCCCCAAAACGATCGCAAGTGTGCATCCGACACACACACTCATATTTAATAACTTGAAGAACAAACATGGAATGTCACGGCTGCAGAATAATTTCACATTAGTAATTCATTCGCATCAATCTAAAAAGCCTCGTATTAACGGATTGTCTTAAAAATATTTATAAATCAAATATTTCGTAAAGTAATGTAACTTCCCTTGAGACTCTATCACTAGTGGCAGTCAGCAGGGTACTCTCAGAAGTAAATATAGTAAAAATGGCTAATATTTTTTATTTTACGGTGCTTACACTTGCAGTGATAGTAACGTTAGTTGCAACACAAGACCACTGTGTTTGTCTCGATATTTACGACGCACAATGCACCTAACTTGTCGTCCAATTAATCAATCGCTAGTGGTTAGTACGACTTCATAGGAAATAAAGGTAACACATATGCACAATAATGATATTGAAACAAATCAAATGTAAACACATTTAAAATTAAATTCACTAATTATGGAAATGGATATTGAAAATTTTAGAAAATCTTGTTTAAGACAAACTGTGCATTCAAGTTCCGTGACATCCCAGTTTTTTTCTTGGGACTGGGAGTTGATAGTAAGATACGGTTTCGCTTAATATTAAAATACACGGGAATTTTTTCAATAAAATATGAAGATAGCATCGCCGTACAGTACACAGGGTTCATAGAGGTGATGCTAGGGTGAGGTGAAAAGCGTTTTGCATAGTTAAAATCTTGTTGTTTATTGCACAAGCAGAGCATGTAATTATCCGCTTTCTCCACGTGCGTGGTTTAATACCAATAGAAATTCTTTGAAAACTGGGTGAAGCACGCGATGATATTGTTATGTACGCGAAAAAGACGCGCTCGTGAATGCAACAGTTTAAGGAAGGCGGACTTCGTGTGAGAAGAAACCCAAGAAGAAGGCCACGGCTCATCAGTAATTTCCAGTGAACTTATGAGACCCCTGAAGAAGTGTCCTTGGCAGCCATGGAATCATAGCGTCAACATGTTGAAGTATTTATAAGCCTACGGGTAAATAATTCCGAAAAGTAGCAATAGTTTAGACGGTTGCCGTGTAATTAGTATACCTACACCCCGTAGACTATAAATTCACCTTACGTCGTGAAAAAGTAACGGCAAGATATTTTTCACTTAGCAGCCAATATTTTTGACGCCTTTTAGATCTAACCTAAATAGTCCAAAATAGCGCTGTGATTCGTAGAAATAATACGTGAGATTCGTATTTTTTTCTAAAGCTGCAATTAATTTCTAAATCTATAACTAGAGGAAATAACAGGGACTTAAAAGGTATTTTTACTTTTTATGGACCCTTCATAAGCCAAATTCTTTCTCGTTGAAATCGAAAGACAAATTTCGATTCATCCACCATGTAGCGCCGTAAAGTGCTGAAAGGTCCCCTTGCCCTTTGGTGGGTGCCAAGTATGCCAAAAATAATGGCTTCCGCGTACTAAGTTAAAATGAATTGAACGGCAAGGAACCGGTCCAGATTTTTCTGACGCCCTGATGTTGCAACTGAAAACCAAAGCCGGCACGCGACCTGGGTACTAAGTTACACTTTGCATCGAGTCCCCTTCAAAGTCTGGATTTACCAACCAATGGAAATAACTCGACAAAGGAAAGAAGGCTTTTAAACTGATCTCATCGTGCCCTAGACCGATGAAATCGCACCCCTTCCAACCGAAGAGGGACACCTCCGCGACTGCACGAACGACGAGTGTGCTTGTTTGTGCAAAGGCAGGGTTGTTTGCGAACAAAAGGACAAGTCCAGCCGTCCAGGCAGGCAGAGCGGAATTGACACATGAGCGAAAGTAGCAGGCGCGTGTTTCCGGTGTCGCGCAGAGGGGAATTAATAAAGATGGGACGCTCGGGAGGTAAGACCGCTGAGGAGGAGCGACCGTTGCCGGTCCTGCTCCTCGCTGATAAAGCGACGAATTGCAGCAGGGGAGGCGGCCATGGATAGTGTGAGTGGGATAGGACACGAACCGATTCCGCCACAGTCGCATCGCTCTTCCTATCGCGCCGCCGGAAGCGGAAGTCACCATGAGAGAGAAATATTTCCCTATCAGCTAGTACCATAATGTGATGATGACGTCCTCGACTGATTAGGTGCCGACCCTGTGACTTTTAATGCTCATTTTATCAGAATTTGGAGCAAATCACGAAATTACTCCATTCCGCTGCCATAAATTTAAAAGATTTAATCAAAACTTATGTTTCCCACAATTTCAATATAAAAAATTAAAGTAGAACTTGTATTTACTAGGTTAATTCGAACATTTCAGCTAACTAGGAATAGGTGGATAAAGAAGACTAAGATGGGCAAAATGGAGATGAAGTTAAAAGATGAATTCCGTTGGACCAAATAAATATTACAAAGAGGAGTTAGTTGACATGATGTATAAGCAAGAATGCGAAGAAAATATATGTGTTAATTTCGATAAGATCGTAATTTTCTATGACTCAGAAAATTTCTCCCTGAGACAAGACGATAAGCGTACATTGGAGGCTTTTGAAATATGGTTACGGTGAATCTTAAAAAGATTAAATGTACAAAGAGAAAGTCAAGCAAAGAAGCTCAAGGAATGGTGAGAGAAGAGAGAAGAATGTTCGGGGGGTATTCGAAGGCAGGAGACAATAAGGGAATTCACTGCATTAAGAGAGGTAATATAATACTGACTCCTGGTAAAGGGGAAATATGTTCAGTAAATGAGGCTGGGGGAGGTGAAGATTAGGCATGTTGGACGGAATGAATTTAGGCATGAAATGAGCGGGATTTAAAAATGGTCACCATAGTGTAGGGTGTTAGAAAATTTACTGGCGAGTTAGGTTGGGTAAGAAGGGTAGCAATACTGTCTTAGTCCCTGGTTTCATCATAACCTTCACCTACCTTTATCGGTAGACTACTCCTTATAAAAAATGTTCTACAGATGTAAAAATTATAATCTGACAGTTAAAATATATTATAATTGCTTCTTCATGAGACCTTTTAGTTTGCCCTCGTAGGACATGATGAAGTATGTGGTACGAATTTGATGACCCACGATTCCATATTTTTCCTTAAAATTCATACCGTAGATAAGTTTGATTTATTGTTTGACGATTTGCATCCCTCCTTAAGAAAAAATATCATCTTGTTCTCCAGAGCGAAATACCTACAGCATGTCACGGAATGTTGTAATAATATTGGCATTATTTTATTAAAAATCTGCAGCGAAAAATGAGAACCTTAATTGTTGGAACGTGAAAGCACTGTGAACACAACAAAAAATGACATTCCAACTTCAATATTTGTCAGATTTTTCCCGGAATAGGATCATCATGGAGGATTCCTTTCAAATAGGAAAAACAGCCTTGAGGGTAACTTTTCATTTTAAAGGTTTATGGTTAAAATAAAAATGGAGTAGATGGGCAAGCTGCAAATATGCAAGCAATCAATTTTTTTTGGCACTTCCAGACTTTATAGAGTGTCATGTTCAAAAGACTACGCCGCTCATGCATGAATAGTCTGTAATTACACAAATAAAATAACTTTTGTGCAATTAAATTGTAGGCCACCATTGATTGGAATGCTTTTCAGCCAAATTGTCAAAATATTTGACACTATTGCGTCTCTTTCCAACACTCTTTTGCACTCCTGCAGCATGGCAGTCCTTAAATTTGTTCACTAAATTATCATTTATGATTCTCAATTATGAGATGAAAAAATAGTTTTCCCTCTACATAAAGAACATGTTTCAGGTATGAGGTAATAATCGCTTATTGGTATAATAATGGATACCTTCAGCCAGTTATGATGGCATTAAAATAATTGACATTTCGACCTTAACATTCGATCATTCGACCTAAAACCACTTGCTTTCATGTCCTCTACTACGGCGAATTAAATGACGAATATTTTCCAATAGCTGATTTAAATCAGCTTCTAATGATATTTTTTGGATAAAAACTGCAAGCGTTTCACTCTCAGGTATGAGTTCATTGTAAATCTTGGGAAAATAGTTACGTCTTTGTGCCTTCTTTGCGATGAACTACTGATAACACGACATTAGTTTTGATTTTTCGTAAAGTTAGTTTTAATAATTTTGTTGTATCTAGACGATTTTTCAGGAACGAAACTTAACAATATTTCTTTAAATATGTATTAGATTCAGATGAGGAATATTTCACTGGTGCATTTCAGGTGAAAGTATAAATTTTCACTTTTTTAATGTGACCCCTCGAAACTTTTTAGCCGTAGCCCATGTCGCGATTGTTATTTTTAAGTAAAATTATGGCACAAAAAATATTTTGATGATGGAATAATACCACATCATTGAAGACATCTTCTTCAGTACAACGATAGTGTTTACAAGAAATCAATCCAATTCACTTCATTGCCTTTTCATCGTTTGGTGGCAATTACTTCTCTGATGAGGATGAATTCTTACAATTGCGGCGTGAAAGATTTTTCAAAGAAGAAAATAGCTGTTAGCGTTTGCACACCCGGCGTTGATACAGCCAAAGTTTGATTTACTAACTAAATTGGATTGCCGGAAAATAATTGCAATTTCCTGATTCTAAAGGCTTTTCGAGTCGGCGTTGAACGGAATGCCAGGGGGACGCCTGCTGCACGTTGAACATCCCCGGGGGTATCGCTTCAATCAAACATTCCCCGGGCGGGGCTGCTTGACGAATCTTCCTGGGAACCCCTGAAGCAATGTTTTCCTAATGGGTACTTTCCTAGTATGAGCGATAAATGTAGTTCCAACACAGCGTGCGAATTGCGTCATCAAGGATACTGAGAGTCGAGATGCCCTGGGAGATAATATTTTTACCCAAAGTCTCGATGATGCGTTACGGATCTCTTCTCTCCAAAAACGGTGAGGTTTGGCGTTCCCTTGAGATTTGATGCCATGAATAACATTACAGATAAATATACTAGAGGCGCCGTATTATGCTAAAAACTAACGAAAAACTTCCGCCAATCCGTCATATTTTCACAAACAGGGTAAAAGTGATGGGGAAGACCACTTATTTTCAACAACAACCAAAGAAGTCAACCTCCAACTTACCAAAGCTAAGAAAAACGCGATGATAATGTAATACTACAAAGGGAACAACAATGATTTTGGACTATGAACGAAGACGTTAAAAATTAATGGAATAGTTTCCCGATTCTCTAACACAAATATACCTTTTAGATGCACCATATTTTGAGGAAAAATAAAGATCCAAATACTATTGATAAGTAGCACAAATCTCTAATTAACTCATCAATTAATTGGTCATTGGACAACATTAAGTTTTTCTTGCCGAAAAATACACGCTAAGACCGACTAGATGCTGTATCCATTGTGCATAACGTCGTTCTCTCAGAGAAAATGTGATCGTGTGTAATCTTTGGTCATTGATATACGTTAATTACGGTGAACAATAAATGCTACATAGCAGAGCATTACCAAGCAGTTTCGGACGTTTACACGGATCTTTTCAAAAGAAGACCATCCCCTCGAATGAATGGCATTTTTTAATTTCTGACGAAGAATACTATAAATAAGCTCAATATCAACCCTATCTCCCACTCTCCCTCGCTTGCTTTCGCTATCAGACTCATTTCCGTTTGACTTCTCTCATTCCTATCTGCTGGACGAGACAATGTGAGTTTGCTTAATTGAAGTCATTCCAGTCATCCACGAGACAAAATAAAATCTTCTCTTTCGCTTAATAAATCCAATCAGTAAAACGAGTCAATTAGAGGCTGAATGATACCATGAATCCCTTAAAAATCATTTACTTACATCCACTGCAAAGAGAACGCAGCAATGTTTGCCTCCATAACAGTTGACGCGCCCGTTTTGCGTTGGTCCGAAAACACGAAAGCGTTTCAAAATATTGAATTTCAACTCCCATGTGTCGTCGAACTCCTCATTTGGTGTGGATTATTTACCACTGACGGAAAGGATGAGTTCGCTGATACGATACTCCCATAACATATTTTTGAAAATAATGGGCTGTTTTTAGTTAATGATTTATGGAGCCCATATGCTGTTCAACACATATTTCCTATTCATTTTACCTTATTTTTTAAAATATGTATTTGAGTGTGATTACGTGCATACATTCACTGTATTTACAATGCATGCATTTACGTTTGTTACTCCTGAATATTGGAATATCATGCCTGATATAGCCCGACGCCACCATGGATATTAATTGCTTAACCCCAATCATTGCCTAAAAATTCGATTTAAAATAATATTGTAATTGACCTCTTACTAAGTGAAATAGCTGGTGAAGTTCGCGTATAAGCGGAGGTGACTGATTCCTTTTTCTGGGCGGTATATTATCCATAACTGAGGTCGAGACCCTTCTGCCAGCAGTCGAACTCTCCAGCCTTCAGCTACATCACCTATTTTAATTTCTTCAAAAATATATGATCGGTGATGCGTTTGATTTAAATTACCGCTCTATAAATTATTAATTAAATATATATTCGATTAGGACAATTTCTTCGAGAAAAACGTATTCTTATATTATTTCTACCTTGAATCAACCCATTAACTCCGAGATCAAGTCAACTTTGGAAACTAGAGAGCGAACCTTTGACAGCCCGTCTCAGTTTCGTCAGTTTATCTTCAAGGAAAGTACAGCTAAATCTGGTACCCTCTAAATTTGACAATAATAGCGAGGGCAATTCAATAAAGCATGATCATACATTTTATTGGCATAAGTTATTGTGAAAAATTTTAATTATAATTCATTTCTAATTTAATCATAAATTTGAATTTTATCTTACACTGTTAACTTAATACGCAATGCATATAGTATGGTACAAGTTCAATTGATTTTGATTTCGTCAGGGGCAACCTTTGCCAGATAAAGTATGCTCAGTTTGTCTACGGCCACGATGGGGCAAACGTCACGAGTCATTCAATGCAATGAAAAATATTCGCTATAATGAGCTCTTAACTCAAGCTCTTGCTGCAAAACTGGTCCGCGCCAGGGTGCAGTCGTTCGCATCAGCGCATTACAAAGCAACAATTTCAAAGTGCAAAAGTCGTTAAAAGTTACTGTTACTTCGTTAAAAGTTACTGTAACAGATTTTCCGTAGTTTCTTTGAATTAGTTCTGTCATCTATTTTCATGTGACAAGGCATTAGCAACAGTCTTTGAATAATTTTCACAAGAATTTATTGTATTGGCTTCTGTTTTAACTGCAATGTCTATCAACTTCATAACAAAAGTTGAGAATGCTATTGTAGGATCCTACTATATACACTTTCTTGATGTTCATGTCCATTTGAGGTGTAGGAATATTAAGTATTAGACTTACTATTAGCAATAATATTAATTCGTCCAGTTATAGCTTTCTAAAAGATTAATATATATTTTTTTCATTTTTACCACCCTACAAAAAATGATAAATAGGATGTTGTTTAAATATTATTAGCACTAAACTCATTACACAAGTAGGTTCTTCCGTTTTCACGCTTTTGTTTGCAAGCTAAAAGTGTATTTATTCAAACACTAGAGCGTTTCAATCACTTTACAGCAATATCAACCCTCTATACAATCTTTTAAACATTTTTTTCTGTAATGAACTCTGTAGTGCCTATCCCAAGAGAAAAAAATGAAATTAGATGTTCTTGTCATTATCATAAATCGTGGCTTTTTATTTTACTTCAAATATTACTGATAAAGTGGAAACAATAGAAGAACTCCCGACCAGACGGCTTTTTCTTTCATAAGCTCTATTAAGGAATTTTAATAACTCTTAACTGTCCATCTCCGAACTTCTGACCCTCTCCGCAAATACTGGTCCGCGCTGAAGGGTGTAGTGCATTTGCACAGTGGCATATTCAGCACAAGGGATTGAATTGTCTACCCCTCCTCTGGAGCCCGAGGGCAGCGCTGTTGCAATCGGATACTGAGATCGGGCACACGCACGCCCAGAAGCCACTGCACGATTTGGATGCCGCGTTTGCAAGGATACTGACCGTGAATTCTCGAAAAGGACGTTTCGTAAGAGTATAAAAATGAAAAAAAACGGAGCTAGAGAAAGCACAGGGCTTCTGAATGTATTCATTTTCCTGAGTTTGACATGTTTTCCAAGCATACTGTTCTACTTTCCGTTTGAAAATATCTCAACATAAATTTATTTAATTTAGAAATTTCTTTATTAAAAATATATCCAGCACTAGCAGAGTTAAGATACAAAAATATTTCAACTAAGTAATTTCAGGACGAGTGAAGAGTTTTTATCGAAACATCACTGATTATAATTTACCAGCATTTTTATTCACTGCTCTGCGATTGTAGACAGCTAAATATGACCTCAGATAGTAACTCTCAGTGAGAAAACTGCTCGAAGCTGTTATAAATACTGTACAGATATAGGGAGCTCTACATTTCTACGGCTATTGCAAAATATAAATATATATAACATGTATATACATATGTGCATGTATATATACATGCGTGTATATATGTGTATATATATATATATATATATATATATATATATATATATACACATATATACATGTACACGCACAAGGTGTGATCAACAAATAATGAGAATGTTTCATTTCGCGGGCTTGGAGAGTCCTATTGTCAAACCTTTTTATTATTATGTTGGTAAACATGCCCCTGAAGTATGATAAGACTTTCAGCTGTTTTCATTGTTGAATTTGTCTGTGACAGCCACTAAGGTTAGACGTGTTTTATGAGCTCGACGATTTTCGTTTGCTAAAAGAAATGGATCAAGAACTTGCATCAAATTTTGCGTTAGAAATGAAATTAAGTTTAACAAAGTGTGTGAAATGTTAACAAAGCCCTATGGTGAGTCTGTTATGAGTAAATCAAGAGTTTACGAGTGGCATAAGCGTTTCCAAGAAGGCCGTGAAGACCTTGAAGATGACGAACGCCCTGGACGCCCCAGCACATCAACAATCGATGAAAACGTGGGAAATGTGAAAGAAATGGTTATGAACGATCGCCGAATCACAATGACATTTTTTCCATTTTTTTGGGCATAAAACGCGTGGCAGCAAAATTCGTTCCAATATTGTTAAATTTTGAACAAAAACAGCGGCGACTAGATGCTCACTGTGTTCCTCGATTTTAATGGCATAGTGCATCATGAATTCCTGCCGCCAGGTCAAACGGCCAATAAGAAGTACTACCTACAAGTTCAACGCCGTTTGCATGAAGCGATCCGAAAAAACGCCCGGATCTGTGGAAAAATAATTCATGGATTTTGCACCTCGATAATGCACCAGCTCACACTTCGTTGCTTGTTCGTGAATATTTGGCCAAAAACAATACTGTAACGATGCCCCAGCCTCCATATTCGCCAGTCCAGTTTCAAATGTCGGAACCTGAATCTAGGACCATACTAGCTAGAAACCATGGCTGAAGTGTTGGAGCAGAAGTCCAAAGCTTAAGCACAAAAAAGTACTATCTTCTGACGTATTTTGCTGAGAAAACGGAAATAATGTTATTAAAAAATTAAACAAAAACACAAGGAATTCGGGGTAACATCGAGCTATTTCACGCTTCATGGTACCAAACACAATTAGTGTCTCATTCACCTTTCATTATTTTTCCGGCCTTTCGAAAGCAAAAGCATGCTGATACCATCCATCATTTGGGAAGAAAGTCTTCAATTGAAACATATTTATATGCGATTCATCAATAAATAATTTCCTGTCAATTTTCTGGGGCTAAGTGACTGCCAGATAAACTATCCATCATCTTACAACGATCACTCGAAACAGTGAAGCGACTCATATTACGCACCTTTCATGTTCCTGCGTAAAAATAATTGCGGTATATTTGTTTTTGATGCACCATGAAAATATGTATCTAAAAATCTGTCTTTCAAATAATAAAAAAACGGGAATATTGGCATTTCGGTCATTTGATTTCAATGAAGAAATTATTATTCCAATGGGAAACCAAAATATTTTTCACAATTGAATGAGGACCAGGGATCAATGGTACTATCCAAATACTTTATATTCCCTATCTAATATCATATTGGCAGATCTTAGTATTTTCCTGCGTAGGTACTAATATTATCTCAGTAAAAGTATCACTTGTTTCCTTACCCGTGAAGGAACTCTATGATTACATTCAACCTCCATCTAATCTATATGATCTTAATTCCGATTTACTCTAAAATTAAATGAAGCACATACTTATAACCCGGCATTGTTACTGGAGCTTATCATTGAATATAGTGATGATTCGTACCTCACTAATGCACACACTGCCGAAGATACAGAGGCATATGTATTCTTAGAAGAAAACTTTGAGAACTCCTTAAAATAAAACTGAAATATTCCGACTGTTTCCAAAAGGTTCTTGTTTTAAATCACAAATCTCAATCTATCGCTTTCGTTTGGTAATATAGGGGATCAGGTCATTACACTGAACTCTGGGATCCGGCTTCAAATCCAGGTGATATCTCAAAAGACCTTCAGATAAACCCACATTGTGAGGAATCTGGGCAACGCAACTTTGAGGGAAATCACTGAAGGACAAGGAAAAGGACCCATCACACCTCAAAGTGTAAATTTCTCGTAACATTAGGCTCGCAGTTAGTAAGGTGCGAATTCTTATGACACATTTAATTAAGTCTTAGGATTTAAGTTTGTACTTCTGTTTTTTTATGGAGAGTCGATCGGCAGTAATTGGAATTTCGCCGTAAAACATTATTAGAGTTTTTGCATTCCTGACATACTCAAGTGGAATATACAAAAAAGAATCTGTTCCCTCTTCTTCCTCATTCTGTCATTCACGGTTTTTCTTCAGCGAAAGTTAGCATGTATTTCCGTTCATTACTATACTTTTCTCACGGGAATATAGTATATTAAGTATTACATCATGAACTGTCCATAAATCAATTCATAACATTGTGCTCCCGTTCCGTGGTGAATAAAAAAATTTAAACCTACCAGAAATAACCAATGGATTATAATTGGTTATATTTAAAAATTCGTTTGATTCGATTAGCGATGCCACTAAGTTAAGCTTAGTGAGGATATTTCATGTTTCAAAACCGACAACGGACCGAAATATTGAAGTCAATCCGTTCTTGACGAATTTGTGTCGTAATTTTAGTTGGAAGCATTTGGTCAACTCTTCTACTTTAACCTATGGAAAAGACGAGCGAGATGGAGAGGAGAATACCGTTTTAAATGCGCAGGATGTAAAACACGACCTCGAAAGGAAGAATCGTCAGGAGCGAGCGCGAGGGAGGAAATGGTGGACGGAGTGTCGTGGGGTCGGGGGGTGGGGTTGATGGACGTGAGTGGGCAGGGGGAGAGTGAGAGTGGGAAGTGCCCACGCAGTAAAAAGGGGAGAGGGAAAGTCTCGGGGGAGTTACATTTCGTGCACCGCCAATACCCACATGTCGCCCGAGGAAATAAATCATCACTGTTCATCATCGCCGGGACGCTCCCTTATTTCCTCGTCATTTGATCGCGTTCGTCGCAAAGGGGGTTGGAGTGGTGGCGGGGCAAGTGGGGGATGAGAGAGAGAGAAGAGGGCGGTGGGGTAGAACAGAGATGCGGAGGTGGTAGGGGGATGAGCGGGGAAAAAAGCCTCCGCTTCCCCGACTCACTGGCACTCGAACCCTCCCAAATCTGCCTTTTTTTTACGTTCGCCGAATCCCCTTACTGCGTCCCCCACCCCTCTTTTCCCGCCCCCGGACATCCTTCTCCAGTCCCCGCCCTTCACTCCTTTCGTGAACTATTCATCCCCCTCTGTCCTCGAAAAACCTCCTCTTTCTCTCTCTCTCGACTCTCCCTTCTCTGAAAAAATCCTCATCCCTTAAAAACCGACCGACAGACGGACTACCACCCTCCCTATCTTTCTTTATGCCCACGGCCACATCCTGTGCCCCCACCGTGTGTATGCGTGTGCCAGATAGGGCGTGCCCCTCCCCGCTCCCGAAAGCTCTTCCTAAGCCACCATCGACACCGGCAGACCCCTCTCCGCCCCCGCCGACCGCAACGGACGCCGCGCCATCTATTTCCCGACGCCTCTTCACCGTCGTCTACTCCTCCGCGGGGTCCTCTCCCCCATGAAGTGCCGCCCCCTCCCTCTCTCTCCCCCCATCCTCCAAACACCCTCTCCGCTCTCCTCTCCCCTCCCGCTCACAGCTGAGAGGACTCTTTCCCGGCCACTTCTTGTCTTTTCATTGGCTCACTTCTGCTACCCCTTTCTTTCCCCCACGGGCACTCGACGACATCCCCTGTCCTCCCCACCTCACCACTTCCCGCCGTCCCGCGCCCACCCGTCCTCGCCTTCCTCTACCCTTCGCTTCGGCCTCAATATCACTCCCTCGTCCCATGCAACGTAAGCCGGCGATTCTCTCTCCCCTCACGCGTCCTCTCCGGAGACCACCCTCTTGTCTACGTCGCCACCACCGAATGAACCATCGGCAGATTGAGACGACGCGTGGCGAGGGGAGTTGGGGACCACCATGTGAGTCTTCGTTTGGAAAATATCCAAAAAATTAACAAAAGACCTTTTTTCCGATTCCTTAAATTATCTCGCTGGTAAAAGGAGATCCTGGCATATGCTTAAAAACTAATATAGATCATATTATGCCGCAGGTAGTTTTCAGTATTATTTTTCACGGAAGACATGCAATATGAGCATAAACCGATGATTGAATATGTACTCACCAAGAGGGCATTGGAATATATTTCAACCAGCCACAGTAAATGACAACTTTCAATGGACTGACATCTTGCTGACTACTGAACCAATTTAAAATGTGACTTCCCTAAGTATCCATCTTAACCTCTTTTCTGAGCGACCATGTTTCTGAGAAAAACAATGCTTCTCTCTATATCCATATAATCATTAAAATAAAGTACTATTAATAAATACAGTCGAAAAACTAAAACTATTCTTGAATAGATTTAACATTTTCAAAATGTATTCACAATTTACACAATATTTAGAAGCTAAAATACTGGAGTGACATAAATATTACCGTAAGGAACTATCATATCAGTATATCAGCGGATCTTTCAGAATATGAAGCTAAAAAGTATATGGAACCCATTCAAAGAAGACCTAACTCGTCAATGAAGTAGAGGGCAAAGTAAAGTAGCCAAGTTTATAAAAAGAATTTACAGCAATTAGACGAGTGTTACAAAATTGGTACAAGAATTAGGATGGAAGAGGCCAGACTCGATTTCTCGCGTAAATTTGACTTGTTTCCTTTTTATAAGGGTCAAATTTATTGTAAATTCTACTGTATTACGTTAGATTTACCATGGAAAAACTATAGAAATGCAGAACGGAGTAATTTATCATTGATTCCTCGCTCGATAAGCGGTCAAAATAGTAGTGGAAGTCACTTGGGGGATGTTGATAGATACCATTTGAGTAGAGAGCCTGGTCTGTAGTATTATTGTCAATCACTATCACAGAACAGTACAAGTTACGGCAGATTTTGAAGAGTAACAGGAGAAGTGGAGTACTGATAAAACTGAATCTGTGTATCCAGCAGTGAAACTATTTGTTAACCTTGAAATGAAGACTTTAAAGTTACCACGCAGATTGAAATCCTTTTTGTAATGACTTGGTCCTATATACTGCCAAATTAGATATGAGGAATAAGACAAAATTTGTAAATTCGCAAAAATGTGTTTTTGTGAGTATACATAGTTTGTCTTATTTCTCAAGATTAATTTTTAAAAGGTTGAGGCCGATACCATTTGAAACATTAAATATACTTATAAATGTCTGAATATCATCAAATAAGTTTAGTTTTAATTGTGTTAAAGCATAGGTCCAATTGTGTGTGAAAATGGAGTTCCATGACTGACTCCATGTTGTTTTTTATGTCTAAGGGTATGTAACTTATCTGTCCCAATATATCTTTCAAAAGTCATTGCACGATTTATACACAATAAATTAGAACGAATGCAGCAATCCTTTAGACATATTTTGCAACATTTCAAAATTAAACTTCCTAACTGTGTTGAACCCATAAAGAATAAGAAAATGATATTTTTAGTATTTCGATAATCGCCACACAGTAATCATGCGGAAGCAGCCAAACTGTATTTACTCGATAGGCGATCCAAGTTTTTATCAATCTGAGGTTGGATGAGCAGAGAAGAAACTTGTTCCATGAAACGATATCGATGTAGGCGAGCAAAACTCAGGTCACACAATACCCTACACGCTGTGTGGCTGGTAAAATAAAACGGCCTTGCTTATTGGACAACCCTCTTATCAGCTGGAGACAACGATATCAAACAAATCTCTTGATCTCTTTCGACCACTTCCACTCTTTCCATGCGCTCTCTCTTATCTCTTTCCCACCCCGTCAAACCCTGTGTTTTAGGTCCACCACACAACGCCGCATTCACGATCGCCATTTCAGCTTGGCGTAGCGAACCTAAAAATTTGACGCGACTCTCCCCCCACGAATCAACATTTGCAATTCTGGCATAATTCCCTTTCAGTCAGTGGCACAGGAGCGTCACGAATGCTTTTGTCTTGGTATTATATGAAACTCCACAAAGTTTCAACCCTTGGTAAAAAACTATTTATTCGCAGGTGTGGTTGTAAAACTCGTACGAGTGTAGGATGCCGCAACAACCACATCATCATTAATGGACTGATATAAAACTAAATGTGTCACCACTCAAAAGTCACTGACACATTAATTTTTAAAACCAATCGTAAACATACACAAAGAGTAGCTAATCTTACTGGAGAAAAAGAAATCTAAATAATTTTTTAAAAGCAATGGTGATATATTTTCTTTCTCTAACTTTATAAGTTAGATTCCAATATTGGTCTTTTATTTAGAAAGGACGTTTATGAAACGCATATTTAGTGGTGAGGTTAGAAAAACAAAATTAAAAATAAAATTAAAAATTAAATAGGGTGTTAAAAAAATAATAAATTAAACATAGAATATTTCTTTGGAACTTATTAACATGTGTTAACGGCCAGTTTTTTCTTGAAAATTGGCCGATGTGTGATCGTTTACTCGTATCTTAAATTTTATTTGACTAAAATCTATACATTAATATACACTGGTTACATATTACAGGGTGGTTCAAAATGAATATTCGGGTTTTAAAACTTTCTAGCGTTTTAGGTTACAATTTAAATCATGCATCATATGAAAGAGTCACTTAAACAGGTTTTTTGGTACACCTGCGCAAGCACTGTTTCCTCTGTCGTCCGCTATAAAGCACGAGTAGCAAAGATGGCCACTAGTGAACAGAAAGCGTTTTGTGTTTTACAATTAGCAAGAACTGAATCTGTAGTTAGAGGCCAACGTGCGTTCTGTTTTAAGTTCCATTCCAAACCTCCAAGGGATAAACACATCCGTAGATGGTATCATTAGGTTGAAGAAATCGTCAATCATTGCAAAGGAAAGAGTGCGGGACAACCAAGAGACTGGCTGAAGAGCGTGTTGAATGATTGAGAGAGTATTTCACTCGTAGCCCCAAGAAATCAGTTAGGGAGGTTAGTCTTGAATTACCAATTATAGTGGAGTCTGTGTGGAGAGTTTTTAGGAGACGCCCACAACTACGTTCAAATTGTTTGTACTTGTTGCAAGCTCTACAGCCTACAGACTATTTAAAACCCGATATTTATTTTGAAACACCTTGAATTATAAAATCAGTCAATAATTTCCATTATGCAACCATATTTCTTTACTTTCATTAGTAAAAGAAAACCTATGCAAACAGGCGCCTCGTTAACGAGAGTGCTCACGTAAATTAGTTCTCTCTTAAGCTTTGTTAAAATAAACTTACGATTCAACAATTTTAGAGTGTGAAAATCATTCACCTTGAACGGGATTCAAACCTGAATCTCTTGATGTCTGCCCGAGTGCTTTAGCCAGTTAAGCTACCCAGACGTCTTCTTACACTCCGAGATTTTGGGGGCTTTAAAGGAACAAGATGATTCCTTTAAAACCCTCAAAATCTCTGAGTATAAGGGGACGCCTGAGTAGTTTACTGTTTAAGGTACTTGGCCGCATTTCTAGGGATCTGAGCTCGAATCCCGCTCAATGTGAACGATTTATACACCCTGAAATAGGTGCATTGTAATGCTCATTTGGCGGATGACTCCGTTAAAAGTCACTGTTGCGCTATCTCCCGCAGTTTCTTGGAATTGAAAGAAAATTAGTATTCCTACGTAAATAAGTAATCTCTTTAGTGAATAGATTTTTTTATAAAATTAAATTTGATTAAAATTTATTCAATTAGAGATTTTTTTGGCCTGTAGTCTACAGAATATTAAATACAGTTTAAGGGAATATTCGGACTGTTTCAATTATCGGCATGTACAAAACATAAGTTTGCAAAATTAAAAAAGTGCATTTATTATAAAAAAGGTCAACGATGAAATATTCACCGAATGCAAATAAAGATTGGAAATTGGTGTTAAATATGAAATACCGTTACGGAATGAAAGGGATCGAGTGGGAAATTGATGAGACCAAATCCTTCTCATTCGGAATCCTAGTTGGCGTAGTCAAATGTTTCCTTGAATCTACATGTATATTGAACCTCGTTTATTGTTCGTACATTTACGCTCACTCGCTTCTTTGTGTTTGGATCCACGATAAAATTATATTTCATTATCATTTGAAAGGTGCCCTCAATACCTCAATTTCAAACTGTATCTACACCCGTTTCGGGGAACGTTTATCTAGCATGTAATAAAAGCATAGGTTTCATCTACCTATTTTGAAATTTGTAAATTTCCGAACTTGATTACAAATGATAGTTTATTTGATTACAATGTAACTCTCATTGTATTGCTACACAGATTTTTAACTAACTTATCCCTATTCTGTCAGCATCTTCTGTAATCACGATGCAATGCTCCTTCCGCCACTTTATCTCCATTATTTCAATATTTACTATTATTTTACGTATACTAAAATCCTTATTCCGTGTCTTCTCAATTATCTATTCAATTTTGAGCTTCTCATTTTCTGTTCCTGCTCAGCAATAAACTCCTCTTCGAAACAAAGTATTTCTCTTAGTTTCTGAATTTCAGAATACGATCCTGTCATCCATGCTAGGATAATTAGTTTATCGTAGGTCAAATTAATCAATTTTTATGCCATCTCCTATTCCCAAAATTAGTTGAAACGATCTTGATACTGTGACGAATATTGTTATAAAATTATTTATAGGGGATCTTATCCTTTCATTCTAATTTTCAGTTCGCACAAATACACATTTTTCATAATATCATCCATGTTCAATGATTTTTTCTAAAATATCATTAAATTTATTTGTATTGATTACTTTCATCCTCTCAATTTTCGCGATGTTCTTCCTCAAATTTTAACGTCGCAGTTTTCGTTATAGTTCCGCGAAGTTTTCAAGAGGGAACCACGCTTTCATGCTAAGCTACCATTTTCCTCTAAACAAATATAACTTATTAAGACCCGCGTACTTGAAGTAATGTATAGCGATGGAGTAATGTGTAACGACGACTAGATCGAGGGGAAGATCATGGTAAAATATTTGCGCTTTATCTCATCATTATTACTCATTTAATTCGGCTCCAGGGTCTTCGGGCATTTAAGGTAATGTTCACGGCATTAGCCAAAATGTCCCGAAGACTGAGAAAACCTCGCCTCAGGAAAAATAAGCAAACTGAAAATTTAAAAATTTTTCATTCACCTCTCCATGGATTTACACGGTTGAGACTTTCACGATGGAGCTACCGAGAACACCTCGCCTCGGAATTAGCAAATAGTGGCTCGACTCGCTCGCGGCGTCTCCCTTGATTGGCATTTATGAGGCGGAGCCTTCTTTCCCTTCGTCGCCGGCATCTCCGTCGCCGCCTTTTATCCCTTCCGTCACATCCTCACCTATATATATCGCCTTCCTGGCTCCGTTATCTCCCTTCCTCTCTCACTCTCTTTCACCCCTCCCTTTTATTCGACCCCCTGACGTGTTAACAAAGATGTCAAGGATCCCCGCCGATAGAGGCGCTGCCTCTGCTCCCCTCATTTCCATTACAAATCGGACGCGAGCAGGGAGAGGAGAGGGAGGTGGCGATGGGAGGAGGGAAAGGGAGTGGTGTGTGGCAGGGGTAAGTAGGGAGTTAAAAAGAGGAGAGAGGAATATGAGTGTGTTGCGGATGGCAAGGAGGAGGGGAGTGACTCTTAAGGACTGGACCCGCCTCCGGGTGAGGGAGATGTGTTTGTGGGTTTAAGGCAGGGAGAGGGGAAGGACGACGGACATTCTTGGAAACACGGCGTGGGATGCCCCGAGGGTGGTAAGGATTAGCAGGGGGCCACCAGGGTCTATGGGATACCAAGGGGTTAGGGGACTTCCACAGCGGAAGGGTGAAAAAAATGTGCGTCGGTGTGGAGTGCGGGTTGTAAATGAAGCGTGAGAAATGGAGGTGGTCGTTTCGAAGGAATAAATCAAGTCCAATAATATATCTAGAGAATCGATTCTCAAATGATAGATTTCTGAAATTGATAATATTAGGATGGTTCGGCTGAATTGTTAACAATGATATAGAAATAAAAAATACCTGGCAGTGACTTTACAGGAATCCGTAATAAAGTATTATAAATACTCGATTTAATCTTTACGGAATTTCCCGCTGCGAATGGAGAATTTTAATATCTCAACGTTCTTCCTACTGAGAACGTTTACAATTTATAGGTCTCAGTAGAGAGAACAAAGCGTTAAGATGCTCAATACGCAGCGGGATATCTCGGAAATATTACACAGAGAAAAGAGTCGATGCCATTAACTTCAATCAAGGATAAATTATTTTAATTACTTTTAGGATTTTCCATAAAACCGGTGTAGTGAAATCTCCAAGGCTATTTGTTAAAAATGCAAATTTCCATCCGAAGCGAATACCCTCTTTATTTTTCAAGAACATAATTTACGGTGACATTCTTCAAATGAAGATACGGTCAGTCTTGTTTTAATAGATTTCGGGGAACACGTACGAGAAAGATCCAGGCACTCCAACAGAAAATTAGAATTTATTAATATTGTTGGGGAAATGATATGAGAATATATATACGAGCGATATCATCTTTCACCTACAAGGTCTTGGGAGTATGCTACTAATTCACACATGGGATGCTAACTAAGTCGATTTAATTTCAGAGAAATAACGAGTACAGATAAAAAATCTATTTTTTGCAAAATTTGATGTTACCACCGTATTAGAGCGAATAGGTAATTGTAACTAGGTAAGAAATATTTATTTTTGCCATTGAGTATTAAAACCCTTCTATAGTGGGTCAAATTATCCAACATTTTTCTGACCTGACTTAATTCAAAACTGTACTCCAGAAAATAATTAATTATGTGGAGAATGGCAAAGCAAAGTTTTAAAACCATTCTTGTACATGGAACAGAGGAGAACATATTGCTTTGAAAGGGAAAGAAACCAGAAGGTGATACTAACATAAAGTACTTATTCTCTTATGCTCTTCATATTAGAAATTGTCTGACAATGAACGCCACTAGACAATGAGTGCCACTGGAATAATCTTTCATTGAATTACAAAAGTCATTTAAATTCTGTGTACTTTTATTAAAGCTAATGCATTGAAAATTTCATGAAAATTGGAAAAAAACAGTGACCTCCGTAAAACATCAAAATTCCGAATTAAATGGAAATATCGACATAAAACATGCGAAAAGACATACACTTCGGCTTGTTAATGTTTCCTTTTACTTATTAGAATATGAAACGAGTAACACGAGTGGGAGTTGGACTGAATTTGAATGCCTAGTCTTCGACCTGACGACGTCGACTGAGCAGTGAAACTGGTAAGCTGAATCCAGTAGTTACGGCTACTACTTAAGACACTTGGTGCTACCGACAGGTGTCTCAGAGAACAAAGAAATATGGTGGACAAAATATACACGACCGAAGCAGAAGCTAAACTGACAAGTTATGCGTCCAACCGTGTTACTGACCGTAGAGAATATCACGCAATATGTTTATTTATAAACCCTTCATAATTTTCTGAGTGAAAATTCGGATGCCTTCTCCAATGAGATGCAGAACGACTAGAATTACGAGAGTTCTATCGTCTTCATGAATGATGCCATCGTAATAATCCAACCCTAGGGACCGCTGTCAACATTGTACAAATACTGGTTAATTTATTACTAAAATTAGCATTAATAAATGGGAAGCACAATTCAATTCTGATTGAAAAGGGATGGCATTGGGCGCAGAAAGGGTTTGAAATTGAAAATTTCCTCAAAGGAGAAATTAAAATCGACCGTTTCTCCGAATCTTTGTAACATCGTATCAGGATTAATTCGAATCGAATCAGAGCCCAATTGAGTACACTTTGAAATCTCGCACTTTCGAATGTCGGCAGCCGTAAGCTCATACTATATGATCGAAATATAGTCGTATCTTATATTTCCTAGAAATTATCGATTATTAGCAATCTGGATTGAAATCGGAATGTATTGTGGCAATGAATTTTTGAGTGAATTAAATTGGAAACGAAAGTCCCTGGTGCGAAAGACATAGAAATGGGATATGAAAAGGAAGTGTGCGGGAGGAGGGGAAAGGGGAAGGAGTTTGTGCGTGTATCGAATCCGATGCGCCTTAATGAAGGTTGCAAATTTGATGGATCGATCGCAGTGTGGGGCGCGGGATGAGTGACAGCGCCGGGAGAGAGACCAGGGAGACGCTTTGACGTGCCGGGAAGGAGAGCAACCGCCAGTAGGTAACTCCGTGAGTGAACGGCGGAAATGAAAAAAAGAAAAGTAATCGGTGGATAAATTCCAGAATTGAAAGCTACACTCTGATATGCATATAATTGGACCTCATTGACCAGAAAGTTAGCATACAAGCCTGTATGTACAGGTCTGGATCTTGCGAATTAGGGTTGCTACCCTAATTTATATTTCACGTTACTGGAAAAGACTGTGGCCAGTAATAAACTATCTAAAACATCAAATATCCAAGGATTAGGGAATGATCATGGTAATAATTCATTAGACAAAAGTGCTGGATTTTCAAAGAAATTTACATTCGCTATGGTGTCAAATTGTATTTAGTAAAACAGAAAGTTGTCAGAAGAGCTCTAGTAATCGTAATTAAACAATAATAGCTTCATAAAAGTTGAGTAAAATACTAGATAATCTATTCTACGGCTGTGAACGACTTCAATGACAGCTCATCTGTTATGCTACCATATTTGGGAAAAAAAGAGTATCAACGTGTTCTTTCTAATAGTTATCACTGACCTTATATTCATAAAATGACCACCGCAGTATTTATAACATATCATAATACCTGTTTCCATCTAAAAAGGGTAAAAGGAATTCAAATCATGAACTTATTCTGCGGCATACACCTCTACCGCCAAGGGAGTTTACCCCATCTACTGCGAATGGTCATTTCAACAAAATTAGTAGAGAAGGATCATTGGCATCCCCATGGGTCATCAATCCAACGAAGGAATCAATGCAGCAACTCTACAAACTACTCCGTTTCCTGCTAACTTATTCATTCTGTTGCATTTCCTTGTACCGACATTTGGCATTTGTGGCTTCTCGTAGTTAATCCTGGGTTTTATCTGTAAGGCGCTTGTTCCCTTAAATTATGATCTTCAGTGTGTCATCCCTCCTCAGGATAGGTTCATTACATATACCTCTTCTTCATGTATAACGTTTGTAAAAAAAAGTATCGGAAAAATAGATTTATTTTTGGATTGCTACAATTATTCCATTCTAAAATTCCTCAAAAGTCATCAGAGTACATTCCTTGAGCGTGAACACACTTTTGCCAGCAGTTTTTCCACGACTCGTAGAATTCCTAGAAGGCGGGTTCCGGAGGGCCATTAAGGGAACGCGTGCAAGCTTCTTTGGCGGAACTAAGGGTCCCATGGTGGTGTCTTTTGAGGAAGGATTTCACTTTGGGGAATAAGAAATATTCTACTGATGCCAAGTGGGTTGGATAATCATCGCGATACAGTTGCAAGTCTTCGCAAGCAGACACTCGACTCTGCTCTTGGTAATCCGTCAAGACCTTAGGGTTTAGCGGCAATTTTCTGTTATAATGATGTTCACTGTCAATCAAAATCAATGCGAATAGGATCTGCGATCACACGCACACTTAACCCACGGTCTCAATTTAGACCTTCACGCAAACGTTGCACGTTGACGTCGGTTCTTGACATCCACGGCCGTTCAGCGCAGAATTCATCCTCCACACTCTCTCGGCCATCTTGGAAGAGTTTGTACCACTTAAAAACTGAAGTTTGTGACATGCTTTCAATCTTGGACATTCAGAAATCCCTCATAACGTCTCCGTATCCGATTTCACTAGCCAAATACAAAATTTGATGGCGTACCGCAGTTCAATCTCATTTTGCTGCATTTTGCGGTTGCGCCGAGTCACTCGACAGGGATCCACTAAAAACAGTACATAGCCTAAACAAACGCTCGCAGGCGATTGGCGCTTGACGCATTTTGAAGGGCAGACTCCCCACAACTAAGTCTAATCAATGCCAGCGCGCTGCAATGTACAGGGGCATAGGGAATAATTATTTTCGATGCTCTTTATTCAAACCTTGTACACAAGTGTCATCCACAGGTTTCTAACTTCATCCACTCTTCGATGCGTTTCATTTGTTACTCTGTCTATTATTACTATACTATATGTGCTATAATTTCAGTGCTCGTCTAAAGCTCCACATTTCCACCATTGTCAGTCGCCACCATTGTCAGTCACCATCATCAAGGTCTCACGTCTGTAGAAAAGTATATTCCATTTATAACTTCAAGACAATCTATATCACTTTGACTAACTGCCTTAGTTTCAATCTTACTTATCTTGAATGTGTACTGTTTTATTCACTTCTCAATGTTAGTTTTTATGTGTTCAAGATCTTCTTTCTTCTCTTCAGTTACAGCAATGTCGTCCGAAAATCACGGAATACTTATGATTTCTCCTTAAATTCGTGCAACATGATCACCAAGTTAAGGGTAACAAAAAATATCTCCAACAGAGCATTCAATATAAGAGTAAAATACACGTAAAGGAGGTACTATTTGTGCGGCATTTACATTTGATATTATACCTTATTGATGGTTCAGGCCCCAGATTTCGCTGTCAATTTTCGGTAGACGTTAGTTGGAGCCCAAATTGAATCAGCGCCACGTTCAATGCCATTTTTTTAGAGAAACTAACTCAATCGGGAACTAATAAATAGGACCAACAAATTTAGTCAACAAACCAATTGCGCCATGGATATGAGGTAGAAAGAGTACGAGGAAATGGAGAAATTTTATAGGCAGGGAAAAGTAAAAACACTGATTATAAAAGTAAGAGAAGTTTCAGGATATAGCTTCACCAAAGAAACGAGATGAGCAGGAATAGTCTTGGTGGAGTCAAAAATTATTCAGGGATTTGGACAGAATGCAGAAAGAGCTTTATGGTAAATACATGTATATAAAGGCAGACAACTTAGAACTAGAAAGGGAATACGACGTAGACAAGGATAGCTTTGGTCCAGGAATATTAAATTGCGAAAAATCAAAGTGCTAATGGAAATGTAGTCAAACAAAGCAGTAGGAATCGCCATACCCCCGCAAAATTGCTAAGAATTAGGTACGATCGAAAAAATAGTTCTTAGACATTATGAGGAACGAAATTTTGATCTTCATCCCAAAAACAGTCAGGTGACAATAAGTGGCTAAAAGCCCATAAGTTTAATTTTACATGCGGGAAATTTATTCCTAATAAGAGAGCTATTGCGATGGTGCAAAAAACTACTTCGGCTAAGATCAGGTTGAGTACAGAAAGAGAAGAGGAATACGTGATGCTATCGCTGAGAGCATTAATATCAAGGAATACAGAATAAAAAACATAATGAATTTGTAGGTTTCTTAAATTTCGAGAAGGCGTGCCCAGATTATGAGAAGAGCTAGGCTGAAAATTACGCAAAGACTGGTCAAGTTACAGATTAGACCTCTTACATTAATTTGAAGCCGGTCTTTCCCGTAGTGGCTACGTATATTACTAACCCTGTCGTACCACATTAGGGGATACTACGGAATCATGATTAGAGAGATAAACTGCCACAACGACAGTTTTACAATGTCTATTTTCCCACGAACGATAGGGAAACAAATAAAAAAATACGACAGCGCTTTGGAAAAAATTTCCACCAAGCTTTTTGCCATTTTTCAATATAGTATACCTCGTTTTTATAACAATCTCAAATAGCGACTCGCCTTTAAGCATAGAGGAGGTAGTATTTTCAATTGGGATATTGTAGTGTATGCAAAGATGTTTATTAAAATTAATTTCCATCGTTTCAATTATATAACTTCCGTTAGCCACTAATATTTACGTAACAGAATTTTAATGCTTTGTTCCAGTAGTTCCAGAAGTACCCCCTGACGCACCCCATGGCGATGAATTTCAAGGTAAAGTGTAGTTGAAGAGAGAGTTATTCGTGTATCAACACAATGGTACTATCAAACTTCAATACATTCCTCATCAATCTAGCATTTCACATCCACCTTATCTTTATACCCCTCACCCACTTTTTCTTTTATCGCCTTCTTCGGACTGCCCTAACAACTTTCGGATTGCCCTCTCTTTGACCATCTTAACTTTGCCTTATTCATATTGCCGTAACTCCCTTTCTCTGTTCAACTTATTTTCTCAATTTTAGTACACACCCAGAACCCACAAGCGTCTAATTTATCTTTACTTTCTTCCCTCAAAGACCAGGATTCCAATCCATAGTTTCAATAGTTGAAGTCTTTACTAACCTTCCCATCGCATATTTACTCACTGTTCTAATCATCTTCCTCCTCATTCTCTTCTTCTTGTGAATACTTCCAACGCCAAAGTAATTGTTCCCCTAATGCTACCAATGTTATACTCATTTTCACTTAAAATACTGCCCAAACATATAAATTTTTCCTCTGGCTCTAGTTACAACACAAATACATAAGCGAAAATAGTAATTAAACGTAGTTTCATTTCCGTGAGCCATAACTTATCACATCAAATATCATCAATTCTGTCATGACTGTTTTCTTCACGCTCTGCAGAGTTGAGAGTTGTAAAGGGGAAACTTACTTTTTCATCGCGCTTATTAAGAAAAAAATATTGATTCATTATATATCATTTATAAAGAAATGCTTAAATGAAAATTAACGCAAGCAAAGGGTACATAGGAGGTGTTTTATCAAAAGAATAGCCAATGTCTAGCAAACGACCTACACATCCAAACCATATTCACACCTCACGAGATAGTGCGCGATACGAGGCTTAGGCGTCCATGTTTGCAAGCAAACAAAATTCTATACGATGTAAAGATAAAAATATTCCAAGATACCGTCAGCAGTTGGTAGCAATTTTGATCAGATAATCCGTGAATGACACCCCAGTCTGAAGTCGCGGTTTCGAGTCTCGCTTTTGGATTGGGGGTGTTGTTTAAGTCAATTGTCAATTATAACACGAGGCTCAAAAGAATTACTTTAAAAAAATACTAGTACATCAATGCGAAATTCATCAATAGTTTTGAAATGATGTAAACTTAAATTTTTGACAAGTTGTGTGAATATTTGAATGAATTTGCGGTTAATTTCTAGAATATTAAAATTACAATCAAAGAAAAAATACGTAATTAATTCACGAGTGCATATTATATGTTTTTTTGGATGGAAATATAAATGTTTTCACTAATCTTCCAATCTGAACAATGGTTGTTAACAGTCACTAATTTTTCAATATCAGATACTAAAAACCTTGCACACTGATAGTTCTTCTTTCTTGCACTTCTTTTGTATTTGGCGTCCTTGTATACTTTTGGTCATAGTCGTGCGGTCCTTTCGTCTGTTATCTAACGAAAAATTTCTGTTCCTGAAGATGTGCCCTAAATATTTATTTTTCCTGGTTAGTGCTACCGTGTTTTACTATTCCACGATTTTCTATTTCTCTTTTTATTCGTCAATTTAAACTTCGATTTTATCAAAGAGCTGAAATTTGAATTTCTTTCTCTTCCATTCTAATTCTTTGAAGTACTCAAAAACGAGCAAGCTATTCCATACTCTTTGGTATATTTGATCTTCTACTCTAACTTTTTTCCCATCTATCATCTATAGCGTTGGTATTGTCCATGTACACACTTGTTCTTGTCAGTATAACTTAATCGAGTATTTTTCTCCAAGTAATTTCCTCGATGTATCTGTGAACTATTCCATGATTTTTAAGAAATTTAAAAATGAATACCCTTTTGCAATGTCAGCGGCAATTTCCAAGTTGGCACTTGCACCACCTTGATTACTTGGTCGATGTACGAATAAACCTTGCGATGCTGCCCTGACTTTAGTCGATATCAATAACAAACTAACCCCACACTCCTTAGAGCCCATTTTCAAACTTTGAAGTAAAAGTAAAATTATTTCCATGATGAAAAGTTTTTTCCTGATATAAACACCTTTGAATCAGAAATCAGTTAGTTAAAAAATGATCGATGATAATACTATCCTTGATTCCGGATAGTGTGTTGGTCATGGCGTCGATACAACCCTTGAATTTCATGCGTGAACAAATATATCATGTAATTATTTTGAAATACTCATTTCAAGATGCGGGATGAGACGAAACACACGGGGAAAAGGAATTAGATCAAAACCTAAGAATTAAGGAAGTGAGACACAAAGGAAGAAGATGAAGATTGGTTAAAATAGAATTATAGTAGATGTTATGTATATATACTGTGCTTGACTTACATTTTTCCCTGATGATGTTATACTAAAACGAAACCTCGGTCGTGAGAATAAAAATTTTATGTGGAAAAGCAAAGTTGTTTGTTTTTTAATATTATCAATAGAATTATAGTTTTTTGCTTTATGAAGACATCTAGTTGGCTTAGTGCTCCTGAGACTATAGGGCACATACCCAAAGTGGGACCAAGTCGTGACCTTTAGGTTAACAGGTGAACAAAGAGTTAGCACGAGTAACCGTTTAAGAAGTTTACACACTTAAAACATGCATAAAAGTACGCGTCTGCTTGGTCACAAAAAAAGTTGAAATAAATTTATTTCTCCAAAAAAAAACAACTCGAGAAAAATGGAGTGAAAGGTCCGACCTGCATCAAAGGAGATGAAGACGGGAGGACGACGCTTGAGCGGTGGCAGTGTATCGAGGGAAATGGCTCTCACAGAGGGGGGAGGAGAGGGTGAAGAAAGGGACCAAAGAACCAGAGATGTGGGATTTCCAAGGGGCGAGAGGGGAGTGGTGTTTTTTTTCCGGGAGGGGACGAAACGTAGGAGGGGAAGCGAGTGGAATGAGGGTGGAGAAGAGCGTGAGGCGGCGGCAGGCGCCGCTGCCTCAGGTGGGGAAGGGGGCGCAGGAAGCAGATAACCCGCGCCAACCAGCACCGCGCCTCCACCGCTCCCGAAAACTCTTCTCTGACCCTCTCCCCTCCTAGCCTCCCCCCAGGCCCCGCACCACCCGCCCCGCATCCCTTCACACCCACACACACACACCTTTTTCCTTCCCCTTTTTGGATCCAGGGAGTAGATTTAAATAAATAAAAGCTTCGGGAAGGGATTCCTTTTTATTCGGGAGGGGAGAGAATGAGGCAACGAAGCCTTCCCGAAAGGGTGAGAGAAAGAGAGAGATTGAAATCGTATAAGCGGATAACTTCGACCCCTCTTTTTTTTCAAATTTGGAGGTTGTTTGAAACAGAGAAGGAGGTGGGAAAGGGTTAGGGAAGGATAAAGGGAGGGAACGCCAAGTGGGAGATACAGGGCGATTACGGCAGGCGTGTGGAGAGGGGGATTTGAGGCGATGAAAGAGTTATTGGTGAAGAATTGGTGAAGGGAGGCCGTGCGAATGTGGAGTTTTATAAAACTCCTTCGACACAGTGCACTGCGAAGACTATTTGGTGTGGACGGACTGTCTAATCCGACGATGAATAATAGGTGATTTCATCTTTTATTTCATTTAAGAATTCAAAATGGGCACTGAATATTTTGGAAAGATTTATGATAAAGATAAAATCCAAAGAATTCTTACAACAACCTATAATGAATGTAAATTTTCAATACCGAATGAATGGCATCACATCCATGGGTACAATCAAGCCGTAAAAGTAACAAATGATTTAAGCAGTGTTAGCACATGCACCGACGTTCAGATGAGTTTATGAATATTAAAATACCTCTGCTATACGCAGAGTAATAACCTAATTGAGCTTTAGTAATCCTGTCAAAAGCAGACTGCTTTCAGGAACTGAATGCTAAGTTATAATGATTCACAAAGGGAATAAGGCAGTAAAACAATTCATATCAGTCAACCAGAGGCTCAAAGACAATGTTAATAGCTGTCGTTGAAAACAAAAATACCTGACTTCACTTCGAACTCTGAAAGGTTTTAACAAGTTTTTTTTAACTTTACTGTCGTTAAATAAGCATGAATTTGAAATAAAGTAATAAAGGGCATGGAATGGTAATATGTTATATCATATTGTCAGTGAAGATATAATTTTATCTGCGAAAATATACTAGTACATTTATATCTCTATACCTATTCAATTACCCGGTATTAGGAGTTGTAAATGCTAAAGTATTTAGTTGTAATAATTACTTCAATGAATTGGCTAATATCCAATTGATAGTAAAAATTCGGGATAAATATTTTCCGCTGATTTATGTTACATTACCAGTGAATCAAGGAACTCGTTAATGCAAAACCGGGATGTAATTTCACCAATGAAGAGAAGATAATATTCATTTTTCCAAGGAGACCAATAGATAAATAAATACAAGTATTTTGTGCAAAACTAAATTAGTTAAGTATTTGAAATAATATCTCATTAATAACTTTCAGTTAATAATACACAAGTTCCAAAGTTGATATAAATAGCTAATTTCTGTATTACGTCTTTAATTAAGGGAGTTTTTAAACTAGGATGCTTTTAAATACCAGATTTAATAGGAGAATTTTTAAATGCCTTATCAATGTGATATATAAAATAGGCGATTATGAAATTAAAGGTTATTCTTTTAGGAGTTCATACGAATGAAGCAGACTACTTCCTAGAAACAATAGTGAGAAAAATGTCTAAATCACACAAAGTAGAATAAGTTCGAAAATAATGCCTAAAATATTTTCTCTTTCTTGTTGCATTTTATCCGTGTGACAAATATTTTGCAAAAGATAATTTGATATACTTGATCAACTGTTGTAACAGAACTGAAGCCTAATAGCTGCCAAACAGTTCTAATCACACTTTAAGGCTCGAATGATTCACAACTAAAAGGTAACGGTATTGTTATGCATGTGAGTTTAATTTCCTGTATCTCTTACGAATACTAAAAGAACTATTGGGTTGTGGTGCTAACAAGGCGATGCGTATTATATCGTTGTCTTTACCCTATTTGGAATAACTAATCGTAATGTTGCTGTGAGTGAGAATGAGTTTTTTTGGCATTAGAAATCACAGCTCTTCTTCCATTTTTCCTATTGAATAGGCTTTTTGTTGCATGTTTTCAAGGGGGACTGAAAAATCTTATAAATTCATTACTGAAAACGCTTTTCAAAGTGTATTAAAAAGGGGATTGTTTTAGGGAATTTTATGGCATTGATAAACGACAATAGTTCCTCTTTAAGTAAATATTCTCGGAAATGGACAGAAAATTCGTAACATGTTGACAAAGGCTAAAGAACCCCAAGGGACACGATATATTTTGCCGCTTCACGCCACGAGCAACATTGGATATGCTCCCTAAGGGTAATGCGCACAAAAATCTTCTGCTGTAGCGATTCCCATGAGAGATATGAGAAAAAGGTAGCAATGAGAATTTCTGCGTGCGACAGAGAAACGCCTGTGGGATGAAAAGGAAGAAAAGGGTCGCTGGAAAGTTGTCCCCTTGGGAATCATACGAACCGAAACCAATATTCAAACAGGGAGGGGGGGTTCAGGGGCGTCTGGGAATGTACAAACCAGCGAATGCGGGAGAATGGGAGGCGATATCAATTTAGAAGGAATACACATAGGTATATGCAATCTAAAAAGCATATTTTAATTTTCTCAAAGTCGTCCTTAATGAAAATAACACCAAATTAATATCATGCAGACATAAATCGAATCGCATCACACGAGGAATGGAAAAATACCCGAAAATATTACAGCTCAATGAAAAATTATGCATGAACGAATGAATTGAGGATACATTCCGATACTCGAGTGGAGAGCCCATTGTAGTACACCCCAGTTCATAAGAGTACTAGAAGCCACAATTGACAATCTGAAATTTGAATTTTGAAGTGCAACAAAGTAGTGAACATGAAGCTTTTTAATATTAACTTTCAACTAATTGAAACCAAATGAAAAAAAGTCCATTTCGACTACCTGCCTAGCTTTTACTCAAATCCACTCAAATAGTAGAAATTCAGCAGTTCATGTGAATTCCATAGGTCAATTCCCTTAGAAGGGTAGTGTGTTTCACGGACACAATTAGGCTTAAGAATTAAATTGATTAAATCCAACGACAATAAAATACATAAAACATAGAAATACAAAGCGAGCGTATACACGACAAGTCGATATTTAAAGCAGAAAAATATAAACACGGAGAAAATGAGAGATTTGAAAGGTGTCACATGCAAATAAAATCAGGAATATGTTATTCCGTGACATTTTCAAGCTGACATTAAGTGACAGTGAGAGGAAGCTGAAGAGACTTATGGCAGTAAAAACTCATAAAGTTAAGACATTGATTGGTGCGGCTGACATTAAATATGCGGAAAAAATATTGGGCGTGTTCGTGAAGAATTAGAATAAAATAGCCATCAAGGGTAGCACGGGAATGACGGAAAAAAGAGCGGTTCAATGGGTCGTGAAAAGGGAGAGGGAAATGAAAACGTTATAAAACATATATTTCCGACCAAAATAGGAAGGGAACGGATATCAAGGCAAGGTTATGTGTGTACATCACAAAGACTGGACGATAAAACAAGGATATTACACGACATTTTTCATTTTTTTTATCTTTGAAGGGTTTCCTTTTAACCTTTTTGAAGACATTTTCGACTACTCATAATGAGAATTATTGCCGAAATAGAATTATCAAATTTATTCGGTTGACACAATTTAATCAATGAGTATTTTTATTCCAAACATAATAAAGGATTTCTCGGAGATAATTATTTCGTAAATTCGGTGCATGAATTCATATACATACATTTTCTGATGTATTTCATATCAAAACTGTGCGATTATGCAAATGAAATGCTTAAAGGAAAAGATTATTATGAGAAAACTGCTGAGATTTTAAAAAATAGGGTAGTACAGCAACTCTAGGAAATAATACATACATATATATATATATATATATATATATATATATATATAGTTGTGTCCATCCAAAAACCTACCTTAACCGGTAGATTACCTAATAATATATATATATATCTATATATATATATATATATATATATATATATAGATGATGCGGAAGTACTCACGAGAGCAATATAACTTTTGGACGGCACAATAGAACACAGAATAAAACAGATAACACGTAAAAGGACACACTGTAGATGATTTTCTCTATGACTATGATAAGATGACTGATAAGATATGACTAATCATATCATATCTTATCTTCCGAAGAAGACGGAGCTCGAGTCCGTCGAAATTATCAAGATATTATTGTGAGTGTTCTTTTTATGTGTTGTCGTGCTGTGTGTTACTGTCTTAGTTTTTTATTCAACACTTCCGTGTTACTTCGAAGAAATCATCTATATATATATATATATATATATATATATATATATATATATAAATCTCTCTGATGTCGACAGCGGGGCCGTCGAAACGTCAATACATACTGTGAGTGTTCTTCATTTATTTTTCTATGCGCTGAATATTTTGTATCCGTGTGTTTGTGTTTGTGCGTCGCCGGAGAGGGTCAACTTCAAAGATATATTATAAATTATATATATATATATATATATATATATATATACATGTCACATTTTTTTTCAAACCGGCCATACCATGTTGAATCATGAAATTGTAAAATTTTCTTAAGACCCCCTCCCGGTTTTGAATTCATTACGTGATACAATATGTTGAATTCTACAATAGAAGGCAATAACATTTCAATGCCAACCATCCAAATGCCAAACTGCTTTATTTCTATGCCCAATAAAGAAAGAAAAGGTTTATGGGTATTTTCTTATTCTGGAAGACTATTTACGAGACAGAAGCACGTTCTTGCTACCCTCCTCTTACGAAGAACGCTGATGACTACCTTCATGAATTGGAGATGTATTTATCAGAAGCCCGTGTTATAATTTTTCCATCTCAGTCCTTAAAGCTTGCTATTAACTTTGAAAACATAACGGCACGGCGGTTTAAGGGGTCATATTGCAACCCTCAATTTGAAGGATTCGCTTTCGAGGAATATTCCTAATAGTAATAGAATAGCCTCTAGGCTAGGAGGATTATAGATGTGATAATTCCTGTCCATGACACAACGTCATTATGCTTTTACTGTTATGAATCAGTGTTTATGTTTTTTAAACTCAGGGTGGAAAATCAAGTAACTATTATTCCTCTTAGCCATAAAGTCACGAACTTCATTTTGCCACGTGAGATTGAGCCTCAGCAAGGAGTGCAAAGTACCGGCAGTTCAAACCAAATTCATACAACGGAAATTAAATCACAGCGGCAATGAATCCCGACTGCTTTCAGCGTTTTCCTGGACAAGAGTAAACTGCTCCAGGAGCAATTTATGCGAATGGAAATTTTGCGGATCCTGGAGCCAATGTGATTTTGCAAACAAACGAATCGTTTCGGCCACTGTACTTTCCGCAAATGAAGTCTCGGGAAAAATTATCACGCGTGCCAGATTTGACACAGATGTGCTCTGAGGTTTCCCTCACATGGGATTTCGACGGATTACAGTTTGATTTTCATCGTTTGCGGTTCCACTTTCCATTTCGAAGCTGGATTCTGATGAAAAACGCCGGCCCGCGCCTCCAATTTCATCCATCCCAACATGCATCTCGTCAACAAAGAAACTTTGGCATGAGTTTCCCGGGGTCTTCGAACGACCTATGCACTCTAATTTTCTCGGGAGCAATATAGCGATGGTGTGCTGTGGTGAAGTTACCACGATTCAGTGGCTGAGAGCTGTATATACCGACTATAATAGCGATACTACATCCACATAGATTATTATTTCCTCATTTTGTATTAAGCAGCGTAAATCAATCAAATCTTACGAGAGAATGCATTACCATGGCGATGTAAATCTGAATTCAAATACCGTGTGACTTTTCCTTTCCACTGTTTATGACGGTTGTAAAATTCTCTCGAGTACATTGTAGATTTCCATAATATGAATAAATAACCAAAAATAATAAGGCTAGGTGCTGTTTACTAATCCTGTCACAGATAGAGCAAATAGTCTAATGAGCGAAGCAAAAAATTTAATTTATATCCCCCCAGTGACAATATTTTCACGAATAAATCAAAGTGTTCAGCCAAAACGTTAAGAATTTTCATCATGAAGGACCATAAAATCAACTAATTTTGATTTACGCTTTTTTACAATTGTTTTTATGCATGAAATAACTAAAAAATCAGATGATGAGCGGATCCTACCGATTCTAATACGAATTATAGTTGGTGAAATAAACTAATATTGCGGAAAACAACAGTTAAAAGTAATTTTTAAACATAATGTAATGGGATTAGTGTCGAAGTATCTGATTCAATTCACAAACTAAAAATTAAATCTCTTGCCAATCGCAAATGAAATATGTAGTATTGTGCATTGAAACCATATTGCGGGTATATATATATATATATAAATATATATATATATTATATATATACAATATATATATATAATATATATAACCATAAACACAGTAATCAACCCGAAGTTTGGTTTAATAGGTGGTGGTACCCATGAACCAAGCCCGACGGCGTGTGAATATTCACAAATCAGGGTAGGGGGGCAAGTTCCTTTCCCTATGCCGATTATGGTTTCCCAGGAAGATCTGGTACCCGAAAAATCAACTAGCTTGGGTGGGACTGCAGGTGCCCAAAGTGCCTTGCCCGGGAATCGAACCCGGGACCCTCTGGTCAGTAGTTCAACGCTCTACCCACTAGACCACCGCGACCCGCTCTATATATATATATATATATATATATATATATATATATATATACACACACACATTCAAACACGAAATCCCGCCATACGGCGAACAAATATTCATTCACATAGAAAATAGAGATAAGGAAATGGGAAAGGAACACACATAAAGGACGAACACAAGAGAGGTGGGGAAGGCGGATTCAGGCAGACCACTAATGTAAAAATATTTTCCTCGACCGTATATATATATATATATATGTATATATATATATATAAAAAAAACCATAAACACAGTAATCAACCCGAAGGTCGGTTTAGTAGGTGATGGTAGAGCTCACCCATGTACTAGGCCCGACGGCGTGTGAATATTCACACATCAGGGTAGGGGGGCCAGTTCCTTTCCCTGTGCCGGTTATGGTTTCCCAGGAAGATCTGGTACCCGAAAAATCAACAAGCTTGGGTGGAGCTGCAGGTGCCCAAAGTGCCTTGCCCGGGAATCGAACCCGGGACCCTCCGGTCAGAAGTCCAACGCTCTACCCACTAGACCACTGCGACCCATATATATATATATATATATATATATATATATATATATATATATATATATATATATATATATATATATATGCATATAATTCCTCACATTTCACTTTGAAATCACATCAATGCGCAACCAAAAAATCATATCAAGAAAGTAAAAAATATAAGTTTCAAAACTGGAACTCTACTCATCTAAGCACTCCCGAGTACTTTTCTCGGTTTTATTTATTTATTTATTTTTTTTATTTACATACTTCGTTGCAATTAGGCAATATACCTGGTGGCAACGGTCCAGTGTGATCACTGGTCACTCTTACAATGCACATACATACACACACAAGAAGAACAGATATGAGACAAAATGCTCGTATATTCAATGACACTTTTAAGAATACCGACCTCTCCTTTACTATCACACAAGGATTAGGTGTACACCACACGAGTACATACTACGCACCGTCCATCGCCACACTTCGTCCGTAATCACGTATCTTCAATTTAATATACCGTTCAAAATCGCGTCCCGTTAACACATTATTCATAGCACAAGTACATACGGTTTTATTTCTCACTCACACGTTTTTAAGGCGAGCATACACCTCGTTTTAAATTTATTTAATGAATAAGGTAAGGACTTAAAGATATCCTCAGGTAACTCATTCCATTCTTTTATTCCACGATTGAGGAAGGAGTTTTTTTTAATGTTTGTTTTGTGCCCTCTATGTTTTATTTTGAACTGATGGTCCTTCCGCCCAATGTAATTTGGTTTGTCTAATCTTTCTGAGAGCTCCTCCCACCCCTTCTCTTTATTTACTATCTTGAACATCCCACATAGCCTGTTCAGCTTCCTTCTGAGTCGGAGCGGTGTCCATCCTAGTGTCTCTAACATTTCTTTCACACTATCTGTCCTGTTATGTCTTCCTAGAGCGTACCTAGCTGCCTTTCTCTGTACTTTCTCAAGCTTATTTATATGCACCTTTACCATAGGGTCCCATACTGTTGTTGCGTACTCCATTATTGGAGTATTTAGCTTCGGGTCAAGATCAGACTATGACAGATTTTGTCGCATTGACAGGGTGTTCTGTTTTTTGGCGTGAATACTGTGAGAAAAGAAAGTGGGTGGGGCAGGAAGAAAGATGGGAGGAGAAGAGGAGGATGGATATCATTTAAAGGAAGGGGCGATATAAAGAATGGAGAGAAGAGATCGAGAGGGGGTGGTGGAAGAAAAGGTGGGCGTCGGAAATTGGGGACCTCTCTCGGATATGGGCGGAGGGATGCTTTGAGCCACGGAGGAGACGGCTTGCATAAATTACATTAGCAGGTGTATAATTATTATGATAATGCCGATGGTGGGTACGGATGGGGTGAGTAGCGGGAGGTCATTGGGTGTGGGAAGATGGGTTTGCGGGCACAACAGGGGGGAGGAATGCTACGGGAAGGAGGGGTTAGGTGACGGTGGCGATTAACAGGCCGTAATGAGTGGATGCGTAGGATAGGGTAGTCCCAGAGCATCGGAGCCAAAACATGGGATAGTGAAGGTAGTTTACTAAAATGAAGGGACTAAAGTTCTTCACAAGGAGGACACATGAGCAAGCGACAAGAAAAACAATTTCCAAAGATGTTGTTCCAGAGGAATAGATGGATGCGACACAAGAATAATGTAAGGAGACAGTGAATGGGGGAATAAAATCAAATGAATTTCAAAGGAATTTGAAATAAATTGAAGGTTTCATGAGGTGCCCCTCATTGGGATTGTGGCATGAACTCTGAACAGAATTCCCAGCCATGTGATATGATATGCACGAACACAATACGCATGTATCGTATAAAAAATATGTATAATACTTTTATTATTATTTAGCACGTATTCTCACATTTAAGTTAGATTTTGGATGGGCAGAAATACAACATCCTTAAATCTTAGCCTCGCCCAAGACACAAACTGATCCCACAATGCAATTCACCCTGATTCAATTTCGCAAACATTCTATCTCCCTGCATATCCAACATGCATATCATTTTCCTTCTTTTTCATAGCTTGTACGTATAAAACCCTCTACTCGGTCAAAGTATTCAAAACTTCTTCGTCTATGAATATGCTTTGCATTCAACTTTCCTGCCGTCTATGGATTTCTTCCAATAATTCAACCTCCCCCGCCATGCTTCTACCTCTTCCTTTCCGTTCATTTTAATTTTGCTATTTTTCCATATGCACATAGTGACATAAAGCTAGCGGACGCACAAAGGATGCAAAAACCCTACTACACTAGTGCATAATTTCTTAGAGACCCAGCAAACTATTTTCTACGGTCAGTCTTATTGTGAAAAAATTCTTTCATTTCTCTTTTTGAGTTTTGGCCAATTATTTTATGCACTGAAACCAAACTAACAATTCGAATTTCGAATTATACAAGCACAAAGACACCAAATACCAATAAATTGTTTTAATTTCTTTTAATTGATAGCACATACACACCATGCGATTCCTGAAAACGTTTTTTTTTTGCATTTTACTAAGTTTATATTCTTACACCGTCGGGCTTAGTACATGGGTGAGCTCTATCATCACCTACTAAACCGACCTTCGGGTTGATTACTGTGTTTATGGTTTTATATTTAAAAGTATGTTTGTGTATCTCAATGAATGATAAGGTATATTTCGCGAAATCGGTGAGAAAACTAATTAGAAAAAATTATTATAATCACAAAATGAGAGCACTGACCAGTGGAAATATAGATAATATACGCTGATACGTATCAACCTGTAAGTTATTCGGCGGTAAGGACAAATAGATCGTCCAATTACAGTCATTATTTTCGCTACATATTGTCAATTCTTCAGCCAAATAAAGGGTGGTCTGAAAACTTTTCGACCTAACAAAGGTACAAGACATTTTTTCTGAGACTTTCCAAAATTTTCTGAGTCGGAAACTTTTCAGACCACCCACGTATTGAACAAAATCGGAATATTTTCGGTTTTTTGGTAGTTTGAGACCTTTTGAAAACATTATATTTTCGTAAAAAATACCGCTTCAAATTTACGTAGTCAGGAATAGAGTTTTATTTTAAATTTCATAGTAATTATCCCTGAAATCAATAGCCCTAGTTTGTTTGCTAGAATTCTATTTCCATGATCTAAAATAGCAATTCCACTTGCGCAATTCCAATACGCAAACAAAGTAAGATGAAAGAGATTTATATAGGAATTACTTTCACCAGCTCTTTGATAACTTTCCAAAAAACCTTTGATAACTTTCCTGAAAGAATTCTTCCACACACCTTTTTGGTGGCTCGCAGGGTATTTATGCAGATGTAGATACTTATCAAATGCAGCAGAAAGATTATTTCGTATTATAAATCGAGAAGACTGAATTAACCTGAGAACCCGGTAAGTCGAGGATGAAGTTTGGCTAAAAAATTAATTGGCTTATTTTAAAATCGCGCATACAATTTAGACCCCTTCCTAATGAAAAAATAAAGAACATTCTGCGATCTAATAATACTCGTCGATGGTATTTTACTTCTGCATTAAAGAAGCTTGACTTTACTAAATGCTTAAATCCCATGATCTCAAATTTCGATCGCTTCTACACAAATTTTAATTAGAAATATCAGGATTAAATTTTTTTTCCGACGCATTACTAAAATTTGCCACAGTGCCTTCCAAAAAAATTATTAGACTAACAACTCACTTTAGTCTTCAGCTTTACTCACAGTGAAGAGATATTGCTTATAATTAGCAATTAACTAACGGTTTTGGTCAAAAGCTAATCCGAATAGATTCACTGTAATGGTTTTTGTAATAACATATCTTTGAAAAATGGAACTGCATCAAAAACAGATGGGCATGTATAAAGTAGTTTGTTAAGTCACATGTCTACCATTCTTGTTGCGCATTGAATACCAACCCTAAATGAGGGACAAATGTCGACCTAATATTTGACTTCTTTAAACGAGGTATAATAATGGGATTGTCACAAGGTGCACTATTACTCACTAATGACAGCACAGAATACGAATAAGCTTGATGCATAATATTATGCTACGAAAGAAAGAGTCAATGAAGGAACTATATAAAATGAAAAGAACATCCCATTACATTCGTCAAAAAATATTTCGGAAAAGAAAATAATAGCTTCTACGCCATTTAGGCAAAATATACTCACTTGAAAAAAGTGAACTCTCCAGCATGGCGATTAATTAAAGTAATATGTATTTACTCAAAAACATTTCCGGTCTCCACAAACGCGAAAATAAGCGCGAGAAATAATTTGTTCTTATTTCGGAACTCAATTTCTGTTTCTAAATGTTAAAAGTACATCATTTTCAAATGCCATTCTCTTTGTTTACACTTAACGCTCTTGTCCACAATTGCATATAATGAAGGCTAATGACTTAACAACTATTCTTTAAGCCGCCAAAGCGACTCACGGGATATGATGCAGCTGTATAATATTCTATCCGCATACGTCCGATTTTGCCTCTCCCCAGTTTCGATAAGTTTCCCGCGCTAGTGATCAAGGCAATCGAGGAACTTGGGCACCTGTACCCGGGGACTGAATTGGAGAGTAAGGTATAACCTCTTGCCGTGAAAGCTTAAAATGGCTGTCACAATATCTGTGCCTTCCGTGATGTATCATTCCTATGCGTAGAAGTAAAGAGGTAGCTTCTAAAGCACATGAATATCATAGGATATGATTCAGAGCAACGCAAGACTACACAATGCCAACCGATCTAGATAATGATGAGAAAAACTACATTGGCGGCAAATTGGTTTTTTCTTCCTGTTACTAACCTTTGGCGCCAAAATGATGGAATGAAAATGAATTTTCACGTGAATGTTGGAGAATTGCGGTCAGGTTGATGTGCTTGAAATTTTTAACGAAACAATATAGTATCTCACTTTTTAGCAAATTTATGGCAGATCAACAGAGGCAGGAGCAACAAACCAGGAAACAGCATTCTATTAGTTCTAATATGGGGATGAAACGTGATGTTGGCATTATATCGAAGCTTATTTAATCCATCGTGTGTCAAAGCATTTTTTTCCATGCAGTATTTTTGTAGCGGAATCACCAAGCATGATACTGAATAGATGAAATCTCTGAGTTATTTTGATTCTTGGGAGAGGTAAATTAGGTCTGTATATCCACTAGTGGCTGTGGCCATTTCTCACTATTGACATTTTATAGATGGAAATCACAAGCAATAAATCATATGGGCAACAAGAAACTAGAAATCGTGATATTTAACTACTACCTGGAAATTTTGCTACCTACCAGATTAAAGAGATTGATCAGAGTACTACCCTACACTATTAACGTACAGTACAATAAATTAGACTTATCGAAATAATTCAACAAAAATTGTTGCAGAATAAAGAATGAATTCTTAAATATTATATTGATTAACTTATTGAATATTAAAATATTTAATGCATTGAATTACAAAAACGGAAGCACTACTCCATTTCTAGCGTTCATTAAGTAATTATATCGCAAAAATATGTTTTGCTTCACCTTGATTTCAATGAATTTTATGTCATTCGCAATAAAACATCTTTTTCTGGTCTCAGGCATCTTTTGTGACTAAAGAAACAATTAAATAGTAACACCATACGAAAAATGAAATATTTATTTTCATATAAGCATGGATTTCCTAAAATCTTCGCCTTTATTTTTGTAAAAGTGTTTCTTTAAGAAATATCGTCACCAGATAATGAAGACTACTAAAAGCACTCAGATTTGAAAATGATTTCAGCTCGTACACATTTTGTCTATACATGGAGACATAGCGAATGCAAACATGTATCAATAACAATCATAAGACGATTAAGAGAAATATGAGCTAGTCCTTTGCGTCAAGTACAAAGTTTTCAATACAATGCCATTTTTGCATGCCGTCCTAGTTCATAGCGTATGGATAACTAGAGTGATAATTTCTCTGATGAAAGAGTATGTGAACGACACGAGCATATATACAAGGGGATAGGGGCAGGTCCGCCCGAACCACTCAGGAATTTTTTAATCTGTAAGTTCGTAAACCCGAACCTATGTATTAATTATTATGCTTCCTGAGGCAATAGTGTTATTTCTTCGTCTTAGTGACATGTCGAGACCAGCCATATCTATCTACGCGTCGAGGTGAAATTAATGATACTGGGGTTGATGCATGAGGAAAACTAACCGATGAGCGTCAGATCCATTGTAAATCAACTTCATCAGAAGACAATAACTTAAGAACAATATACCATCTGGCAATAACGAGTCAAGTCGCTAATACTTCGTCGGATTCTCAACTTTATCAAATACACTTTGAACGTTAATATTTAGCCACATTCCAACGTGTACTTACATCAAAGTTGGGGTCCAGGAGTGATAACTGACATACGAACAAAATTAAACCAGGAGTGCTATCATATATCATTTCTTATGCGGCAGTAAAGAAGATTGTTAAGCAGCCAAAATATTTCCTAAACGAATAACGTTCCCTTTTCTGGGAGTGTTCTTTACGCCTGAGTCGGGTGTCATAGATGTTACAGCACTAACTTCTGCGAACTTTTCGAAATAAATGACACAATTAATGTATTCTCTTGATATTTGTAGATTCTCTTGGTGATGGGTTACACTACAATTTTTTCCAGGAATACATAAAATAACACACAAACCCGATACAAAAATGACTCGCAGTTTAATTTTAAAATAATGCAATTCAGTATAAGATACATTCCTGTGTAAGATACGTTTTGTGTCAAATAAAAATTCTCTCTACCAAGTTTTTAACTTTTCATGATGATTAATTTAAATTTTAACCACCATCTTACAAAATTTCAAATTTATTAATTGTTAAACCCTTGTAGATTTTTCACAAATGGTTCTATTGTGGATATCAATTATTGTATTTATGCTAAATTATTTGACGATATCGTATATGTACGGACAACTTTTCTCCTGTGACTACTTCTTGGTTAAGAGAATATTTCCGAGTGTGTTGAACACAATAAAACGCATTGTTTAACGAAAAAATACACGAGCCAATCATATGAAAAATATGTCTCTAGTCAACTAAAAAGAAAACAAATTATTTAATGTTCAAGGCATGATCTCAGCGAACAATAGCTAAGCATAAAACAAAAGAAAGATAGATTTGTAATGCCTCACTTGAGTTTATGCATGGGTGTTCTAGGGTAAATAGTCCCAAACCTCACAGTTCTAGTCCAGCCCGACTAAAATAGGAAGTTTTAAAGACACCGGCTAAGGAAATCATCTCTGAAGACACGCGCGTACACTCTTTACTAATTGAAATTCGGATGAGAACCAATTTGGCACAAATAGATTGGTTTCTGAGGAAAGAGCATAGTGCCATAGCAGTGAGTAAAAGTCAACTTCCTTGCAATACCTTACAATAAACACAAATGCAGAGACAGCAGGTGCTCTCCCGCATCTATGGGTGTTTTTTTGAGCCAGGAGCTCACAGTTTCATCCAGAAAGCTTTGCGTGCCTTTTTTTATTGAACATTTCGGTGAAAATCTCCGCTTCGACAGGGTCCATGGTAATGAGAACGCATAACTTATGACAATGGCACACGGTCATAAACTAATTGACACAATTTGCTCCCGGGGAAGAGAAATGATAAATTTCTCCAATTTCCCAATCTCATGATCGGCGACGACATGCAATAAATGAGATCCGGCGGAGTGAAAATTTGTCGGTCTTTGGTCGATGGCCGGACGCAAGAAGACCGCAACTCAACGTTCGCCGAGACGCCGATGGCTCGGGAGCCCCGGAGATATTATGCGTATGCATTGGACGAGGTGTGTAAGAGAGGAAGGAAGGAACAAGAAAGCAATCAGAACGGCGGGATTGTTATTGCCCCTTCGATGCTTTATCGCTGGCACTATTTAATTTTTTTGGCGATCTGCCGAAGGCATGCGCAAGAGTAAGAGGTCGGGAAACGCGAGGGGTGTTTTTGAGAGAGTAGACGGACAGGGGCGGGGAGCTCAGCGTATGACACTTGTCGATGTCGGTTGTTCGAGTGTTGGAACGACGCTGGTGAAGCCCCAATAGAGTTTCAGGGAGACATAGGTGGAACGCAATAGAGAGAGAGAGAGAGAGACCGAGAGACGCGGAGATGAAATAAATCACTTACGTGCAGAGAGAAGAGACACGGAGAGAAGGGGGGGGAGGAGGGAGGAATAAGGAAGAAGGGGAGAATGTGAGAGATTTAACACCGACAACCATGTAAAGAGAATGAGAAAGAAGAACGTGCACGCGGTAGAGAGAGGTAGAAAGAGAGAAAGAGGGAGATAGCCTATGCCTCGTGATTGGATTTCCGGAACACTTATAGCATATTTGAATACATAATACACGTGATTATCATATTAATTACCGATTTGATTTAGAATACGGTTGCGTGGAGATCGCATTAGCGATTGGAAACGTAACAGCTTCCATGCGGCCATAAATAAAGGCTTTGGTGGTTTTATTCTAATGAGTATCTTAGCGGACTTCCCCATTAACATTGGAATTTAAATTGCTCTCTCATTATTATTCATGACAATTTTCGAATCGACAAAGTTTCTTATTGCCTCCCCCCTTTTAAATTGAAATATTAAAAATAAGTTTCAAATTAAAAATAATAAAAACCTTAATATTTTTTTAAATTATAGCTACGACTTTTTTAAGGACTCCTTTGGGTTTGGGCCGATTATAATTTTCGCCCTTCGCGCCAGGAATGAGAGGTTCTTAAACTTTTAAAATAATATGCGCGCACATGGGTAATGTCGACTTTTTTTATTCATAAAATGGCTCCCTCGGCGGCTATACAAAATATTTGATGAAATTTTCAGTCAAAAAACCAAAAATGAATAGTTTATAAAATCAAATTAAAATCGGCTACGCTATTATTGAAATATCGTAATTAAGGACGCACACGCACATATAAATTCCTGTCTCTCTGAGGTTCAGTTTCTCACTCGAATCAAAATTATAAATAACCTATGTCGTATCTCACGTGATATTTTCGTATTGCAGCTGCACTATAAGCTATTATTAAAATTTTTATTGGTATAATTGTACCCCTCTAAAGCAATTGATTCAAGTTTTGTTCCTTAGAAATATTCTAAAGAGATTGGCAACTAGATTACCCATGTCCCAGTGCTAATAAAGCTTTTGCTGAGAAATGTTTGCAGGATTTAATTATCGTAACAAACTTATTACTTTACGAAGGTGATAAGAGTGAAATTTTAAATGCAAGGAACTTTCATTTAAGATTACCTTAAGCGAGACGGAAAAATAGGGGAGAAACTTGTTTAATAAGCAACTCGTTAAAAAGTTAAAACATTGCGTTAAACATCCTAATTTATGCTAAACAAATGTACCTTAATTACAGCATCTCCTGGAAATTTCTCTTTCTCCTTTTAATCAACAAGAATGCAAATTAACACATTGAGGGTAGGTAATGATAAGAGGGGAAATGAGGCAGAGCAAAGAAAATTCAGAAAGAATGAAAGACTAAAGTGTGGCTGAACTTTTAAGAAAGTTATTCTCCCTTAAAAGCAACATTTAAATAATTAAGAGGAACCCTCTTGTTAAATATCACTTTATACTACAGGTCAGAACTGTACTGGTGCCTGGATTCTTTACTGTATTCTCATTTTGTTGTTGCATTTTTCTTTTATTCAAAATTAACTATTTGGCTCTGCATCATTAAGTAAGTAGATTGATATCAATAATACTAACTTGGGTATCCTACTTACATTTGGACCATTTAGATTTTTATGGAAATAAAATCATTTACTGTAATATTGCACATTTTAATTTATTGGAATCTTTCTCCCGTTTATAATCGTCTCGTCACCACCAAAAGATATAACGCAATAGATACTTATGGCATAAAATTATGCAGGGAGACAAGAAATAGGTAATGGGGAGGTAAGTTACAATGGGCATAGAGCTTACTAAGGGCATAGAAAAATATCAGTGTCTACATTCTACGTAAAATACCACCGTACTTACGATTCATTTTTAATATTGAACGTGAAAGGATGACTAGAACCTACTTACTGAATATGTACTGATAATATATAGAAACAAATATGTATAAAGTAAGCAGATACGTTAATATATAGAAGTGGTAGGCACATAAAAAGAAGAATAAGTAGGTAAAGAAGTTTTCTTAAGGTAGAGGGAATTCATGACAGGGCGTTGATTAAGGATGTTAACATATGATAAGCAACTTTGATGTTACAACTTTGATGTGGAGCGTGGCTTTGAACTACGCGGAAACATACTCGTTGGACCACAGAGGTGGAACTATCTCGGAAGTGCTTTGGTCCAAAATGGTCAAAGTAGTAGCGGTATAAGAAGAAAAATTACGTTAGGCAAAGAAGCTTCCACAAGGAGGAAGAAATCGATGACAGGGACGTCAAATGAAAAGGCTTGTTAAAATGATGTTATGAAAATGCTTGTTGTAACTTTTATATGGTCCGTGGTTTTGTACTGTGTGGAAAAATGGTCGTTGAAGCAAGATAATGGGCGTAGATTGGAGGCTTGTGAAATGTGGACGTGTAAAAGGATGGAAAAGGTGGAAAGGGTGGAAGGAAAACAAACGAAGAAGCATATGCATGGTGGAGGAGTAGAAAGAATGATTGGGAGAAGTCCAAAGGACGATGGAAAGATGAATGCAGAGCATTTTGATTAGCCATGGGATGTTTACGACCGTGATAGAGGGGAGAACGTTACGCGAAGGGGGAAGGGTTGAGAATAGGACAGGCACGTTGGATGGAATGAAGGGAGGAAGGAGGTATGCTGAGTTGATGAGGGGTTTAATTTAGTGTAGGATTGCGGGTTTTGTTTTGTGTAAGGGAATAATCGTTGCAGCGATATGTAGCTTGTATCCATCCAAAACTAACTTAACCGATAGATTAACACTTATAAGAATAGGTAGGCTTTTGAATTTAGGCGTGGAGAGAATAATTTGGATAAAGAAGAAGCCAAAGTACGATTATTTACACATGCGATGGGAGAAAAGATGAAGTTGCTGAGGAAACTCGAAGTAGGCAGAAATAGTGGATGGAAATTTTGTGAGATAGTAGGCTATTTAAAGCCGTGATAATGGAGTAGATAATGACATAGAAAACCTTTAATGACGATGAAATGTTGAAGACTTTGATAGAAGGGAGGACATAGCCGCATTAGGAAGGAGTGGAATAGGGTAGTAATGCTGATAATGGCATAAAGGGAGTGTTTCGTTCAGAGAGACGAAAAATGCATCGTTGTGAGAAATGCAGTCTGTGTTCAATCAAAATCTACCCTAAACCATAGACTACTTAATTATTTAATTTATTTCTGTGGATAAAGATATCCCGCAAAGGATAATGACAACTTCATCAGTTTTGAAAACGTATCAAGAAAGTTCAGCGTTCATTATACACAATATGGCTCGATCAGTACTTAAACGCACATCAGTTTCACTTCATGTTTATGATTCATTTATACAATTAATATGTCAATATGAACAATTCCAGCCAATGTTTTGAGTGCCATCCTTTCAAAATGTCATACTAATAACATGCTAACAATTTTATAGCTTAAACCAGACTTTGCATCATTCTTCAAAAATGGTTGTTTTTACATGTAAGAAGATGCAATGAGAGTCATAAGGAGATGATGCTTAGAATAAGTTACAATACGTGATGAATGCTCATCCGTCACTGCATCTGAAAGAAAGATTGGTCAATTTCTCGCTTTTTTTAAAATTTATTATTACAAACCGATGATGGTGACCTTATCTGAACGATCTTAGCCCTCTGAATATTTAACCGTCACGTTGAAAAGGGACTCGCTGACAGATGGGATAGCAATTCTGGCAAAACACGCACCTAGTAAAGTTCTTCAGAAGCTGTCTCAACAAGAGATCTTATCAGAAAAAGAAAATGTTCCTCGTCCGTTTCCTGTTATCATTTTACAAAGATCTCCACGATTCATAAGAAGTTTTCTAATCAATAGTTCAATTTGTTTGTTCTAGGGGCCGTCTCAGCGCTTAATTTTATGAGCACAACTTATCGTTGGAGTGGGGCTAATTTTACACGATTGTAAATCGTATATCATCTACAATTTGCTCATTCGACTACCAAAATAATGCAACATTTTTATATCAATTTTTCACGGACACTACTTTTTGTTTTTTTTTCAGTTTTATTCATCTTCCATCTATTCAATTAAAGGAAATTTCAGGGGGTGTAAAATAAAAAGAACACTCTTAGAGACAAACGATCTCAATAGAGACAGGCCATTGATCAATATATTCTTGGACACGGAGGGTACTGAAAGAGTTGCGGTAGGCACTGTCCTGTCGGTAATAGTTTTAAATAATATTTAGTTTAAAATTTTCATTATTAAATTGATTACGCTTCACTCTTATACGAAAAAAACATTCTTATAATAAACTTTTGACATTTTTGGAAAACACTGATCGAAATAGAGATAAAGATCATTGAAAACATTGGTAAAATAGTTCATGTTCAAAGAGAAAATTGTAATAATGATATTAGGCACTGTGGGTAACAATTTTAAACACTTTAATTTTAGTTATTCAAAAGAATTTAGTCTCATTATTACGCAAAAAATGATTCGTCCCATAAAATGATGACATTTTTATCAATGAAGTTTTTGTTTCTGCATAAAGAATTTGACAGTGGGACGGGGGCATTTCCCTTATCATGTTGTACAATATTAAACATTTTCGATTCAAATTTTTTTTAAACTTCTTATATAAACAAATGATTTTTCATTACTGTAAATGAAGCCATGTCATCGGCTATTCTTTCTATGAATAATAAAACTGCAATTGTTCTCAGTACTCAATAGTTCATATACATTTGCAAATACCTTTCCTTGCCAATAATTCATCTTTATAAAGCACAGAAAGTCGTCTCCCGAAATAAAAAGGTGGAAATATCAGAAAGTAGTCACGAGATAGAGGGAATTAAGTTAAAAGGAGACCCGAAGAGTGAAAAGGCAAATTTAGAAGGTTATGGGAGACAGAATTTGACGTTGCTTCTGCCATGTCTGAACTGACACCAGCTGTCTTCACTATTAGCCCTACGTACGTAGTAAGGAATGTGATGACATCCAAATGAGGCATGCATTTATTTTAATGCTCTGAATTAGGCATTCATTAAAATATGACTTTAGAAAAGTTGCGTATTAGGTTAACAAATCAATGATAAAAATATTAAAATCCACGGCGAAGAGCTAGAATACACATTGTCAAATTTTCATTACGAGTGTCATACGTGTATATTAATGATTAGGACAGAAATTTGATAAAATAAATTCATTATTAAAACTCCTATACTCAAAAGATAGCCATTTGGTAGTGTAAAATACTCAAATTGCTATATACATATATACAGTCATATACATACATTCATTCATACATAACATAGACAATTCATATATATATATATATTATATATGAATTGGGGGTTGTAAGAATTCGTAGAATTTTTAATGACGAAAAGCCTAGCGCCGTAGATATATATAGGAAATCAAACTTTTTTATTTTACGAGTGTTAATAATGCATTTATTTTATCAATTTTTTGTCCTAATCATCCATAAAAAAGTTATGTGTACCATTTACGGTGCCCAATTCATATATGTATATAGCAATTTGAGTGAGTTTTTTTTACTATCAAATGGCTTTCTTTTGAGTATGTTTGTACGGAACACAAATACGGATAGCAAAGCAAAGAGATTAGTAGTCGTGGAGATGACTCCATGAGAAGAGGCTCTATGCATATCGGTGTGGAACTATATCGAGGACAAATAAGCAATTATAAAAATTATGGAACCAGAGAAAGATGGAAGAATTTACACTTAGTATGGCCATGTAAGAAAAATGGAGCATGAAATTTGACGAAAGGAGACATATGAATGAAACCCAGAAGGCAAAGAGGGAGACGAGAAAACTGGAAAGAATAAAAAAATATGACAAGACAAACACACAAGGAGAACTGTGAAAATCTACAGAGCCACGGAGAAGAAGATGCGAGAAAAATCTATAGGTTGTAACAAACCCGCTTTTATAGACAGGTGCACGTGCTTAAGTATGAATTTGGCACAATTCCCACTGTTGCTGAAATCCTCAAACTATTCCTTACAACGGTCTTTGACTAGGTCCAATATCGCCGTATTTTTATCCCAAATAATCCTTGCTATTCTCTACTTACCTAATAATGAACAAATAGTAGTACTTTTCCGCTAGATATTCATTATTATGTTAAACTTTCTCAACATCACGTCTACAACTACGCAATTTGTCCATTTATCTATTTACAGAATGGCCTCACACTTTCTACATATCATTCGGCCTTTTTATTCTGCTTCAATCAAACGTATTCATTCTGCGTATACCGACATGCTGCCTAAAGTTTTTCATGAATGCTCACTAATGTTAGACAACAAGTTACTTTAAAACAAAAAGTAGAGTAGACTGAGGAAGATTTTAAAATATATTTACCTTGACACGTTGAGCAAGACAGGGCGCACCAGTTGAACATGACTGCACTCAAACAAATTTCCAACTGGAGGCCGGGGGGATTTTTCAACCTCCTCTCAAAATCTCCGGGAGCTTCTCATGTCAAAAGAGCATTGGCGTGCTGTGAATAAAATGCGAAATTATGAATTTAAGTATTTCTGTTTGAATATAAAGAACGCTTATAATCATTAATAATAAACGTCAAATGAATAACTAATGATAAATAATTCAACTTGTTTCACTATTTACAATTTAATACAATAAATCGCGACCAACTGTTTTCAAGATATCAAAATTAGTGTTATCCCTTCAAGAAGTAAAGTGCATATCACTCTTATTCTTGTTTAGTTGTGGCTCTAAGTTTAGCACAGTTCACTGGTACTAAAGCAATGCACATTGAAATATCATGCATAGATATTCATATATCCATGACAGCAAATAAATACAATTAAATCTTGAAAACCACAAGTTAATCAAATTATTCAAAACTACATCGAAATAATAAAAAATAAGTGAAAACTCAATAAGTTTGAATTGAATTGTAACATAAAAACAACATATCATAAAGTTATTCACAAATCTGGGGCGGGGACGGGATGATAATAATCAATACTTTAATTAGTTTATTAAATTATCAACCATGCCAGGCTACTTAATTCAGAGAGCACAACACTCAATATGGGTTATAAACCATCACCACTGGGTGATAAACCATTAATCAGTGATTTGTATACTACTGTATTTGTTCAAATATTGTTTGTATGTTATGTGACCTTTGCCACCAGGACAATTTCCTAATTGCAACGAATATCATGAAATAAATAAATAAATATAAAGCTATATAGGTCGAAGCGCCAGAAAAAAGAGAAACGAAATACATAAAGAATTACATCTCACGTTCACGTTTATCGAATTTTACGTCCTAAGCGAAAGAAAGAGGGCATACGTAGGTTTTCTTTTAAAAAGCACGCGCCTGTTCTTCTCTATCACTCAAATTATGATAGGCGTCCTCTCTTACTCTAAGCAGGTACACCCTTAAGGCAGTTATGGAAATTAATACGCATAAATGATAATCTAAAGCTATAAATATTTTTCGTGATATTTGTAAAAAACAGCTATGTCATTGTAAAGGTGCCTCTAGCAACAACTTGCCACTTCATTGCGTTTTCTGGATGCAATTGTTAATCAAAACTTTACTTATTCTCCTCTCTTAATGAGTCTCTTTGATGGAATCCGTACACGTAGTTTGGCAATTAGGCAATGGGAAAGAAACACATTTAGATGTCATAAGTCCCCCAGAAACGTCTTACATCAAAAAGGTAACATTGAAAGGAGAATGCTATAGTAAAAGGTAATATTCGTTCATCTATATAGTTGGCTTAATTAATAGAATAACCCCCGTGACATCTTATCTTACGCTTGGTACCGGTTTATTGCCAAATATTAAATATTATAGGTGGTGAATGGAGAAGGTTTTACGCTTAAGGCCTAATATTTTTACGTGCAATTAGAGTTTGACGGAGTCTTTTAGAATCGAATTTAAGGCATAATTTAATCAAACACATGAACTTAGTTCAGGAACAGTATTTTGTGATTCAATATTTTCCATAGATAAAGAGATAAAAACTCTCTTTATTCATGGAAAAATTATCCAATGATTAGAAATGTGTGGTACGTTGTCCTCTTGAAAAGGTTCTGTGTAGCGTACTTTTAGAGGAAGGTTCACCTTCCACTCTTATGGCGTATTTAGTAAAACTGATATACCTGTAATTAAAACGGAAATATGAGATTCAGATAAATAGCTTCGATTTTGTACGATCAATGTACGCCCTTGAAATACTTTCAGAACACTTGAGACAAAGAAAACTAACTCTACCGTTAAGGATAACTTGTACTGCACGCTGATTTAATATCTGTATTCTCGTGTTGTGCAAAATGTATATTCTCTTCATTCGTCTTCCCCTCCGTAGTATTACTACATCAACAACGCACTAATCTTCTCCAAACAATTTCTCTGAAACCATAGAATTGGACACTCTGGTATCCTTAGCTTTACTCCATCCTAACGACATTGATCGTTATTATTTCTTCATATATATAGCTAACAAGACCCCTAATTCAGCAGCAATGGTATTGCATTACATCATTAAATGGGAACTTTAACAAATAAAAATTGAAATAATGACTATCTACACGATGTATTTTCCACGAATCATGTGGCTACAAAAATATGTTTTATATTCCACGAAAAGTGCGCATTATTGATATAGGATCTGCGATAGTTTTGGTTTTTGCCAGGGCCTGCACGCGCGATGTACTATACCCCAACACGAACTTATCCCGCAACTAAAACAAGCATAAGAAATTCTCAAATCGCAAATAATATAGCCAAATTAATTACAAATAATTCGGCCCTCCTCCGATTGTTTTTCCCAAGTCAGTCAGTCATGCCATTATATGGTATCCTCAAAATATAAAGTTGATTTCGGAATAGGATCGAATTCAGCGGAGGGGGGCTACATTTGTCAAACATTGTTATGACCAACGCAGCAGCGTATAACTTTGCTAGACAATTTAGGTTGGGATTCTCTTACGCAGTGGTGTTTACAATATAGATTAAAATTATTAAAAACATTTAAAGGTGGTCCCTTTTCCGATGGCATCAAGAATATAATACGAACACCAACGTATTACGGTCGGAGGGATCACGAATATAAGACTAGAGAGATAGACTGCAAGACTGACAGGTTTAATATGTCATTTTTTCCTAGAACGATAAGAGACCAGAATGCTTATAGTCGAAATCCCCCAGGAGTCAGTTCATTACAATAAGTATTAACGTACAGGTTAGGGACTGCGCGTGGATATATATTTCTATTTTTTCTTACAGGTTCCTCCCACCTTTCCCTACCTATTTGAATAAACCCCAGCCCTCTCACCCCTACCTTTTTCTCCTGGTGCTACACCCCCTGCCACACAACTTTTTTGGTAGTTCGCAGGGTATTTATGTAGATGTAGATTCAAGAAATGGAGAAATACGAATAGCTGGCTTTTTTCCGATTTTCCCGACTTAATAATTCCCCTGCTAACAATATTTACTTGTTGCCCAATCAAGAGTCATACGTATTTAACGCTTAAGATTCTCAGCCTAGGTTCCTAGGTTTCCTTCGAAATATGATGATATTTGTTTCAAAGACTTATACAGCGAAACACAGTCCTCGTAGCTCCCCGCACCGACAGTAACCCAGCCTCGCCACTCGCCTCGACTCGGTGTTCGCACAGCATGCGTGCCTTCTCCCCACCCAGTTTTTACCCACTCCTGCACCCCTAAAATGTCCCCCATCACATACTATATACCTCCCCGTACCCCCACGCCCTTAATCTCCCGCGCAGTACCATTTGATTGTCCTTCAGTCGCTTACAGCCGACCTCCTTTCCGCCTCCCTAGGCACACAAAACCCTTCCCTACCATCCCCCTTCGCTGCCGGGAAACAGGAGGGCTCTTCACGCGGACCGCTTCTGTGCATTGAATTATTTTGAATGAAAGGAACGATGATTGTCTATTCGGGGATTATAATTTATGCGGCCATATTCTAAGCTCCACACAGATCCCTCCTCTCTCTCTCTCTCCGTCCTACCCCTCTCTCACCGTTTCCTGCCCTACTACCCCTCCTCTTACAACCCCTCCCATTTCTCCCTTGACTCCCCCAACCATCATTTCTTCCCCTCCTCTCCTCCCCGCCACCAAAGCCTCACCTTTTGTCCTTCATCCCCTTCCGTCGTATCCCCCAAGCCCGTACGGACCTCTCTTTCGATATTCCACCCCGATTCCTCATCTCCCCTTCTCGTCCCGGCATCCATCTCCCTTGCCATTTCGTGCCTCTCGCCTCACCTGCGTCAGACACTCACCCATGTCAATGATGTTTCTCCCTCTATTCATCAAAATTAGTTCCTTAAAAAGAACCGAATTTGGAGCGGAGAGTGAGGGGAGCGTTCGCGTCCTCGGGCTCCTCGTTCCTGGCCCACATACGCGTATAAGACTGCGTCGCGGGCTAGCGTAAGGGATTTTCCTCATACTACAAAACACCTAATTTAAAGGAGGAGAAAGCCATATGGTGGTTTACGAAGAGGAGTAGGTTGCTCTTTGGGATATTGTTATAATTTTAGCAAAGTTAATCCGAATAACCTCAACAACGAATGACATTTGGTTTCCAACTTTTGAAGAGTTGATTCCGGGAGATGCCCACTCCCTTAGAATGCCAATTTCGAGGAGATTTCGGCAAGAATCTCATAAGGAAAACGGCACATAAATGAACTGTTGAATGAGTATTTCTTATTTCCGAAAAAGAGGAAACCCATCATTAGTAGTTGCAACAATTTATGGTTTTCGATTTTTGTATTTTTTCTATTTATTAATTATATGAATGGTATTGAGACGGGCGTTTTACTAATATCACATAAACCAATTGAAAAGTCAAGGAAAACGTACTCCGCCTCACATAATTTGTTTTTAATTTGCCTTCAATTATAAGAGATAAAGTAAGCATCGCAAAATATCCTATTATTTTATCACATAAATTTTCGGTCTTTCATGATCACAGTCACCATTATGACACAAGTAAACTGTGTTCTATTGATAGGAATTGAGCTCTTACGGCTAGTCGTATAGAATAAATGAAAACCTCCAATAGCCGTAATCAGATTACGGCTATTGGAGGTTTTCATTTATTCTATCTAAACTGTGTTCTCTTTTGCACATTTGCATGCCAAACCTCTAAACACATTCCACTACATCTTTTTTATACCATATGATTCAGTTATACCCAAACTGTTAAATTTGAGTTCCTTTCATATCGCTTCCTTCCCAGTTTACGCTGGGCGTTTTGACTGTCACCACTATTTTTCCATTTTTGATTTCCGAACTTGAATTCCTTTTCAACCGGAGCATCGGTATTTAACATATTTTAAACACCCTGCAAGTCACTGCTAGAGTATTATAAGTGAGGATATCGGTCTTAAATATTTTTCTTCCCTCCTATAATTTAAGAAATGGCTTTCGGAACGGTCTGACGAACTGAACGGAAAAAGAAAACAGCAGTATCCTGATGGCACCAAATTATTGATGAAAAGTCATATTGTTAGGCAGTATAATCGTCATTTACCAAATAAACAAGCATGAAACCTGAAAGAAGAAATAACTTCATAAAATTCATTTTTCCCTCGGTAACTGAGCAATTTAAACGGAGAGAAGACCACGTGGTGACTTCCGTCACAGGTCCCTCGCGACATTTTGCCGCGTTCATTAATCCATGTCCATGGCCTACTGCAAAGTTTCCCTATCTTGACGTCCGGCCACAAGGTTCACATTGAAACGTACTTCCTGTTTCAACCCTCTCCTATGACTTCAAACAGAATCCTTCATTATACTATCTCCTCTGCTTCTGTACAAGAAACGGACTTAAGAAATTATTACGATTGTAATGAACGGAGAATCTTGTATCAGAAATCTGTCTTCCATAAGTTTTCGGTTTTCAAGAGCTATTACACTATTTAATACAATATTCTAAAGGTAATTTTAAGATCACAGCCTAATAACGATGATCTTCTGGCGAACCAATTTTAGGTGAGTGAGCAGTCAGCAAGAGTGCTGGCTGCTGAGTCTCCTAAGGTCCATTCACAGGCTGAGCATGAGCGCTCAGCCCACGTATAAATCACGCAACATAAATTAGGGCACAAACATTGTTCATATTTTTACGTCATGTTCGCACGTCCGATTATTTTCTATTCCTTCACTATACTGTTTATTTATTCCAAAATTTATTTCTTTGAAATGCCGTCTTTTCTGCAGGGATTACATAAAAATTCAGGGCAGGAAAAGATTTCAAAAGTCTGATTTGAAATTCCAAGACTCCCAAGTCTCAAGACTTTTTTCTTTCAATAACAGTACTTATGCTGAATATACTTCAGTACTTAACCTAACGTAGTGCATTTTTTTAACGTAATGCATCATTATGAAATATGCAATTAAAGATAAAAAATAAGTGATTATCAAACGCTTCTCTCTACCAGGCGTATTCATGTTTTCACCTCAATATACCTCTTGCACTAATGGAGTATCTATCTACCACTACTTTTTTAGGAAAATGTGCTACATTAATATCCATATAACCATTCAAATATCCATATGAATACACTTTTGAAATAGATAAAATATATAATTAATTAATCACTTATTTGAAGCTGAATTCATAATGAAACATTTACAGATGTCAATTAGCGTCCTAAATTTCATATAAACACTCATTTCAGTAAAATTTCAGGGAACAAATATGGATTGACATCAAAGAGAGGAAAATGCAGACACAAAGGAGCTAGCCTATAGGAGATTTGTGTGGAAAGCTAACCTATCCAAGAATTGATGATCAGTGTTAAGTAATATAATGCAACAATTTCAGAAAGTAAAAATCATTCGCCTTGACTGGGATTCGAATCCGGATCCCTCGATATCCGGCCGAGTGCTTTAACCAATTAAGCTACCGAGACGTCCTCTTACACTCTGAAATTTTGGGGGCTTTAAAGGAACAAGATGTTATGACGAAATGCCGTACATACAATGTCACAGGCATTCGTAGTCGTGCGCGACGCGCCACAGTCCACGATGTTAATAAAGCCAATTTCAAATACTTAGGCTGTTCATACCTTAGACAAAGTTCAAGACAAATTTCATTGGTTAAAGCACTCGGCCGGATATCGAGGGATCCGGGTTCGAATCCCGGTCAAGGCGAATGATTTTTACTCTCTGAAATGGTTGCATTATAATGCACACATAGCGGGTGACTCCGTTAAAGTTACTGTTACAGTTTCTTGAAAAGTGTTAAGTAATATAATGAAATGGTAAACTTCTTATAATAGAAATTTCTACATAGCTGTAAACAGAGGCAAATGCATTAATAATATTTGAACGATTTAAGCAATAATTAGTGCAGGAGTGGAGAAATGTAATGAAGCAGATATTAACTGACGGGTTAAGTGCAATCGGGGAGATGTGTAAATATTTGAGGGACCCTAAGACAGAACTTTTTCTCAGGCAGCCAACTTTGTGACACACTCGCTGGGCGTAGCGTTCCTTCTGCAATATTATAAGGACGTAGAGCGTGACAATTGTCAGAAAATATTCCGTTTTTAATGCTCAATTCTGTAAAGTAGTTAAAAAACGAATTCTGTCTTCATTTCTCTGGTGAACGTTTCTTTCAAGGATATGATAGAAAGTACACGAAGAGAGTGTGGAACTATAATTTCAGGAAAGCAATAGAATATAAGGTATTTGTAAACCAGAGTCTTGAAAAACAACTGTAGGAATGATGATTAATGAACTTTCTCGTTGATAAATTTTAAGAAAATTTTCATTTTTCTCTACATGTCCCTATGAAAAACAAAATAAGAACTACACCAAGTAATAATATATGATGCATAAAATGAGCAACATATGGATTAATTTCATCCACGTCTCATCATTAAAATAACTGTTCCGTCGCAACTAATTTTATAGACCTGAAATTAAGAAATAAATTCCGAGCCAATTTTTTGTGATGGCGTATTTTTTGAACTGGGTTTACATAAAAAGCAAAATGTGTAGGTACTTCAAACGTTTGACAACTTCTTGGCCCATTTCTGATAAAGGGCTATGTGCGGGTAGCTGATTACACCCCAAAACTCGCTCCAAATCAATAATGTCTTCTTAAACCTTGAATTTAGATTCGGAAGAGTGGTTTACAATATGCAATTATTGAATTGCTTAGGAGTTAACGCGAGAATAACAGTCGCAAGTAGATTATTGAATGCATCATTGTTGCCTCTAATTGTTTCATTCATTGGCCAAATTGTCAAATTACAGCCGAAGAACTCACATGTGCCCTAAAACCTTGTAACGTTTACATTCTTAGTAACGAATGGATTTATGCAAATAGTGAACATTCATCCCCCGATGCACATTTTTAGTAACTTGTCAGCAAAACTATCTCTTTTTGTCGCATAAAATTAAAAATTCGAGCAACAAACTCATATTGGATAATTTTGGACGGAACCAGCACTTAAAATTGGAACGAGCTCTTTGATTAAACAATGTCACGGCCAACTTCGAAAAACGTTTTCTCTTAAACAGGATTTCTTGAAACGATTTCATTTCCATTTCTCGTACGGAACAAACTCCACCCCACTGTTTCTCTCTCTCTCTCTCTGACATCCCGAAACGTTTCGCCGCTAGAAGCAAAAATCAAAATGTTGAAAATCACATCGACCGCGTTCATGAATCATTGCATCAGTGCGTCAAACATCTACGCTCTCGTCCCCAAGATAAAAAAAGAAGAGAATCCACGAAGCGAGAGCGCATGCGCTGTCGGAAGAATAAAAGGGAAGAATCACGCCTTTGAGGATAATCCCCATAATACCGATGGCGACCTTCCCCTCCCTCCCCGACATCCTCCCATTCCCTTCACCCTCTATCTCCCCTCCCCGGTCGTTCTGTCATCCGCCGTCGCCTGGATGAACACGCATCTCCAGTGACGCACGCACCACTCCTCTCCCTCTCAAGCTCACGCACACTCGCAAGCACGCCCCCTTTCAACCCCCTCAGGCTGCCGAGGCCTATTCATCCCCCGAGCGAATGCATCCTCATAATCCCATTTTTATGCTCCCCTCCCCTTTTCCCTCTGTCCCCAGAGCTCCGCGTATATGGGGGCGATTTCTTATAAGAATAATTTCATTTTGATCCTCCCCTTCTCTTTTTCTCACGCACACACCCTCTCTCCCTCTTTTTCCGTGCCCATAACCACTATGCAAGAAATGAGATTCACCCATTTGACAAGAACAAAGGCAGTGCACTAAACTTACCCGGCGTGTTCTTTTTTATGGCTCATGCACGCTCACAATGCCCGCTATCAGCGTGGAAGGGAAGCTAATTCCAATCCCGTGCAATCAGTCGGTATGCTTATGTAACAAAGGAAAAAGGGAAAGGCGAAAGAGATACTAAAATGCAATAAACGTGCTTCAAAAGAAATAATCCATGACCTAAATTGACTCGCAAATTTAAATTAAGAAGTTCACAAAAAATTATAAACGGCATGACTCAATATTTTTAGATATTCGTTTCGACATCCTTTATATTTCATATGGTATACTTTTTCAGAAACATTTTAAAGAACCTAAGGCTGGAAACAAGAAAACAATTCGTCAAGACTTTCGTGTGGAGCATGGCACTCTATGGTTCCGAGACTTAGAACATTGGAAAAGTGGACCAGCGAAGAAAGCCTTTGAAACATGGTGCTTGAGGAGAATGCTGAAGATTAAATGAAAAGACAAAGTGAGGAGCGAGGAAATATATAGAAGAGCAGAAGAGGATAGAACCATATGGAGAACTCTACGGTAAAGAAGAACTAGATGGGTTGGACACACATTGAGGCACAATGGATTGATTAGGAATATAATAGAAGGAAAGATCACACGAGGAAGACCAAGAGACATGTGTATAGGACAAATCAAGAAGGACGTAAAACAGAGAGGGTATCAAGGATTGAGGGAATTGACATTAAATAGAGGCGAATGGAGGGCTGCAATAAACCAATCCTAGGATTGAAATACTGATGATGATTTTACTTTTTTAACTGGCATTCAGAAAAGTATGTAAGTAAAAACGCAGTTCAAATTTGTAAAGTGGTCCAACGATATTTAAATAATTAGACAACTGTCAGCTCAGGATTATCGAGCTTCTAAAAGATTGAAGAAGATTTTAAATGGTCTTCTTTGCTGAAGCTCTGAGGGATCGTGCTCCCATCAAACACGTCAAATCAAGCCGACCTACATCTACGAGATATGTAACCTTCTTGACATAATGGTTGAACCTTGGAGGAAAAGGTAAAATGTGTGGAAAAAGTATTTCATTGCTTAATAAAGTTAATGTCAGATAATACCAGCTAATAGTTAAGTGTATTTTAATTACCTCGACTGTAGATACTACTTGAAGTAAAATATTCGAAATCATCTAAGACGTATACGGACCAAAAATCAATTATATACTCGTACAGATTTATTAACGAAATTGAATATAATGAAATACCAGGCAATTTTATTTTTAAACTATCCTTAAACGTGAATTGCTCCTGCCTCTTAGGGAGTCTGAAATTTATGCAGAAATTTCACATTCATCGTCTACTGACCAAAAGGAAGGTCGTTGCGTGATGAGGCGATCGTAATTCGATTTACAGGGAATCAACTCAGAGAATGGAAATTCATTACGATGAAAGTGACATTCTTGGATACCCACGCATGAGCATACATTTTATAAATCAAAGAAACACTGAAATTCTCCATAAGTCTGAAATATAGATATTTCTAGAGACGCTTATATATGTGCCAGAGTAAAATAAATTCTGATTTTGATATGAATCCCAAGTTATTTAAACTACAGAAAGCCACACTATGTAAAGGAATAATTGTAATTGTTCACAGGGCTCTAAAATATGAAATACTAATTTAAAATCCTTAAGAAGACCTATGTTGAGAATTAGGTTTAGTGATAATACGGAAAAAGGAGCCAAGTTTTGCGGAGTCGTAAATTAATTTTGAGTCCTTTTGATAATTAATGTAGAGTAGCTTTGAAATAAATTATAAATAACGATTGACAAGAAGCGTAAATCATTTTAGGGTGGGTCATTAAAAAAAATTATATCTGTCACGACTTCTTTCATTTTGTATGTAAAATTGTTGATACACAATAATATGGGGGGGGGGGGTAATAAAATAAAAAGGCGAGGGAATAAACGCGAATGCGAAATGCGGAAAACCGGAGATCTTGTGCATAAATAACTTGCGAATTTTTAGCCAATTAAATTTTACTCACCAGGTGATTCTGCAGAAAATCCAACGCCTCATCATCCCTATGGTTAAATCAAGAGAATTATTGCTAGTTAAGTGCTCTCTCGGGTTAGTAAGGCAGGGAATAGCTTTCCTTTGATGTTGCACACTCTTGAGGATTAACCGAAAACAAAAAAGATGTTTTCCACAGATACGAGCGAATTGAGAAGACGAAAAATTCTCAAGGTTTACCAAGAATATATATGTAGTAACAACATTTTCAAAAGCAGCCAACGCCCATTTACAAAAAAATTCTTTTTTATTTAAATACTCCCTCTAATTCGTTTGCTAATACGTAAAATATTCTCAAAGCGATAGTAAACTAGGTAATTGTAATGCAAGGCAACTAAAGTATTTGCAATGTTAATGTTTTGCTAGGTATTTTTATTTGATTTATATTTATAAGGGAATGTGGTAGCCTAGTGGATAAAGCGTTGAACTACTAATCGGAGGACCCGGGATCGTATCCCAGGTGCACTTCTGGATACCCTCAGCTTCACCCAGGTTGTGTGGTTTTTCGAGGACCTGTTCTTTCTTGGAAACCATAGGCAACACAGTGAAAGGAATTGCGACACCTTATTGTGAATTTCTCACGTCTTTGGGCTTACTACTCTCACTCATTGAACCCAACTTCGGGTTGATAACTTAGGTGGTGGGATATTTAAATTGTTTGCATTATCCATTAGTCACCTAAAATAGCTTAGTAAATCTTTCGAGGACTAGCATTTCCAAATTTCATGCATTTATAGGTTCGTCAAGAAATAGACCCTGAGGGAACAATAACGATTTTTACTAATTTTTTCCGTCGATTGATAAATTTTTAATACAAAAAATAATATCAAATGTAATGTGTATATTATGATGTATTTATGCATAAATAATTACATTAGGCATCACTGGATATTAATCTTTGGTCAATCAAAATATTTATGAACTGATTTCGCCAGTGCCACTTCTACGTCGCCAACCAAATCCTTATTCATCACAAGATGGTAATTAATCAATGCCATTCTAAACGTCTCATGATGGAGCTATTTAATCCATGAAATATAAAATATCCATTTCAGGTTTACAAATTAATATTTTTTAAATCTATTTTAAGAAGGAATTGACTTATAATTAAGCAGTACTAGTTATTCTCTATCGTATCGGGCCAATTAACATCTTTTTCCTCTCAATTATAGCGTGGAGTAAATCTTCAAATGTCAGATATTTATTAGAAATTCTATTTTATATTTATTCAAATTCGTAAAATACAACTGTATAGAATGTCAATGAGAGATCCCTCGAACGAACACATCGAACGATCTCTCAACGAATACAAAGCAAAGTAGTCACATTGATATCGCATGATCGCCGAATTATGAATCAGAACTGTCGAAATAGTAATCATTTTTCCGGGAAGCCAATAAAGCCTCATTGAATTATTACTCAGGGTAGATATTAGAACGAGAAAAAATAAAAATAAAGAGGAAGCTGAGAAAAGAAAACCTGTTATCCGATTGGAAAGCCTAAGGCGGCGCAACCTACGGCATAAAAGGAAGTAAGATGGACTCGTGAGGACAGTGGGTGTGGCAATGGATGGAGGTGCGGCAAGAATGGAAGCAGAAAATATATTGAAGAGAGGTGTCAGAAGATAAGCATTGATGTTGCGAAATGAGGGCGTCCAGGTCGACAAAAGAAAGAGAGGAAAGAAAAGGCCAAGTATGAGTGACGGATAGCAGTACGTATATGAAACGGAAGGACTGTGTGAAAGACACAGACAAATACTGAGTTAAGGGTCTTCAGTATGCCCAACTATTCGTAAAAGAGGATACAAAGTCTTCTAGAGTAAACGATAACCATTTTCAACTTATCTTTGGTCAACCAATCGATAAATTAAAAAGAAGAATAGACCCGAGTTGAACTGTATCAGTGAAAAAACTAACTCCCATAGCTGAATGTATTTTCATTTAAATATCTCTTAACAATCCTCATACATAACCACCCTTCTCGTGCCATCACCTTCCACATGCAATTTCTCAAGCAAATATATTTGCACGATAATTATCATATCTTATTATTCTTATAATTTTATAGAGTTATATTATTCCAGAAAAGAACAGACAAACATACCAGTGAGGCCGCATGAAGCATATAAAGCAATAAAGACAAGCAGACTTTTAAAAAAATATTGATGATAGTAAAATTTTCTATGAATATCGGCCTCACTGGTATGCTTTCTCCATATTTTGAAACTGTATTAATTAAATAAAAACGCAATAGCCTTTATACGACATACATTATTATACAACTTGAAAAAATAAAATAGTCCACGTCGCGTTAATCACTATATGAATCGAGAAACACGAGACAAGAGAACTGACGGCAATAAATTCAGATACGTCTGTGAAACAATATTATATTTATTTACACTGATTTATAATTTGGGCGTTTCATTACGGATGCTGTGAAAGAAGTTATGATAAACGATTTATATCATACAACTCATTTATGATGTTTCGCTGACTATATACGGTTGCGTTAAGTCTTATTTTATCGGAAGAATAAGAAAAGCGTTATGATCACCGCGGGTGATCTTAACGGGAGCTAAGATTTCTATGGAATCATAGGGTGGCAAGATTACAGTTCAAGTAGTTACTCTGATGTGTCGATCGTCTCATCAAATATTTTTTCCTTTGGCATTAGTCTACCGCATTCCGATGAGTCAAAGTGGGTGTTAACTATCCGAGACCTGTCGCTGGAGGTCAAAATAATGGGTCTAAGAGGTGCACTCAGCGGAGACGTGAAACAAAACAGGAAAAATATTCGGCGTGTCGGGGGGAAAGAAGTGGTAGCAATGCCCGCGGGAGATGAAAGCGCAGTTCGACCCTTTTAGGAGAGCTTCGCACGAAGGAGAATGGGATGGTGGCACACAATGGGAAGGAAGGAGAGGAGGAGGGGGAGTGACCGAGGTGGCAGGAGGGAGGAATGGGGAGGAAAGGGGGGAGGTCGGGCGAAAGGGGGTGGAAAAGGCGGGAAAACTCTGGACGTTCCTCTCCACCTCCAACCCCTTCAAACTTGCGGGGTGGGGAAGGAGGGTGGCGGAGGTGAGGGACAGAGGGGAGGGTGGGAGGGAAGGAGAGCGGGCGGAGGAGGGAGGGAGAGAGAGAGGTTCGGAGGCGTCGTAGATATGATAATACCGGTAATGAAATATCTGCACAAATCACAACTTTAATTAACTGCCACGCTGCGACATTATGAAAAAAAGCAGACCCTACTCCTCCTCCCGCTCTCATCAACCTCTCTCTCTCTCTCACTCCTTCCCTCCTCCTACCTCCACACTCCACCCCGCGCTCCTCCACCTCCTCATCACTCCAAGGCTGCGTGCCTACCCGAATCCCAACTCGGCAGGGGGAGTTCTGAATATACATGCACAGACTCTTCATTTTCTATTTTAAATCTTGTTTGCATATTGATGGGATGCTAAATATTCAGCATACAGCTCTGCATAAATTCATTTCATTACACCAAATAATGCCCCTCTCCTTCCTTCTCCATTCCCCTCCCAGCCCCAGCCACCCCTCTCCCATCCGGAGGACACCCCCCCCTTTCTCGCCTCCTACTCCATTCAACCCTTCCGACCCTCCCCTCCTTGTTCCCGTACCCTTTTTCCTCCCCCTGAAAACCCCACCACCCCAACCAGCGTGCAGCCTCCACTCCGCTTTGCTACTCTACCCCTCCCTTGCTCATCAACCTCCTCTCCCCTCCACAATTTCCCCTCATCCCCCTCGACGCCCCCTTCATGCATATTAATGATTTCATTATGGGACCTTTTCAATGTATAATTTACTTTAGTGAGTCACACAAAATGGAAAGGAATATTACGTTACTGTTCCTTTCGTCCATACAACTTAACAGTTAAAAGGTATTTGAGGAAACTGCGAGGGGGTGGGGTGTGCGGGGAGGTGTGTGGGGGTAGGGAGGACCGCCGGTTGGAGAGCAGGAGGATGGACTGGGGGTGGGGGGTTTGGGTGTCGGCGAGGAGTAAGGAGAGAGAAAGAGAGAGGTTGGAAAAGGGGTTAAATGAGAGGGAGGGAAATGAGTGAGAGGAACGATAGAGAGGAGAAAGGATGTGGGAGAGGAAACGCGGGTGAAGATGACGGGGGATGAAAGTGGAAGGAGCGTAATGAAGATAACGGAGGAAGAGAATGGCTGGGGTAAGACGAGGATGGACAGGGTAATAGTGGAGTACTTGGTTTGGGCAGTATAGGGAAATCAAAAACAGAGTGAAAGAAGTCACTTACTCCAGATATTTGGCAAAAATTATTCGAAGACATCTGAAAGAAATTGGAGTGAATTGGGATTATTTTGGAAAAGATTGGCATGGGTAGCAATGAAAGTATAATGAACACAATGTGGAGAACTTACGTAGCATGAATGCAACATTCGAGAAACCAGAACATAGAATAGTATTCAAGAAATTGCTTTTGAACTTATATGGTGGCAAAAAAATACACAAAAAGGGAAAATTATGAAGTGCCAAAATTCTTAAAAAGAAAGAAGACAAGGAAACAATTGCGGAAATAATGAACCCTACTAGGTGACATATTCAGTCGAATTAAACGTTTTACGACTTTTTAGAAAAAAAAATATCTAGTAGCTCTAATTAAGACCTAGGAGTTAAACACGCAAATGAACTTCGAGCTATACCGTACACTCGTTTCAATAACCGATAGCGGATTAGGTAAAAGCGGGAAATACTATTAATAAACGCTGAGAAATGAAATTTAACGGAATATTCATGCAATTAAAATTAGAAAGTTCAACAATAAGCGAAATTTAAGAGATTTTGCATACACGAATAATGAATAATTAAAGGCTTCTATGAAAATGAGGATAGATATCCATTGAATCCTGTTGAAGAAATTCGCCAATGGAAGAGAAAAATGTTTTCACAAGACTAAAAATTAAAGACACAGCTGCCAGTCACAATTACATTATACTTAATGCCTCTCTTATCCTTATTAAGTAAAAAAACATTCTGGACGACGCGTCGGGCAAGGTTATTGGCAGCGATGAAGAAACAGCAACACGCAGGAAACAGGCCTGCAGAGGGGAAGTGAAATCGTGAGGAAGAAACGGGAGACTGAAGTCTCGAAGGAAAACGCGATGATTGAGGGAAGGAGCGTTTCCTGATCCTCGCCGCGGAAGAAAGAGAGAGGAAGGGAGAAAAAAAAGAAAGAAAACCCATGTTAGAAGGACGCGGCACGTAAAGAGAAACGGCAACGAAGGTACGAAAATGAGACAAGGGTATCTCACAGGAGGAGAGAAGCTTGTCACGGGGAAGAGTTCGAAAACCTAAGCAGCAAAAATTTTTAGCCCTCATGGGGAAGGGAGTTAGAGAGGGGGAAAGGGGATACTCGATGAAGACTTTCGAACTCTGGAAGGTGTTCCAGCGGGAGGGAAATGTCTGAGGGACGAGAGGGGAATGGCATGGGGAGAGTTGAGAAGGGTCGCGTGGAGGCAGGGGGAGGAGGAGGGGAGTGAGGGCAAAGTAAAAGGCCTCCTCGGCGGAGAAAGTCTAGTCAATACGGGTCGGGCAGGTTGGTAGATGTGGGTGGTTGATAAAGAGGTAAACGGAGGAAGGAATTAAAGCGAGGCGGGGGCAGGTATATTAGAGAGTAGAGGTCGAGAAAAGCTTCGGAAGGGAAGGAACGAAAGGGCTTTCGCCGGAATGGTGGGACTGGCAATATGACCGATACATCGATATCACGTAGACACACTGAAGACGTAGACTCGGTAAACATGAATAACCATAGTGTTTACAAATATACATATATAATTATATATACACAAAAAATATGTGTATATATATATATATGTGTATATATATGTGTGTGTATATATATATATATGTGTATATATATATATATATGTGTATATATATGTGTGTGTATATATATGTGTATATATATATATGTGTATATATATGTGTGTGTATATATATATATATATGTGTATATATATATAACTTTTGGACGGCACAATAGAACACAGAATAAAACAGATAACACGTAAAAGGACACTCACACTGTAGATGATTTAAGCTTTTGGCCTACTCCGAGGCCTTCTTCAGGTCAGACTGTCAGTCTGTCTTCTTCAGTCAGTCTGACCTGAAGATGGCCTCGGAGTAGGCCGAAAGCTTAAATCATCTACAGTGTGAGTGTCCTTTTACGCGTTATCTGTTTTATTCTGTGTTCTATTGTGCCGTCCAAAAGTTATATTGCTCTCGTGAGTACTTCCGCATCATCGATATATATATATATATATATATATATATATATATATATATATATATATATATATATATATATATATATATATTCAAACTTGAAAATCCCGCCATACGGCGCACAAATATTCATTCAAACATAGAAATAGGTATAAGGAAAGGGGATAGGAAAACACATAAAAGACGAACACAGGACATGTGGTATATATATATATATATATATATATATATATATATATGTAACATGCTTGCATGCGTGAAATATCTGGTAACTGTTATTCTTTATATGATACACATAAATTCATTAATATGATGGCTTCAAATAGAAATATGCCTAAAACAGTTCCTCTACTAGTTTTATCTATTTCTTTTTCTGTCCTGTGTAGCATAATTTACAGTAAAAAAAATTAGAAAGAAATGTAAACATAATTTCATTCAAAGAAGATGGTATATCTTGATCTTTAAAGTTTGTAAACTACTGGCCCGGAATGTGATCGTTCTTTACTTATTTATTCCATTAAATATATAATATAAAATCTCTCAATTATTTATCCATTTGTGTTTTTGTTAGATTCATTTGTAATTGTACACAGGGTAAGTATATTAAAAAATATTAATAGGAGCAGATTGGAAGCTTCTGATACATGATTGTGGGGGAGGATAGAAAACGTAAATTGGATGGAACGGTAAATAAACGAGGAAGTTCTGGTTTTGGTGTGGAGGCAATAAAAGTGGATGCAGGGATTACGATTGAAGTTGGAATTACGGAGACAGCGATAGAGGGGAGAATGTTATGCAGGCAAGGTAAGGAGAGGAAAAGGATATACACGTTGAATAGAATGGAGGAAAAGTTAAATTAAGGAAGGATATTGTGGTGTAAGGATTAAGTTTGTGCCTTGTCAGGCGAATGACGATAATACCATAGACTAATTATTTAAATAAATTGTAATTGTGCTTTCTTATTATTTTTATGTACCTTAAATTACTAAGCATTTCATCATTTGAAAAATATAAAGTTAACTAGGTGTGGTTTTATTTTACAATGATAAAATTTTATAATTTCTTTCTTTATGATAAAGCTAAAGGGTTACTCACAAAGTATTAGCACATTTTTCTCTTGTAATTCAATTCAGGAGTGTATAATTCCTACCCATCTAAGGTACTGTAAACTTCCATCACAAACAATTAGCTGTCGATCCCTAAGACGTTGGCTATTTGCATCCACCGCTGATCGTGAAGAATCAACGTATTTAGTGAAATAAGTATACCTTGTAAAATAGTCGTAATGGAAGTACTATCTAGTTAATACTACTGTGAGAATTCATTTTTAATGTATGAAAATACTCCAGCTGTATCGAAAAACTCTTTATCTTCTTGATATTATTTGTATATCGCTGCACGACATTAATTCAGTAACGCGGCAAAACGTGAGACGTTTTACGAAAGCGTGAGTGGCGACGCTTTGTGTTTACTTCTGTAGCGGAAATCAGGGAACTAGGGTAGCAAGAGAATCGAATCGGTGGCATCGTGGGGAGGAGGGATGGAGTGAGAAGGAGTTTGAGAGAAGGGGATAGGTATCACGGATTTGACTTAGGGAGAGGGATCGGGGGAAAACGCCAAAAGATGAGCGACATCAAGTGGAGATTAAAACGGTTTCATCGAAGTGAAAAGCGTTTTGAGCAAAATGGGTAATAGATAGGGGTTAACCGCCGCGAATAGAAATGTTGCAGAGCAGACAGGGTCCGGGGTTGAAGCGAGATGGAAGAACTGTGGGAACCGGAAGGAAATTTAAGGGGTTCTGCCGCGTGAGAAGGGAACGGGGTTGACGGTCACGGCGGAGTAGAACAGTGGTGAGATGGGAAAGAGACATGGCAAGCAAATTGACGGGAAAGGAATCCAAATAAGTGAACCGGATCGTGGGGACCATATTCTCTCCTCTTTCTTTCCTTTCTTTCGTAAGATGTCCTCCCATCTACTGTCGGCCACATTCATTCGTCGACCATCCACCCCCTTTGAAATTGATCTTTTGTACAGATTCTCGTTCTGCCATAACGAGTGAAATGTAGGGGTTACTATTCAAGTATTACTGCCAAATTATTTTTTCTTCAATTTTTCCTAACTATAACAAGAGAAAAATAAATTAAGGTAAGTAAAGAATACGAGTAAATAACCATGCATATATGTAAAAGTCCCTCCCACGGACTACAACCTTGTCCTGGTGGAAGGGCTTGTGTGTTCCGATGACCCCTAGAGCTGTGCTGGCGGGAGTAATAATAATTACTCCTGGAAGGGTCACCCATGCCAGATAGGTCGAAGGTTAGGAGCCAGACGAAAGGTAGTCCACGCAGCGTCTGTTCCTCAGTGAGGCGGCTGCAATGGCGTCTAACCCCAGTGGGGCGGCCATTAAGTGATGGTGTCACGTTAAAAACACTATTGAGGAAGGCATCGGGAAACCACCTCAATTGTGATTCCCAAGAATATAATGATGGGCACTATAGATAATATGAGTCCTGGCAACTATGGGACTCGGCCCAAGAGGCCGTGTGTCGTGCCCGGCAGCGGGAGAGGCAAGGCTTCCGCGGTCGTCATTCCACGAAACCCTTGCAGGGAAGAAATAACTGCAGCAGGACAGAAGACTCAGAAGAAGGCGAAAGTAGTTAGAATAGGAACCTGGAACGTGAGGACAATGTTGAGGAGAGGCAAATTAGAAAATATTAAGCGAGAGATGGAAAGAGGTAATATAGATGTTTTAGGTCTCTGCGAGGTGAGATGGAAGGATAGCGGGGATTACTGGAGTGACAATTATAGAGTGATATACAGCGGCGGGGACGAGAGCCAACGAGGGGTTGCCGTAATTTTAAATAAAGTGGTAGGAAGAAGCGTAGTCAACATAGAGCAAGCGACAGATAAAATTTTACTCGTAGAGATTAAAGCAGAGCCGACGAACTTGGTCATTGTTCAGGTATACATGCCACCGAGCAACCACAAGGAGGAAGAAGTCGATAGGATGTATGATGAGTTAGAGGATATAGTCGCGAGTGTTCCTGCAGGGAAACATTTGATAGTGATGGGGGATTGGAATGCGACGGTAGGCGAAGGAAGAGATGGTGGTGAGGTGGGGGACTATGATTAGGCACGAGGAATGAACGCGGGGAGAAAGCAATTGAATTCTGCAGAAGACAGGGGTTAGTCATCACTAACACATGGTTTAGACACCACAAAAGGCGTAGGTATACATGGAAAATGCCAGGTGACTCAGAAAGGTATCAGTTAGATTATATTATGGTTAGGCACAGGTTTAGGAACAGTGTGATAAATTCGCACAGTTTCCCAGGAGCGGATGCGGACTCTGACCACAATTTAGTGGTGTGTGTGGTTAATGAAATGTAATGTTCGTTTCAAGAAGATAAGACAAGGGCAGCGGGTTAGGAAATAAAATTTAGAAGCAGTAAATGGATTAACGAGGAAGGAGTATCAGCAGGCTGTAGAGAAAATGATGGATGACGGTAAAGAACTGAGTACTATCGAAGAAAAATGGGAATGTATCAAGAAAGGGATATTGGAAGCCGCTAAAGACACTATAGGAACCGTTAACGGGAAAAGGATAAGGAAACCATGGGTAACAGAGGAGATGATTGCAAAGATGGATAAGAGAAGAAGACGGAAAAATGTAAACACAGAGTTAGACAAAATGAAGTACAAAGAGTTAAACAATAAATTGAGAAGGGCCACAAATAAAGCAAAAGAAGAATGGTGGAAAACGCAATGCGAGGATATGGAAAGTTTACAGAGGAAGGGTGAAATTAGTGCGCTATGAAGCAACGTTAAGTTATTATCGGGACGTAAGAAGGCAAGATCTGTGCTAACAGTTAAAGATAAATGGGGTAAGATAATAGTTGAACCAGGAAAAATCCAAGAGAGATGGAAGGAATATATAGAAACACTGTATGGTAAAGAACTTAGGCCGACAAGGTTAGACATAGAAAAGGAACATGACATAGAAGAAGATAGCTTAGGTCCAGACATACTCGACGATGAAATAGAAAGGGCATTAAAGGAGATGAAAGCAAATAAGGCTGTGGGGGTGGACAATATTCCTGTAGAAATGTTGAAATGGTTAGGGAAAGGTGGGAAGAAGGCCATATATGGACTGATTCGTAGTATCTATGAGGAAGGAATCTGGCCGGAAGATTTTGTGAGATCGGTGTTAGTTCCTATTCCAAAAAAGGCAAAGGCTTCGTCGTGTGAGGATTACAGAACAATAAGTTTGATATCCCACGCAGCTAAAGTTATTCTCAGGATCATCAACAAAAGGATAGAGAGTAAGGCAAATGATTACTTAGGGGATGATCAGTTTGGGTTCAGGAAAGGAAGAGGTACGCGTGATGCCATTGCAGTAATGAGATCACTAGTCGAGAGGAATATAGAATACAATCAGGACGTTTTTGCCTGTTTTGTAGATTTCGAAAAAGCGTTTGATAGAGTGAATTGGGAAAAATTAATGCGTGTATTGCAGAAAATAGGAATGGATTGGGGGGACAGGAGACTGATCCACAACCTGTGAAGAATGGAGAAGGTGAAATGGACCGAAAGGAAAACAAATGAGGAAGTACTAGAAATGGTGGGGGAGGGGAGGGGTTTGTTGAGAGAAATCCTATGGAGGCAGGAAAAATGGAAGAAACGCGTATTGAGCGGTAGTGGAATGTTGAAGAGGGACCTGATATAGATTAGTTTGCTGGGTTGGGAGTCACAAAATGTTTATTTGATAGTTGTGTCCATCCAAAAACCTACCTTAACCGGTAGATTACCTAATAATAATATGTAAAAGTGATAACGACGAATGACCCATGCATATTGCATAATAATTCGTACATTGTGAAACTATTGTTTGCTTACATGAAAGGTTACCACTCTAAAAAGCTTGCGTGGAAACCCATAAAGACCGCATAATTATAATCAAAATATTTCAAAAATATCCAATATCATGCTAAAACCAGACCAATCTCTGTTGCGAGATTGTTCAGGCATGCGAGTCTTATGCATGTAAGGTAAGCATATTCGACAAGGCGCGGAGGTTTGACGCTTCTGCTCATTGATTTCCATATCTCTAAGCGGATTCAATCTTCCCTTGGTGATGAGCCATACTAAATTAGCATTTTATTGTATTTCTTTAGAGACATCGGATTTGTGAATAATGTTATGCCATCATTCGTGTATTTGATCGAAAATGTGTTACCAAGCGAGCATTTTATACATTAATTAATTACCGATAATTGTCCTTTTTATATAAAAGATAATGCGTTCATATCGTATAATAGGTGGGGTTCTATCATGAATGGAATCATTCATTTATTTTTCGTGAGAGAATCCCAGCTCTTTTAATGAAAATAGGTGAACAATGGAAACTAATAACTCATCTCTCAGAGCTAATCGTTTTCTTTCCAATTGACCTTCTTTTTTAACATCCTGCAAAGTATCACCCATGATATTTAACCATTTTTTTAATTTTAAGAATGTTTGCATATTTTTGCTGAAAATCAGTGAAGTAATTAGTCAGATGAGTAATATTACCGGTAATTACAGCCTACCAAGGACAGGAGGGGTTTAGGATGGTTAATGGAAAATGTTTCTCATAATTCCTATCTTCTGAAATACTTCTACATAACGTTTAGACTAAATAACTTATACACATTGGTGCCTTCTTTCACTTTCCGTATTTTCCATCGCCATTCATACTTCCAAAAAGAAAATACAAAATACACGTTATTTTGTCTTCTTCCATTCATACATTCTACGTGCGTTTCCCCTATTTTCCATCCTATTAAAACAGCCTTCTACATCTGGTAAACTCTATAAACTGGTTTTTATTCATTTTTCTAATTACTCCCACCAACTTTCTGGACTTGATAGTTCGTCTTTCTCTCTTTCTTCTTTTCTCTCGTTTAACATCTTTCACAATAGAAAAACAAAAACTGTCCAGTCTGGGATCACGCTTTTTCCTCAGATATAACGTTTTTGCGCAATGTGATGGAACACATTATAATGAAGTCTTGGTACTTGCTATCTTAGTATACTTAGTCAGATTTGGGAATATTGCTCCTAGCTCTTTCCTTTTCATAAATGATGCCACTAAGCGAATCTATCCCTTACCAGACGCTCTTATTGGTTCAAAATATTGTCATAAAACGATGAATTCATCAACAAAGTAAAATTTAAGACTTTTTTATGCCACGAAGATTTTCTACTTCTTAATGATACCAATTTATGCATTTGATATTTTCATTCTCCCTAATTACGAATATTAATTCCTATTAAGAATATTATATACAGTGAAGTATTTAAGTCAGATGAGTAATATTATCGGTAATTACATATGTTACATATATATTATGTAACATATTCGGATCAGCTGTCACATATTAAATCACAACTAAAACTTTAACTTAATCGGAAAAATAACTACAATGAACATGAAATGTAAAACATAGAAATGCTTTCATGCAATAGCAGATAACCTTTGACAATAATTTTATTCCACAATTCTAACTTTTCTTTAATTTCAAAGTCCACAATTTAAATTTCTTATTTTTAGTCCACTTTTGGGTGTTGAAACCCTTTCTTCTAACATGCTGAACAAAAAATAATTCTTAAATTCAACACGTCTTTGTGAAGAATTTTTATACGGTTCTGAACGCCATTTAATTTTGAAACATCAGAAGTAGTTATCGTAATGATACTGTTCACTCAGGAATTTAATCAAATGTAAATTGTGTAATAATAAATTATAACCGCGTAATTCGGCAAACAAAATGGTATAAAAATAACACGTGCATTTCGAAATTAACAAAGCATTGTCCAAAAATTGAATCTTCTCCATCTTTTGAAGCCTCAATTAATTATAATTTATCATCTCTTTCGATTGAAACCTTACCGTGTTTTTTTTATTTCTATCACGTAAAAACTTCGATTGGCGACCAGTCTAATTCCCGACCCATGGACGCACCCAACCGTTTGTAACGAGAAATCTGGCTGGCCAACTGCGTGAGCAATTTTTTTTCACCCTCCCTTTCGAGCGCTTCTCAGCCGTCGACCCACCGCTGTGTTCCCTTCACGTCCTCGGCAGTGTATTTCTTAGTTTTCATGCTCATCCTCCTCCCCGTTTTCGCTCACCTACCTCTCCTCTGACTCCCCCTTCCCTCTCCTCTCACTCCCCTCCTCTCCGAATACGACACCTATTTATTCCTTTTTCCTTAACCCTCCCACCACCCTCGCCTCCTCCTCTTCAAACTCCCCTCCTCTCCCCCGCATCGCGATCCTAAAGAAAATTAATCCTTTCGGAAGCAATCGTAACCGAGAGAGAGAGGCAGAGCGAGGCGGGGGTTGGGAGGGGGAAGAAGAAAAAAAATCTGCGGGCCCCATAAACAGCTGTTAACGACGCCAAGATGCGCTTAAGCGTCCGACTTCCCACTCTTCTCCTCCTCCTCCACAAACCCTTGTTTTCTCCCGTATCCAAAATGCCTCCCCGCCGTACTCCGTTCATCCTCCCTCCCCAGCCCCTCTATCGCCATCGCACTGCTTCTGTTTTTACGACGCTGGTCGCCCCTCCCTCCCTTTTTCTCGCCCCGTCTCGTATCACACCTTCTTCCTCTTCTCAGCGTCCGACCCACCGCGCCGCACCCCAGCACCCACCGCCCACTCTACAAACCCTCTCTACGCCCCCCCTCCCCATACCTCCTCCCGATCCCTCCTCTCACGGTCCCTCCTCCAAAGATAGCGAGAAATATTATTATTCATGGAGAAGACCCTTCATTCCCATTAGGAATGGAATTCGCCTGGTGAGCGTGAGTGTGCGAGTGGGAAGGTGGGGTTGAGAGAGGGTTTGAGGTTCTTGGAGGGAGTGTTGGAGAGGACTACCCTAGGGGGGGGATGGTGCCGAAAAGGTGGGGAAGTGTGAAGGAGGTTGCGGCTAAAGAGAGTGAGGGGGAGGGAGGTGAGTGGGCTGGGCGGGACGAATTCGATCTCTCATGGGGAAGTGAGAGGGAGGAGCGTGAAAGGTAAGTGTACTTCTTCCCCTTCCTCAAGGAGGTTGGGGAAGAAATGACATCCCGATTAATCGATGGCTCACGATGCACAGATGAGTTTTCGTCGATACATCAGAAGATATTGAGACTGTTTTGAAATATCATAAGGAAGCATCAAGATTGTTACCAAAATTTTAATGTGGCATTAAGAATAATAAATCTATGGGTCCGTCTTCAATTGAACATCTTTCAAAATATTTAACATAGGAGGCCATTTCGTCACATATCACCTAACTAAGGTTTCTGCAATATAATCTTTGGCTGTGTGTCATTAGAATTAGCGTCCATCGCTATCTACTCATGGTTATAACTTCAGTCCTGACTAGTGGATCTGATTCAAAGTTATGGAAGGGTTATACGTACCCTATATTTTAAGCCTTAATCTCCATAACCTTATTTTGGAAGCATTTTAGTTTCACTATTATAGCTGTAGTCCGCTTTAATTGGGGTAGAGAGTGAATAAATTCTAGAAATGGATCATCCCAAATATACATGTTAAATAACAAGTAGAAACGAAATAAAGCAAAAGAATCAAAGATTGACCTGGTTAGCGTTAATAAGAGTAAACCTCATTTTAAGATTTTAAATTATAACTAGTTACACTATTTACGAGGAGGAGCTATGGTCAGTTGTTTCAATAAAATTTAAGTTAAACCCAAAACTTGATATTTACTAGATTATCCCAATAAGTTTTCAAAGATAAATAATTCTGATGTGTTGCCGAGCATGTAACACTGGCAACTAATATGTGCGTTCCATAAACCTATCTTTCTAACCTTTTATAAATGACCCAATCTATACCAATTGAACTTAATCATATGAAAACCAATAGCTTACGAGTAATAGAATGTCATTTATCGAATGTGTTGACACAGGAAAAGAACTTGATGGTGATTTTCACAGAGACATTTTACTGTTTTAAAATCGACGGCGCTCGCAGCGCTATTACATGTGTATGTCTTTGGATTATTCTTATAGAGTCGTATTTTTTTGGATCGTGATAATATTATGATGAAGTTAATTTTTCGGGAAATGAATTTCGGGGCCTGTTTCAAATTTATATAGCATTTGTAACATAAAGACCTCAGTTAACTTTGCACGGACTAATTTACATAGTTTTGCAATATGCTCAGGAAATCGTTCCTTAATGCTAATAGGCAATTTTCAAGCCTTATTGAACATATTCTTCAGCGTAGGGTAGCTTCTTACAAAACTTTCCATGGCAAATTCTGTGAAAGTCAGACTAGCAGTGACTAATAACTGATATATTTCAGTGATAAGATTCTGTTTAAATCAATTACTCAATAACCACAGTAATGGGGCTGACGGTTGCTTTGATATGCGAGGGGTGAGCTCACCTCGCACTAAGCCCTAAAGCGATTGACACATTCGGGGTATGGGGAGCCAGTTCCTTTTCCTGTGCCACATGCGTGTTCCCACGAATTTCAATCAACCAGAAAATCGTACCTCTAGGATAGTAGATGAGGACAGAAGGGATCGCACGGAGTAGGACCCCAGGACATTCTAGTCAAGAGCCAAACGTTTAGCCTACAAAGGCTTGTAATTTGACTTAGTTTACCTGCATTGTCCCTTGGTAATAATTGTACTGTAGCCAGGTTAATGCGTAAAGTGCCAGACAGTAGGTGAAGGGTCCTACGTTTTGGGTGGCGAGGGGTGAGAGGTAATGGATCGTGAATTCTGTCTACATGTGAGTGTGAATTGACAATGTGTTGAAAGTGAAAAGGAACGTTAAATAGGTCGAGATCAGCCGTTCTGTGGTTTAGGGGAAACGTAAAAATGATGAGTATAAGTACTCCACGGTTTCAGGCTTCACTTCATGAAAGTATTTGTTATCCTTATTAAAAATGTTTCTACCTTTACACAGACTTTCTTTTACGATACAACGCGTTTCAGCGACTTGCGATACCATCTAATGATGCCGTACCTGATGATGACGTAATGGACAAAATTCGTTGCACCTTGATATGTCTCTGGAAATGTACAAAATCTTTTAATATGGATGAGTGTAATGGTTGGAGGTGGAAAACCCGTCTTCAATTTTCTCTTTTGTAATGTTTTTTAAAATCACAACTTGCTTCAATGGAAAAAGATTGCACCCCTATCTAATGTTTGTGTGGAATTTCTATTGGCGATAGTAAGTTTAACGAAAATGGATTCTCTTACAGGAAAGACACTTTTTCCTTTGCACTTTCTCTGGACTTCGACTAATGCATGATGTCGGGGAGATGGATATCGTGGTAATATTTTGGTGGAGATAACACCTTACGTATGAATTCAAAATAAAATATGAACAAAATATCTGTTAAAATACTGACCATTGGGAATGATAGTCAAGAACAAAGTTGGACTGAAGTAACCCTCTAAAGGCTGCAGCGCAGGGAAAAATGGCGAAAACTTGAGAGAAGACAGAATTACATTGGCTCCAGTAATGACTCCTTCATTTCGGTGCCTGTGCTCGGAAGGGGAATGATGTTATTTTGAGGTTTTGATTCGTAATTGAATATCACTGGGAAACAAGTGTAGCCCACTTTTATGGGAGGTTCAGACCCATTCCTTTATTAATACCTTGAGTAACTATTTAAGTAGAATTTATCTGCCGATGGCTGTGGTAGCGGTTCGCATGTTTACTAGATGAGGTATAGGCATAAAAAGAATATGTGCGTTGGGTGAAATTTAGTAAGGTGTAGAGATTTTGGGTTAATGGCTAGGTTATTTTAACTTAGGCTCTATGGAAACATTTCCAAGGGCAAAAATCATTCGCCTTAACCTGAATTATGCATTTATTTAGTGTTGTGAAATGTAAGACATAGAATTGTAGCTTAGGTATTGGCTCTATCGTACACTTACATAGATCGGCAGATCGCTCTAAATAATAACTTAATTACACCCCAATGCCGACGCCGTTTCTGGTACCCCTTCCTGGTTCTTTAGTATTTACCCTTGCCTTTTTTAACTACTTATCATAAGTGGCACGTTTTTCACCCAGCAATTACATTCGCTTGTACAGAAATAGGATATACATACACATATGTGTGTATATATATGTGTACGTGTATATATATATATATATATATGTGTGTGTGTGTGTGTGCATGTACATAAACTTTGATTACAACTTTTATAGACAGAAACAGAGAATGGACACACATATCTAGTATTTGCATGCGTTAAATGACAGAGACGAATCTGCATTTTCATTAGTAATTTTATAAACCGTTATATTGATGTTCAAATATGTTTGACCAAAAGGTTTGAAATCTAACGACATTACGAGGGTTGAAAAAAGTTTTGATTTGGAATGTATATGGTAAGTACATTAACAAAATAGTTACATTTTTATTAACATGACATTCACATTAAAGCAAATTTTACATCGGTTACTCCATAGCCTTCAAACTAATTTGCATGATGATTGATAATAAAATTTCGTGTCTGGAATCATATATAACTCAATCGATCAATTAGATAATTCTTCATCGATGCAGAGATAAGAATGAAGGAAGAATTAGTAGTGATTAGTTTACCGGACTGACTTCACTATAATAAAGGTGTTCATGAGGAAAGTTCGCGAGGGAGATTTGTAGAAAATGCGCTTTTGAGGATGTTAGGTGGTTGTTAGTGCGCCCATCCCGAGGGAAGCAGCGTGCAATTAGGGAAAGGTGAAGGGATAGCTTCCTGTGGGTGACGGCGGGACAGAGACGCGGTCTAATAATAACGCTTTTCGCAAATCCGCAGATTATTCTCTGCCAATTTGTGGAATGCCGCTGGGAAAGGAAGAATGTAGGGTTTGCGAAGCACGAACGCTTTAGAAGTTCTTTTTGCTCTCATTGTGCCGGCATTATCACTTTTCATTCATTACGGCTGGCAAGTAGCAATTAATAGTCGAGAGGCAAAGGTGTTAATGGATGCAGGAAGGCAAATAAGAGATAATTAACCACCTCTGAGATCGGTATAAAGACAGAGTAAAGGAATACTGAAAATCGTAGACGTTGAGAAACCTGGCTTCCGTCAACTTTTTTATGGTTAAATATTTTAGTGCGCTTCATAGTTACATTTAAATGGTCAGATTTCCACTTAAGTAGCAATATATTAAATTCGAATGCCAAGATGAGTCCAAAAAAAAATTGTCATTATCAACTGGCTCCACGTATGACGCTTCTATTCCATTTAAGATGACGAATGTTAGAGTCGAAAGTCTCGTTTGTGTCTCTCCTAGCTCTCTGAATGAGCAATTTTGACTCACTTGGCCACGGTGTCAAATGGTATTCCTAATAATCCTACCTAAATGACTATCGACAAGGTCAGTGAGTTTCAAGCATTAGAGCAAGCGCGAAAGGATCACTTCAAATTTTACCATAGTAACAGCAGCATTGCTTGATTTGAACTGAGTAAGATGAAGAACATGGAGAATGAACTCAGGATCAACTTCTTCCTGCAGCTCACCTAACAACACGGTGGCGACTACAGGTTCTTCTTACAGTCCTCCATTTCGAAAAAAGGTTAAATAAAACCTCTATAGTTTCATGGGAATTTTCATTCTCGAGCAATTAAATGCATAAGCATTAATAAAAGTAGAATAAGAATAGCAGTAATACAATTAGCATTAATAAAAATTGCAGGCAGTTAAGCGATTATTATGACATTATTCACCACAAATTCGACCAATACGGAATTTTAAGAAATCTTAAAGCTCACGTTACAGAGTAAGGGGAAGACACCAAGAATATCGTGAATATCCTTGGCATTCTTAATAAAAATGTATAAATTCCTAAGGCAATTTTACATAACACCGCACTAGCCTTAATCTTGGAGCAAATAACACCGATTTTCTTTACAGAATCGATGTAAGACTGACTAAAAATTCCAGAAAACTTTCTTTCAGTGCCGTGAGGTGTTTACAGTTCAACGGTAGACTTTTTCCGAGTCCATGTATTCAAAAGAAACTTAATGCAGGATAATCTTAAATAGTAGATGGGTCCAAATAAGTAGATACCTCCAGTGTATATGAACTACATGAATCATTTATACGATTTCGTATTTTCTAGGTCAAAAATCAAAGAATAGAGTTGGCTCGCGATGTGCGCAACTTTATTTGTTCAATGACACTAAGAGAGCTTGTGTGTGACTGATGAAAACTGTTTTTGGATCATTAAATAAAAATGAATCCTAAAACTTAAAGAATTCATCATCTAAATTAAGCCCGAGTTTTCATGAGCTAAAATCGCCAAAAAGGCATTGATATAGAATGTTCTAGGCAATTAAAGGAGTTAAAACCATTCATCAATATTTCACCGCAGAAATTATATTTCAAATTAAATTAATCAAACTTTCACAATTTAATTGCTCAAAAAAGTCTCCTCACGCATACTAAAACATTCATATTTTTTTAACTTTAGTGTATCGTCACAGTCATTACTCTTCCTGTTTTACAATGATATTACAGGAAAATAAGTCACTAAATTCCAGTGCATGCTAAATTTCTGAATTACCTTTGTTTTTAAAGTAGAAGATTTGAGCACATAACTCGTAACTAATTTAGTTATAATGATTTAGAAGTTCCTCCTGTATATATATATATGGGTCGTGGTGGTCTAGTGGGTAGAGCGTTGGACTACTGACCGGAGGGTCCCGGGTTCGATTCCCGGGCAAGGCACTTTGGGCACCTGCAGCTCCACCCAAGCTAGTTGATTTTTCGGGTACCAGATTTTCCTGGGAAACCATAACCGGCACAAGGAAAGGAACTGGCCCCCCTACCCTGATGTGTGTGAATATTCACACGCCGTCGGGCTTGGTACACGGGTGAGCTCTACCATCACCTCTAAACCGACCTTCGGGTTGATTACTGTGTTTATGGTTTTATATATATATATATATATAGAAAGTATATAGTTTTGAAAAAGAATTCAAGGCTAAAGAAATAAGCATATAGATCAACAAACTTAGCGTTGGGCGATAAAATGTGTCACCCAATATATATATATATATATATATATATATATATATATATATATATATATATATTGGGTGACACATTTTATCGCCCAACGCTGAGTTTGTTGATCTATATGCTTATTTCTTTAGCCTTGAATTCTTTTTCAAAACTATATACTTTCTCGTATGTTATACCTTCTCGTACACGTTATCTATAAGGGCACCTTCAGTTGGTGTTACGCATCACTAGGAAAAAACCTTTGCATTCGTTACGAGGCATGACGCACGAAAACTCATTTCCTCTTTTGTTCCGAAGTGTGAGATTATTTCATAAAAACTAAAACACTGTATCACACTAGTCCTGCTAAAGAGACAAATGTGTATGATATTGCCAGGTGTGAGAGAGGTATTGACAATTATCCTCTGCAATGAACGATGTTATGAATAGTGTTTGAATAGTGTTTATAAAAATTTTGTTCGAAGGATATACAAATTTTTTCTTACGGGATATCATCATGTTATTATGAAATTACTTTTTCTCTTTCATTTGGTTTAAGACACTATTTATTTCGGAAAAGATAGTTGCTGTGCTTTCTGGATAAATATTTTGGTTCAATATTCACATTGAATTGAACAATATTCTGCATTGCCATTTTGAGAGTAAATGCATGGAATATGATTTTACCTCATAATAAGGGTGAATAGATGACGCTTTGATCTGCCATTGTTTCAGAGGGAAAAGGATTGTAACAGCAGACACTAAGGTAACAGTAGAAGGGAAGAAGAGGAAGAATGTGTTTGAAAATGTTATATAAGGCAAAAACATGAGTATAAGGAAGCTAAGGAACACTACTGAACCCAGATTTGACAGAGACGATGGCGGCATACTGGATCTGTCTCTAGACAGATCACCGAGAACACTTCTCATATCTTGGTATGCGCAACACAGGCACAACAAGCCTAAAAAATTCCTCTTGAATTACAGCAGTCTGTCTCATGAACAGAGCCTATATCGTCCGATTCCGCTTTATTCTTCCATATACAACCTAACCAAATCCGTTTTCTGACTGAAGTAATTTTACCAGATAGGCTACACCCTAATCCCTAACATTTGTAAAATGCCTACAGAAGACAGTTCCCCACTACCCTTACCTCAACTCTCTGAAGGAAAAATTGAAAAGTACTGTCTGAACGAAAATTGTAACTATAAAAAACTGATAGAGCATGGCGGCGTGATTCATCCCCTAAAGTTTTGATGCATGCCGAACAACGGAGTTCCTAAAGTGTAGAAATAAGTCGGAGCAGTGGAAGTGTTCCAGTCCGCAAGCCGTCCTCCACATAACGTCAACCATGCCATGGGCAGTGTATCCGACGAGATTCTGCATTACCCTCAGGGAATTGAACTGGAATCGAAATATCGCTGGAAAATTGACCCGAACGGATGGAAACGATGGTCGCAAATTGAGGTCCTGTCCCAGGGATCGATCGTGAACCTTCCATTTCGAGCAAAATAGAAGTGATTAATCAGAGACTATTTCCATTCTGGGGAAATACCAGAGGTTTCTTTGCTGACATCCTGCCGAATATCATTTCATGAAGGAACCGCTTTAAATCTTTCTAGTGTTTCTTAGACGCCTGATGCCACGAGTATTTTGTATGTGTGCGTTGTAATCAGAGCACCATAGGTTTGTTTATGATAGGGTGTAGCTCATTACGCTGATCAATAAGTAGCCCCATAATTTACTCGTTTCCATTTAAGTTTAACTACATAATTCAGTTATAATAAGTGTCCAGAACTCAGTGGACAACGGATGAATTTAAGATATCACCCATGATCAAGTGCACACAATTATTTTAAAAGGAGTACATCACAATGAGTCAAAAATGTCCCACTGTTAAACATGCAACTGTATCTTGAGGAAATAAGATTTAAGTTACTATTATCCCAGCGATTTGGGAGCTATAAGAGATTATGATGCTGAACTTTAACACCTCATTTGAAGCACAGATTGTAATTTTATTATTTAACTGAAATCTGATAATCAAATCTAGTTTTAAATAAAACAGTAACATCACCTACCACGGCAAAAACAAAAAAGTGAAAATAAAGCTTATGAGCGCCAAATCTGACGCATTAAAAAAATTCTAGTATCAAAGTAGCTTAGGCTTACGATAATCTACTAAGAGTGTTTGGTGTTTGCATAGGAGTCTTGGATGAAATAAAAAGGTTCTTGCAGTGTTATATAACGGAAATAACATTATGATTAATGTAATTTACATAGAAAAGCAAAAAGCAACAATTAAAGTTGTAAATTAATCAGAGAACGATTCAACATTTCCAAGTCAACCACAAGTTTTTCTAAAATTAAGACTGTCGATAGGAAATTATACCAGCCTCCATTGATTTCATTTGCATGTAATTCCTTTGATCAGTTAATTAAATATACTGCGAACAAGAGGGAAAACTATTTGTCCTTTCTTAGCAACAAAGCTACTTGAACAGAACATTAAAAAGGATATTGTCAAGTTATAGAAAACAACAGTACACGCTAAATTTTCTTTGAACATAAATATTGTATGCCAAAAATAACAATTAAATGCGCTCGTTGATGGGTTTTAACTGCGTCTCAAAAAGTCCCTAGTTTTACTATCAAATTAAAAGAATTAAAAGAAATTGGAGTCATCTAAAGTAGGTTTAAGAATTAAAAAGTTGATCGTAGGTTCATTTAAAAGGAAAAACACGGAATCAATAAGGTATAACGACAGTTTCACGCGTCATGAAAAAAAAAATAAAAGCAAACAATCAAGGCAACGCCATAACACATTAAAAAAATAGAATAGGCCTCTCTAAGTAAAAAGGTGATTAAAAAGGATGACCGATTATTTATACAATATCCCCGAATCATTTTGATCTAAGCCACGACGGTTCAGAACAGAAAGTCGGTGGCAAACTCACTAAAAATATTAAGTTGAATATCGTATGTAATCAGCAATTGAGGAAATTAATTTTTTTAAATATGCCTCTTCTAGTAGACTGCTCAATTCTTTACATATCATATTCTAAATCTGATCGTTTTCACCACTAGACGTTCGCAGTTGATAGACTTATGTAGAGGCAACTCCTTCACCCAAAGAAGAAGAGTAGACTAATCAAAACAAGAAAGCAGTCTGCGGAAACATTCGTTCGGATTGTAGCATTGCATTGATAAGAGGAATAGACCAAAGGAAAACCAGACTTAAGAGAATAGAGCCTTTGAAACTTAGTACTTGGAGCAAAGATAGGGCTTCATTAGCAAACAACTTGTACGTAAATTATTAGCAATGAGACCTTAGGAAAATCGAAATTTTATGGGAAACATTATATTCATTAACCTTTTAGAAAGAATATTCTGCATCTAAACATTTTATGTTATTAAACACTTCGAAATAAGATACAGATTTCAAAAGCCGGTCTGTAGACAAACATATTGAAAGAAAATGCTTAGGACGTATTAGTCATGTATTTTCCGGGGTTCCATCACCTTTTGGACATAGGAGTGCTTTCGGTCATCTCATGGTCACATCGGTGAGGGTGTCGTTTTGTGCAAGGAAGATGTATTGACTTCGAAAAGTGGTATACGCCTAAACATCACCCGAAGTTCACTGAAGTCAAGTGGGGTCAGGTAGGATGGGATGAGTGGAACCGGTTTGAAAAGTAACCGAAGCTTGGAGAATGGATGTGTTACGTGGCTGGTAGGGGAGTGGAATGAGAGAAAGGTAGACCTATTGCTAGCGTCTTTTGTAGAAAGCATTCGGGATACTTAATTAAGCACCTAATAGTTTATTGCCTTCAACAGCAGTTGGTAACGCAATGCACTATTCCCGTAAGACATGAAATCTATAGGCTGCCACTAAAGAAATACATATGCTGTTGTAATCGTTAATTAAAATAGAGAAATCTATTGACAAAAATACATACATATTACATTTTTAGGGCTAATAATATTAAAAATGATTTATAGAAATGTTAAGAGTAAACAAAACATCACTATATCCTCCAGAATATATCCATGGTTTTGCCATCTTCAGAAACATTTTGCACATTTTAACATGATTTATATCTTCATATAACATACTGAACACTTTTAAACCTATAGCCAGCCGCGACCGCTTGACTACAATGGGGTTGGGTAATGATTTTTGTATTTCATCTTTGCATATTGTAGGTACTATCAGAAATAGCGGGGAGAATACTACTTCTAATACAAAAGTTCAACGTCTTAAGCATATGCAGGTGTCGTAAAGAGAGCAAACTTAGATTTAAAGGCAATGGATATGAATGTTCGCCCTTATTTTTAAAATTTATATTTATAATTATTCATTTTTGTAAAATTGACGAAGGTTTCATAGTATGTATGTATTAATTTACTCAAAAGACCATTGTGATTGGTGATGTCTTTTTCACTGACCATGATCAAATCTAGATTTGTGAGAAAACATCTATTTTCTACGGAAGTGACGTGGGCGATGACAACAGAAGAGAGTATAAACTATAGAAATTTAAAGTCAAAGATAAACACTAAAGAGAAAATGTATAGGCAGAGCTCTGAAAACATACAGGAGAGACAAGATATTGAATAAATGAAAAACTTAAATAGCCGTAAACAGTTATACTGTTTACGGCTATTGGAGTTTTGCATTTATTCAATACGACTAGCCGTAAGAGCTCAAATCCTAGAAATAGAGACAAGATAGGTTGAGAATACCGTAAAAAAACAAAAATGTAATATAACCGAGCATATTCTGAGGTTTATTAATTAAATGAAAAACGGAAGAATCCGTGTAAGGATCCTACAGATTATGTCCAAGCATATTGACATAGGGTAGGGGATAGATGGAAGACGCTATGGGGCAATTTTAAGATTTATGTCGATGGTTGACAAGCAGACACTTTTGCTTCTGAAGAAACCCCTTTAGTTATTTCGACTTTTTGTATTCCCAGCTATCATTTGCCGAACATCGTTGCTAAAACAGTCCACTATTCTGGCACCCGTCCAATCAGACCTTTAGATAATATCTTCCCAATTGTTCTCGCCAAGCTCTAATGCAGTAAAGACCATTTCCATGATAAACGACAATTTTTGTTTGTTTATCACATTTTGTCAGTTGCTATTATTTATAAATATATTTCTCATCGTGCTTTCGAAGAAAAGAATTTATTTGGATGTTCTCCACATACGTCGACAGGATGGTACGAGAAATAGGGAATCGAAATGACTTTTAATGCTCACGTTGTTTCCTTTATGCATATACATATATTGTACACACACATGCATATCGCATTAAATATTTTTCATTGGAACAAATTTTCCTCCATAAGATATCCTATTAGAATACCTATGCCCCTGTTCCTAACTTATATTTGTTCAAAATGTATACACAAATTCTAAAGAAAACATTGATAATTATTGCGGAATAGTTGTAATTAATCACGTAATATCATATTATTTTGAAGACCAAAACTCTAATTAATCCTTCAAACCTGATAAAAAGTATATCATTAAATTAGCTCTAACAGGATTAAGGATACTCAATAAGGGGGAATTGCAGAAAATCACGACAATTTACAAAAAATTATGCATTACTTAAAATAGCACCTGATAAATATCGTCGAAACTCAAAACTCTGGAATTATACGCACCAAATCCATTTCATTAATATTCTCACTGGGACTAACAATCAAACATACCAAATTTGACAGAAAGTGCGTATCAATTTTTAGAGAATGATCGCACCGATTCTAGGCTTGAATGGTAAAATCAAATATTCATAGAAAAGTTGCCACTGCTCATCTAGTCACATTTGTAATAAATATAACCAGACTTTGTCTTAATTGAGTAATATCAATGATATCAAATTTTATATACACTAGTATTCCTATTACAGAATTCATAACATGCCTTCAATAATGAACATTTGGGAGGAGGAATCGTTTATATTAAAATCCTTTTCTACCTGCTTACAAGGTATAAGCTGAAATTAACAGTTACTAGGAATACTCATCAATTTGTAATTATCCCAAAAGCATCTCATCCCAAATTATTGATACTATTCACTCAAAGTGTTTTATTTAATTTTGAAAATGCATTTATTTACAACTGAAAGTAAATTTTTAAGTTGTTATGCGTACCGTTGTATCCACGGACGTGCCTAATATAAATAAGTATCTACATCCTTCCCACTTCTTCTATCTCTACCGTCTCTAAGCCAATATTTCAAATCAAGCTTACCATAAGAGACTGTTGCCATAATTGGTCATGATAAATTCAAGTAAATCAGAAAAAAATCCATACTGATAGTGGCGGATGGCGAGCCTGGAACCTACCTGTCTTATCTTGGAGTCTATGTACTTATCATGGAAGCGTTTTAGACCAGATTGATCGAAGTAGTCGATACATTACGAGGACTGGTTCAGAAACTTTAACAAAGTGGAGGTATTTGATGATAATGAAATTGAGCAAGGATGTTAAGAAATGATTGGCGACAAATTTGATAAGGAGTGCGGTTTTGATCGACCAGGAAAAATGGTTGTTGAAACAAGAAAATAGGCGTTGATCGGAGACTTTTGAGATGTGGGTGTAGAGGATGTAATTGGCAAAATGGATTGGATGGCAAAATAATGAAGTAGTAGGCATGGCTGTGGAGGAGAGAGCATTCTTTGGAAAAATCATGACCAGGCAGGAAAGGTGGATGGAAAATATTTTACTTGGGGATGGAATATTGGCGGCTGAAATAGAAAGAGAACTGAAGGCAGTGCAGTGGAGGTAGGTTGAGAAAAATGAGAAGCACGTTAGTTAGAAATAACTTAGGCAGGAAGTATGCTGAATTTATAAACAATATAATGAAATTTGGTTTTCCGGGTGCACCTCGTTACACAGAGATAAGTAATGTTGCGATGTTAAGCCTGTATCCATCCAAAACCCAACTTAAACGGTAGATGTCCTAGTAATAACACATAATACCAACAATTTATTAGGATAACGAAGGTATGGTACATTTTTCGATTTTGCGTTCACATTTTAATCCTTTGATTCATAAAATTATGTCTACGGTTTTGTAATTAAAGTTAATAACAATAGAATATCCGCATTTTTTGTTCAATTTCATTAACAAATAACTCAAATTTAAGTGCCAATAAAGTGCATTGTATACTAAATTATTAATATTATAGATGGAAAAGCTGTGTCTCACTTTTCAAAGTATTTTTCTCTAGAACAGATTCGCAATGGATTTTTTAATTTAATTGCAATAAACTCGATAAACAATAAACCTCGACGGCTGACATAATTTTGCAGATTAGTTGATATAGCTACGTATATACACGCATATCTGAAAATGTTTACGTTCATATATTTTCTACCATTTTACTCTGAATTCGATTTGTGTCTTTTCAAGAGAAGGCAACTCTTATGTAGAGGACTTTCCTTGTAGCTCTATTCGCAAAGAAAAGTTCCTCTTTGTCATCTGATTCACTACCACCAAAATGCTCTCTGGTTATTAGAAACAGAGGTGACTTAGTTATGATTCAAGTACCAAGTGGAAAGAATATTGCGAAAACAGTATGGCCTTTAGAAATACATTTCCGCTAAATATGCATATTATGAAAATGGTAAGATTTATTAAATACATCCGGCAAAAAATAAATATTGAAAAGGAAACTAATTTAAGGCTTATTTCATTCTTTAAAAAATTACCCCAGGAGCCAAATATTCAAGTATTTGCGAAACATCTGTTTAGGTTTCCGCGATAGAGACTCAGTGGACCTAAAAATTAAAGAAACATTTGGAATTGGAAACGATTAATAATAAGCGTTGGGGTAAAATATAAATATTTTCAGAATAGCCCGTAAAATATTCAATTAATTTGTGTTTACAAAAAATTAGCGGCTTGAAAGTCATAATATCGAAGGAAAATAAGTTTTATTTACGTTGGAATCTTCGGAAAATGTAGCGACTGAGCAAAACTCGACGTCACTTGTTTTGCTTATTTTTCTGACCCTGGGAGATATTCAATCAAAAGTTATCGAAAAACGGAGTAACTAATAAGAAACCTCACGATCATTTTCCGCAAAGGACGAAAATTATTTACTGGGGTGGGGCGTCTAAAAAGATCTTTAGCGCTTAAGGGGAATATTTTCCCTGAGCTTACATATGTGCACTTATATATGTATAAACTGGGTAATGTACAAGTGAGCGTCCTCTCTTTCCGATGGCGTCGGCCGCGTGATATTCCCTTCTCTTCGCCTCCTCGTTGCCGCTGCGGCCTTTTGTCCCCGTGTTTGTTCAGATGGACTCTTTCCCCACGACATGTTGATTTTTATGAATTCATTTTGATTAAAAGTCCCGACTTTTCATTAATTTAAATTCATAAATGATTCAAGCGATGTAGGTACGTATGTGTGTGCGTACATTTTTCCCTCTTCCGCTCTCTTTTTAGCATTTCGATTCGGTTCCAACCGGAGCTTTTTTATATTCACATTTTTATATTTATAAAGGCAGGACGGGTTTTTTTTGGCAGATTTGAAATGCATAAAAAAATCGGACTCAGTCATGCTGCGTTTTTCCTCAAAATACCCCCTTTTGACAATAAATTTTTCATAGAAAAGATGTTTGCGCATTAATTTCTCCGATAGAATACGCGAATCATTTATTCAGGCTTTATACAGCTCCGAGCGGAGAAGGATATCGGAATATATATTGAGTGACGGCAGACAGAGAATGAAGATTTTTTGAGGGCATGGAGAAATAGAGGACTAAAAGGCAAAATGGCCGAACAATCGTTGCATCGATTTTATCCAGCATCAGAATTGAGTAAAAGAGTGATAGATGTAATAGACAGTAGAACATGAGAATTGAAATTTGTATTCAACTTGGAGGTTTTATATATTCACAGCAAAGTCATTAGATGGAATTTAAAATAAGACTTAGATGATATGCTGCTACCCGGTGGGTTTTAGAAAATTCAGTTTTCGTGACTCAGGTTGGACAACAGTAGCACTAAGAAACATTTCAATCATCTTGAGATATACGTTAAAATGAAATAGATTTAACTCAAAAGAAAATTTGGTAGGCTGACTAGCCGAACTTTTAACGCCTATTTCTGCACATCGCAAATGAAAATCTTTCTCGAAAAATAAATAAAACAAACAATGAAAACTATCCTGCTAAAGAAACTATGCCTAAAACTCAACGAATTCCCAATGAAAATTTCACACGCTGTTGGACTAAGTATTAGATGAACTCTGCCGACAAATACGAAAACCGACCTTTTGGGTTGATAGATGTGTTTATGGTTTCAAAATACACATAATAAGGCCAAATCATATCTATTACCATTTATAGTGTGAAAACCAAGAAAAAAGAATAAAATTACCGGTGAAACCCGTATTTTCTCCTCCCAAATTGCGCTAAGAGTGCAGGAATGATGGCTTAGGTCCCTTGTATCCAGATACTAATGGGGCTAGTTAATGAATATGCTTACTATTATTTCAGATCCCCATCGGAAAGATTCTCACTGAATCTGGAGAAAAATGAACCCCTACAAATTGAAATGAAAATAAATACGTACTTCATATTTACTCAGTAATTCACAAATAATAATAAATTCTTACTTTTCTCTCCTGCTAAGGATTCCAATTAAAAAATCAAGAAATCCTAAAACTGAACTTTTTTTTTGTGCGTAAGGAATCATCAAATTATCAGTTTAGATTTTTTTATATACATGTCTAAATCAATGAATGAGAATCACACAAACTACTCTGCCAAGCAAAAAGTCAAGACGAGAAAAATCTGTCTAATATTTTGCACATAATGTCAAGATGACTTCCCAACGAAACCGATGAAATTGGCTCTTTACAGGCATTCCAAACTGACTGACCCATACTGACTATCTTCGTCGTTTAGACGACGGGACATCTAAGCTCTCTTAAGATGATGGATGAATGGATTATAGGGATAGTACATGACAACTACGCACAATTTTTAAGCTAATGTAGATCTAATGAATATCTTTCTAATCTCTAGACCTTGCTCAAAGCATAAAAAATAAAATTATATCAGCTCACGTGGGTCATGAATTCAGTATTTGATCATTATTAAAATACTAAGGATTGTGCACTCCGTCGATTCTCGTTTGGGAATCGTCTTTTTTGAGTGTAAATGAAAAGATTGGTACATGATACGAGCCAATTAAGTTTCCGCTATTTTATATTGAGCGGGCACGAATGTCACTGTACATGCTTACTCGTGTAATACCTCATTAATTTTGATGCATTCAGTAGAGTTGGATTTGTAATTGACAGTTTTACATCACCCAGTGATGGAAAACCTCTTACAGATCCCACAATAATGACATTTGATTTGTTTAAATTCCCTCTTCAAAAATTTTCGCAAAATGAATGAAGGATCATATTAACAAATACGCTTGCCTATTGAAACCTATAAAATAACCACGAAAAGAGAAAAAAAATTGAAAATCCTGCATTAATATCGTGGAAAGCTGAATCAAGGTGAAAATTATATGTCAGAGGCATTTTTTTTGAAAGGACTAACAGTGTAAATAATAATCACGACCATCCGTCAATTATTAATAACCAGTATGGAATTATTGATGGAAACTACAAAATGCGCGCCTCGCTAATTTTAACGATTCGTCAAATGAAAAAAAAATCCCCATTACGCGACACTGGATTTTTCCAATTTCGAAGAGTAAAAAAAAAAGAAGGAAACAACGCCCCCTCCTTGGTGAGAGGAGGTGTGGGCAGGGAGGGAGTGATGGAGTGGGGTAGAAAGGCTCTCCCAACTTAAGCATTTCATGGTACATTTAGGGTCAATTACTCGAAGAATAAGGCAAATAAAAAAGTAGAGATGCGCGAAGCGAATCGGAAGACAGTTGGAGAATCACTTAAATCCGATAGAGGAAAATGTAAAAACTGAAGCATCCGTCGCGGTTTTTAAGGGAAAGAGAAGTGGAAGTAGGAAGGGGGAAGAGAAGGAGACACCTCTCTTGAGAAAAGGAAACGACTATTAAAAAAGGAAACAAAGAGGGAGACGGGGAGGGAAAAATAAACGAGAGTTCACGATCGGAAAACGACCTCTTTCGGATGATGTGAGACGACAATTCCAGGAAAAGGGATTTCAAGGGGTGGAGTTCCCGCAAGGGTACCAAAGGGAACGGAGAGGAGGGGGCCGCGCCGATGGGATGAAGGGCGCAGGATCGGAGGAGAGGGAAGTGGAGGGTTGTGATGGTGAATGGGAGGACGATTGAGACGCGGGGGAACCTGAAGATCCGTCGACGAGTACGGAGAGGGCGTTGAGAAATTGGCGGGAGATTGGGCGTGTTGACGATGAAATAAAGTGATGAGATAAAAAGATAAGTTTGACTTTGGAAGGCAGGAGGTGAAACCAGATTTGTGGGATCCGAAGATAATTTTTAGACTCTGGGGTGGATTGAAGCACGAGTCCATCTTAGACTCCAATATTTACTCACCGACAAATAAAATTAGAAGTATGTACATACTACATACGCATATACACACACGCACATCGTGGGAAATTGTTTCAAAGTTGTTTAGGGGATAATTACTTGGTTTTTAGTTGTTTTCAAATCAAAGGCTCTGTTATATTTTCATTTCAACACGATTCTCTCACTTTAAGGAATACATAATTCTGTTATAGAAGTAAAGCTATTTTTTATGCTAGTTAAACCACATAATTTATTCATCATTTATGGAATTACCCACACATCCATAACTAACGATGACTTTAACTGCAGGGAATATGTGCGCCTTAATATCTATATTAAAAACCGAATTCATTAAAGTGCACCAATATTTAAACTGTAAATGTTAATGTATATGATAACTGGAATACAAGGAGACAGAAGTAACTACTAACATATAAAAAAGGAAGCAATCCATTAAAGCCTGGAGTGTTCGTTCATTGCTGCGATTTTAGGCATTACGATGAACAGGAAGAAACAAATATTGGAGGATATATATATATATATATATTGCTGAAATGTGCTGAAAATAAAATGGATAAGCCAAGTAACAATCGAAGAAATTCGCAAAAAGGATTTGGAGAGAACCTTATCGAGGTCGCCTACTGAAGACACGGAGGTACGATATCTTACTAAAGATCATAAATGAAGGAAAAACGAAGCAGGAGAATTACAGAAGACCAAGGATGTAATGCGAGAAGCAAGTAATGAAAAGTGTCAGTGCAAGGAGATGTGAGGGAATTAAGAAATTAGCGGGGAACAGATTAGTTTGGAGAGGTGCTATGAACTGTTTCTCAGATTGATAACCGATGTTGTTGAAGAATAAGAATAAATCTGGAAGTATTTGCATGAAAATATCATGAGCAGCAAAATACAGTTAATTAGTTTCACAACCGATTCCAACTCTGCATTTCAGAACTCCTTACACCACTCCCCTGAATGGGACTGAGTACATGACGCGTGTTGATGAGCTTCAAAATTACGTTCCGATTTCATGGCAATAATTAATAACTACACCACTAAGTGGTGTAATTATCTGGTAATAAATTCGGTACGACTGTCATTTTGCCCCGACAATTTTCTTAACGTCTAAAACAAAGAAAAATAATCAGTATTGCAAACGGGCGTATCACATGGTTACACTGAAATCTAAAAAGGATTCATATCCATCATGCACGATTTTCATGGGAAATTATCTTTTCCATCGTACTTCGTCCGAATTTATGGCAGAATTTTGAATGAACACAAAAGGTCATAATAAACTATTTCGGGCGATCACAGTAATCTTGATATCCATTTATATACTTAGGAAGACAGTTAACCAGTTCCTACGCAGCGTAAAATTCACATAATGATAAAGGCAGACTGTCATGATCAACAATAAGAGGATGGAGATAATTTAAAATAAGGGGATGATCAGTTAGGAACGAAAAAGGCGAGAGGAAGTGTAATGCCATAGTAATGATGAGGTCACTGATGGAGAAGACTATTGAATACAATCAGGATGATCTAGCCCGTTTCGTAGATTTCGAGTAAGATTTTGATGAGTGAAATGAGTGGACTTAATGAAGTTGTTGGATAAAATAGGAGAAGATTGGAGGGATAGCAGTTATCCGCAAACTGTACATGTCACAGATTGCTCAGGAGCGAGTAGCGGTTGGAGAGTCGAAATGGGCAGTGCTAGGAAGAGGGTAAGACAGGGTGCCAAGTATCACCTAAGGTGTTCAACGTATATGTTGAGGAAAAGGTTGAAGTAGTATGGGAACATCTGGATATAGGAAAATCGATCGGAAATCCATAAAAATTAGTTAGGCTTTTGGATGATCAAGCATTGGTTTGTCATTCAGCTAAGCGGTTGCAAGCATTAATGAGCGTATGGGAAAGTCAGTGCGATAGATACGGGATGAGAACAAACGTAAACGAAAAGAAGATTATGTGGTATTCGAGAAAGAAAAAGGCAAGTAAAATATCACAATAGCATGCATTTTATGGTCTCAGGCTCAACTTTGTGGAGGTTCGTGTTCGTTTTAAATTAATGTAATTTGTAACTTCCACACAATTCGTACTACCGGTTTCAACACTTCGGCGTCAGCATCAGGTACCTGATGATGACGCCGAAGCGTTGAAACCGGTAGTACGAATTGTGTGGAAATTACAAAGTATATTCATTGAAAACGATCAAAATAGCAGTTTATGACATGGCGTAGGTGTGTACCTGGGGCATGGGTAGTGTACCTTTCTTGCAAGTATTCTGGACCAAAATGGCCAAAGTAGATAGAGATCTTTATTGGGCTAAATTAAGACCAAATGGTCCCTTTTTCCATTTAACCAATAAATAGTAGGAAAATAAGAGCGTTAGGCAAAGTAGCTTTCACAAGGAGGGGAAATTATGATAGGGATGTTGAATAAAGATGCTAAGAAAAGGCTCATTAAAACTTTGACATGGAATGTGGCTATATACCGCGCGGAAATGTGGCTGAAGAAAGATAGGATTAATAGTATAATAAGCTTTATAGGAAAGGATTGGATCATTTTGAAATGTTGGTGCGTAGAAGGATGGAAAATGTGAAATAGACTGAAAGGGAAACAGACAAGGAAGCGCTAGGAATTATAAGGGACGATAGGAAAAATCCCAAGAAGGCAGGAGAGATGGAATGGTGAGTTATGTGACTGACAATAGACTACTGAAGGCTGTAAGGGAGGGGAGAACATAAGGCGAACGAAGAAGGGGTAGAAATAGGATAGGCATGTTAGAAGGCATGAAGGGAGGTAGGAGGTACGTTATACTGTACCGAAGAGGGGCTCATTTTAGGGTTGGATGCCAGGTCGTGTTTTATGGTATGGGTGAGGGAAGAATTGTACCGTTGTTTAGCCTGTGCCTACCAATAATAATTAGAGTAGAGAGGCAGTTCCATTTACACTTTTCTTTTTAGAATTTGACCATTTATATATCACTTAGTACCGAAGAGAACGTACATCTTTTTCTTCTTTCTTTCTTAAAACCTTTCCATTCGTCGGCTGATGGTCTGCCCGAATTCGCTTGATATCATTTCTTCGGCATTGTTTCGGAAATCCTGCACAATCGATCACCAGCCTGAAATCCTCTCTGTTGCGGACCATGGTTTTCGTGATCCTAAGTCTCCATGAATTCATTATTTTCTCTTCCAGCCAACCTACAATGCATTTTAATTTAGAAATTAAGTTTAATATTTTCTTCGTCAACTTATTATCTTTCCTGTGGAATGTCCATAAAATTTTAGTTTCCTTCTTATTTTTCCTGTAATTTTTTATGCTCCTGGACAAGTCTTCATGTTTTCTCTTTGTCTAATCATTATTCGCCTTATTGTGGCTGTAATTTTTCCTAATTATTTCAATTTTTTTCTTTCCTAGAGTTTCACATTCATCACTTTTATTCCACCTAAGACATTTTGATGGAAAAAATGCTTTCGATAACATCTGATCTTTGACTCCAATGTTATTGGCTTTTCGCTCTTGTTCCCTTTGTTATGAGCGTCAAGAGGTTAAAAACCTACGAGATCTGACGTCGCAGAGAAAACTATTAATGAATCTGAAACAGTGCCAGCCGAATTTCACGCTTTTACTGACGTTTTAACAGATTGAAATTGCTGAAAATGACCATCGTGCGGAAACACCCACCAATCTAAATACGTTACTACATGGAACGAGAAGAAACACAATATTAGGCTTTACATAGCTGACATTACTGGTGAGAATTCCTAGAGAAAAAATTCTTTGGTTTTCTCATAATACTTTGGCATCACTTGATTTTTGCGTTCATTTTTCACCTCAGACTTAATGAAACTAAAACTTTCACCACATAAATTAATCAGAAATTTATCTTAAATGAGACGGACTGAATATGATTTACAATAAAGCATGAGTCAGAAAGAATTGCAGAAGACGACCAAAGATAGGGGTGATAGGTTCCCTATGGCTCTGATTCCAAAAATTGATTTAGTCACAATCCTTGCAGATTCTTTGCTTTACTTTTATTTTATGGAAAAGGTTTTACATACATCCTTAACGTAGGAGTGCCCTTAAGGCACTGAATGTGTGTTCGCAAGCTAGACTAGAACTCCAGATTTAAGTATTAAAATTTTCAATATATTAGCCGAGGAAATATTCATTTCAACGCTACAGAAAACTACATGGAAAAAATGGTTATCATTAGGAGTTGATGCAATTTACACCATCCACATTTTAGTTGTTTTCCGAGGAAATTTATAGACCAGTAAAATTTAAGTACGGTAATGGGCAGCTATCGTAGACAATTTTGCTCCATTCCGTTCATTTCCCAAAAGGTTACAAACAAGAATGAAGGTTACAAACATGAATCAGCTTTGAATCGCGTAACTGTTACATCTCAGACTAGCAAGCGACTTTGAACTGCCTAAAACACGCATACAAACGGCATCAAATAAGAATAGTTAATAGGGTATGAAAGTGAAAGAAAAATTTCAGTGTATCCCAGACTGGCAAAAGGGTTGCACAAGGACACCGATCCAAGATTCCAAACACAGTAATCAATTTAAAGGTTCCTTTGGTGAGTGAGGGCAGAATTCACCACAACACAAACCTCAAGGGGCTGGAACTGAACTTCGGCCCTCGGTGCAGTAGTCAGGTGCTCTCACTACTAGACTACAACACCATAATTTATTTATGTTCAAGTTAAGATTACATGGAAACATAGTTGTAGGATCAGTAAAGAATAATACAATTTTAAAGCTAAAGAACGTATGTTGAAATCGGTAAAATATTAAATCATTATTTAATATTTTCATGGGTTCGTAAAAGTGTCTGGTACTGAGATCTGAAGGTAGCAGCAGAATCTGTTAAGTTCCAAATTCAGATAACTGTGAACCCATCTAATACTGGCACCAATATTATACTTTTTCCAACCAAACGTAACAAATGCCCCAATTTTGCGACTAAGTTCGAGTTAAAACTCAATCAACCAAAACTCAACTAAAAAAAATCAATCACCAAAGTCCTTTCACATTCTTATATCCAAGCATGACAACTTTATGAACATCAATTCTCGCTGCGTCATAATTGTGGACAAACGTTAAGTTCCAAGAAACTGCGGGAGATGTCGCAACATAACTTTTAACGAAGTAATCCGCTAATATGCATTTCAATGCAACAATTTTAGAGTGTAAAAATCCTGATCAAGGCGGATGATTTTTACGCTCTGAAATTGTTGCATTGAAAAGCATAAAGTACCTTTAAAAATTAACTTAGGTGTCACATCTTTTTATTTAAAATATTCAAAATCATGATTCAGGCCAACTTCATGGAAATAATCGTCGTGTTGGATATGTGACTATGAGCTGCCCTAAAGATCCCATATTCAGATTAGGAAGCAAATGTCCATAGTTTTCACGCTTCATCCACTTAAAGTAACACTGACTTCAACAAAAGAAAACCACTCGAATACCCCGCCAGTTTTTAATCGAGCTCCTCCCTTTATCTCACTTCCTGAATTTTCCATTCCTAGATGCATGGTAACGCTAATCGTAGAAATAAAACCAATGGACTCTGAGAGTGTACCAAAAGAAGTATGAAAATAATGATTGTCAAAAATAGTTAAAATTGCGGTAAATAAGTTATAAATCAAGGAAATCAGTGAATTCTTCCATATGGTAGCAGAAACAAAATGAAAGCCTATTACGAAATAGTAAATTACTAGTTAAAGACGAATAAAGTAAAAAAACATACGTTGTACAACAATGAAGGAATGCTATTTAGGAAATGACCGATACTCATTTGTACAATACGGTCCGGAAGTGATGAGACAACAAACAGCACATCCTAAAAGCTTAACGGGGAATCAACTAGAAGATGAGAAATATAGGAAAGGTGAAAATTCAAGCAATTGTCTTTTGATGCTCAAATAATAAAAAAAACAGGGAAGACTAAAAATGGGAGAGAGAAGAAAGTGCCAATTGAAAAGACGGAGAAAAGGGGGAGATGATATAAGGGTGAGTACGGGAGAGACATTTGGTTCTACGCACAAATTAGTGTAAATTCTTGAGTAATTGGGCAAGAAAGAAAATTTCCAACACCTAGCGACGGAAGAAAAGAATTTCTCAGACTGAGAAAAAGAGAAAATCTCCGAGGGTGACGGATGGTGAGAGAAAAGGAGCGAATTGGTAAGGGAAAGAAAACGGGCCAAGTAGAAAGGGCAGTAGGAAGATAGTGAAAGATGGAAAAGGGAGAGGTGAAGGTGGTGGGGATAGGAGTGAGAATGAAGGCGCGCGGTATACTGTGTAGGGGAGGGCAGGACGAGGCGGTCCAGTCTTGTCGAAAGCCGTCGCCGGAACACCCGCTGCCGCCATCCTCCACAGAATCAATCACAATCGACTACAATTCGACATTTATGACGCGCGCGAGAGGACAGCCGGAGCGCAGGATATCTGAACGTGGCGGAACGAGGGGTTGGGAGGGGCGAGGAGCAGGAGGTAAGAGGGGAGAAGAGGGGAATAGAGAGACATTGAGGGGAGGTGAGCTCTGGGGCGATGGAGCGAAAGGAAGGGTGCTAGAGGAGAGAAAGATACGGTGAGAGAAGTAGGGAGAAGGACGCATACACGTACGGGAGAGGGAAAGAGGGTGCACGGGAGATGCGGGAGAGGGCAGCAGAGGGACCGAGCGAGGGAGGAGAGCGGGAGGGCAGAGGGAAGGCCGTACTCACGAAAAATGCATTACACATGACTGCTAAGCGAACACGGATACATACACGGGGGAACACACAAGAGATTCCCTTCCCACCAATCACATACGGCCGGCGCCCCGAAAAATCCTTCCCCCTTTCTCTTCCCCACCCTCATCCCCAACCTCACCCGCCCCGTCCTCTTCCGGCCCGGCCCATCCATCCCATTCCTAAAAAACGGATTTATTTTATTCCTTTGTATCTTCATCGGTTTTGTTTCGTTTTCCCGTCCGATTCTCTCTCTCTCCCTTTCCCGAACCTTCAGTCGCCCCCTTCCCTCACTTTCTCCACTTCTCCCACCCTATCACACAAAAATGCCCTTCCCTTCTCTTGATTTTTTCTATTTTCCTCTCACTCTCTCCTGCTCTCCGGACCTTTTCGCGTCCTCCGTCCTCACACGCGTCCGTACCTATCGGAAAACTTTCCCTTTCACCCTGGCCCACCTCCCCAGATCCCCGTCGCCCCTTTCTCTGGATTCAACTTCTTTTGAACGCCGTTTGATAGCGAAGGCAAAGGCGAATGTGGCCCACGAGTGGGATCTTCTTCTGTGCTGCAGAATCAAAGTATGGATACACTTAGATTAGTTCGAAGGACATCACTACTCTGCTATCTACTTGATTCCTAATTTTTAAGAAGGATATGATTTGCAAAATGAATTTTTCCCGCTTAAACAAGAAAACCAGAGTCTGTAGGAAAGGCAAGAAGAAGTGAACTTCGATCAAAACACGCACGGTGAACGCGACGAAACGGGTTCGAAGGAATGTCGCCATCCAATTGAAGAATCTCGTTTTCCTAACCTGAGAGCAAAGTGGTACTTCGGTGGTAATAAATAAGTATCGGTAAGAATAAAACGTGACATATATGCAATATTTGATCGCATGAGTGCGTCACAGCGATAGTTTATTAATAGGCTTCATAAGAGTGATGAAAGTGAAAAGAGGAGAATAGAATGATATGGAAACTATAGGTTTGATCCAAAGGAGAGTACCAGAAGGGTTGATGAGTGTTCCAACATTTATCAGGATGGGTCAAACACATCTCCTCCTGGATCACAACTTCTTTTTCCAAAATCTTCAGGCGAAGCAAAAGGATTTAACTTGAGGGTCTTGACGCTGATAACCTATCATATTCGATGTTATGATGTATATTTATACATTCAATTTTATAAAAAAAATGAGGAACGATAGTAATTTCGACAAATATTCATGGTCTTATTATTTCTCGGAAATTGGGGTAAATTAACGTTATTAAACACTCTACTTTGATGAATATAAAATTTTCTCTTGCCTAAAATTCATTGGATGGGAGGCGAGTGAGCTAGGTCCTGGTCGGAGGAAAGTAAGGAAGAGGAGGAGGTGGTGTTGTTGGGAATCGGGCGATGGAAACATTAATCGAACAAAGTGAGCTGCAATGGAAGTCTCTGCGTGGTGCACAGAAGGTGGCGCGCATACGTGTGGTGGGGGGAGGATAGGGGAAGAGAAAACGTAGGGTGCGCGGGGAAGGGGAGATGGGGGAGGGAAGGGAAGCGGTAAGAGCATGTTTGTATGTTTGTGTGTGTGCGCGTTTGAGTGTGTGTGGTAGTGAGTGCGGGAATTGGCGGAGAGGGCATTTTTCGGGCGGTGGACCCCGGAGTGGGAAGGGGAACGGGGGCGGAGCGGGAATGGATGGCGAGCGAAGGGTGAGAGCGGGGAAGAGAGACGGTGTAACGGCAACAGAAAGAAAAATAACGAAATTACGAGACAAAAAACGCTTTGGACGTTTTTTTCCCCGGGGAAAAACGAATTACCGAAAAAAGAAGATATATTTGAAACGACACACACAGAAAACAGGACAGGAGGGAAGGGGTTAGTCGGAGGAGGAGGAAAGAGGATGGTTGGGGGGGGAATGGGGGTGAGAGTAGGGTGGCGGCGTAGGACGGGTACGTCAACATGAAATCAGGACGGATTTCGCGAAGGGAAGACCGAGGGGAGGGGAGGTGAACGCGAGAGGGCGAAGGGAAGCGGGAGGGGGTCGCCGAAGAGCTGGATGGGGGAAGCTGAGGGTAAGGGAGATAGGATGGGTGGGTGACCGGACCCGTAGATGCGGTGTGGGTGGGCGGGAGTGAGAGGCAGTGAGAAAGAGAGAGAGGTCTGAGTGAACGACGCTGTAGCACCGCGCGGAGAGAGAGAACCCGCGGAGGAGGGAGGAGGAGCAACGCGTCGGGGGTGGCGGAGAATGGACGGCCGGGAAAGAGGGTTCCGTGCTGCAAGGCGCGACCGACAGGGGCGGGGGGGAGGAGGCTTGCGCGGTGAGGGAGGAATTGGCGTGGCGGGGAGGGCGCAGCGATCGGTCACTCTTCTTCCCCGCCCGAACGAGTCCCTCCCCACCAGCCATCCCACAGGGCCCCGTCTCCCCCGCCGCGCCTCTGGACGGCCGCACAGCGCTCTTTAGGAACCTCGGCATGCAACGGTGGCCGGAGAGTGGGAGAGGAGGAGGCGGAGACGGCGACCGTGGGGGGTGAGAGAGAGAGAGAAAGAGGTGACGGAGGGACGGACGGGGGTGAGGTCGCGCGCGAAAGAGGGAGGAGGAGGAGAGGGAAAGAGGAAGGCGCACGGAGAGAGGGGTGGAGGAGGCGAGAGGGTGGGAAAGCGGGATGGTGGGGGGGGAAGGGCGAAGAGGCGTGAGCGTCGGAAATTATTTGAGCCTGCGCCCAAAGACTCACTTCTCCTGATTGCGACTCGTCCCTCGTACAAATTGCTTCCCCGAAAAAGTTATTCCGGGGCAAATTAAAACTGTACTTGACTTTCCAATTAAAATCGGAACGCCGGCATCGAATATTGATCAGACGTTGATTGGAAATGAAAATAGGTTTGGGAGATCGTGATGAGGGTCGAAATGAGCGATTAGAGGCGGGAAGGGAAAGAGAGAGAGGAGAAAGGATGCAAGAGGTGGAGGAGACCGTTTGGAGGTGGTAGCCTGTGGAGAAGGAGGAAGAGGTCCGGTCCGGAACGGCACGACGATACAAACGCGAGAGCGGTGAAGGGGAGGCTGGACGTGTGCATGTGTTGTTATTTGTATTTGTGGACTGGGACATGAGGAGTGAGGGGGAGATTGAGAGTGGTTCTGCTCGCGGTGTTGGAGAAGAGACCGGAGATGGGTTAAGAAAGAGAAAAGAGTTGTAGGAATAGACCTCGGATGGAAGAGAGGGACACGCTCGAAGGCTAAGGAGAAAAACAAAGGGGATAATCGCCGGGATAAAAATAAACTCAGATTGGGAGGGAGGTGAACACAAGTCGTTTTGCGGGCATTGCGGTCTGGTAAGCGCTTTTGCGGGGGAGTACGATCGTCGGCTCTTTGCGAGAGCTTAAGAGAGGGAGAAAGAGACAGAGAGAGAAAGAAAGATTGTCACGGGAGAGGGGACGGGGCAGGGGATAAGATACAAGAGTGGAGAGACAAAGGAAGACATTCAGTGGATGCTGATTGGGGTTAGAGACTGGCGTGTGGAAAGGTAATTGTGGGTTAGAGAGAAAGAAAGACCGGGGTTGGGCCTCCGCGGAGGTGGGGGGAGGATCGAGGGTGCAGCTGAGAGTGCTTGCGGGAGGGGTGAGCAGAGGAAGGAGAGGTGGTGCGGATGGGAGGGGACCGTGGAAGGCTGAGAGAAATGTGGGCGGAGAAGTGAATGGATGGAGGGGCGGGGTGTGGGCGTCAAACGCGTTCACTTGGGGTCACATCATGGCTCGACTCGCGAAAGTCACCTCCTGCCGTTTTTAACTTAAGGAAAATGGCAATGCCCCGATACACTACATTCGATATATCGATTTACTTTTCTCTATATCGAAGTAGAGGACTAATACCGATAACCCGAAGCAATGCAGTTTTACGCATTCACACTCCAGTCAAGCCGTTTATGCATCCACATTGCTTTATTGATAAGATACCCTTCTTATGATCGTGTGCATTTACTTGTATTGATTCCATTAAATATTGTACGAGTAGTAAACACAGCTAAAATAATCTAAAAGCATATGAAAGAAAAATTAGAATACTCCCTTGGGAAATAAACATATTTGGAAAAAAATCAACCATTTTCAGAAAGTTTGCCAGGCGATATATACATATCACACTCACTTAGGTTCTTTCACTGCTGTTGAGCAAATCTCACACGAGGGAAATCCTTTTCTGCTTCTAATACTACCTCTCATTATAATTAAATAATGGCCGACTCGACTCTCGCCATTTCCCTGATTTTTTAAGACGAGGTTTATGTAAAAAATACATGATTAACATTGAAAATCATTTCAATGCAACAATTTTAGAATGTAAAAATCATTCGCCATTTTACACTCTGAAGTTGTTGCATTGAAATGCATGTTAGCGGATGACTCCGTTAAAAGTTACTGTTACGGCATCTCCCGCAGTTTCTTGAAATTGAAGATCATGTTGTTGCCAACGAACAATGGATGATCCAATTCAATCTTTTTACGTAAAAACCGATATCTTATTTCATCTAACGATTCATCCATGACTGGATAATCCCTTTCCGGATCATAAATAACCCATCTCTATGCTATTTTTTTCTATTAATACGAGTGCTATCTCTTTGGCAGCTTTGAGATTGCAAGAAAATCGCGATTTGCATTCCAGAAATGCCATAGGCAGCTTGACATATTTGCTTGAAACATATTTATTAGTTAAATTAGAATACAACGAGAACGGCCTCTGTAATTAACCTGAGTGTGTTTGATCTAAACAAAATACATACGGCGGGAAAGGATATAGCTCTGACGGTATTAAATTGCTTTTCCCACGACTGCAAATGCGGAGTACCTTCTGGAGGGAACCGCTCCCATTTTCAAGATTTGCACCAGGTTTATTTTGAGTACGTTAATTGTTAATATATACAAAATGTCATTTACAAATAGTTGTAATTTAATACTTTTGAGCGAAACAGCATCGGTTTTACCAATGCAAAAACTCGACATTAATGAATACTACAAGATTATCCAGGATACCTCGAGACGAATTTTAATACTAACAACAGGAATTCTTACACAAAAACCAATGAAAATTGCGTACATTTGCACTTCCAATGAGAATTCCACGCATGTGATTGACATGATTTTTTTAATTAAAAGAATTACGGTAAAATCGCCCGTGTCCAAACTTGACGTCCGTGTTTGATTCAGGGTGCAGGGGAAATTCCTTATTGGCATTCCATTCTTATTTATACGCGTGGGAATAGCATGTCATATGTTCGGAAGGGAGACGTTCAAAATTATTAACTTTCGAATTATTTAGGTATTCCGCTCCTAGAGAGAGTTTATGATTATTGGATAGTTTGTTGGTTGTTTACATGAAGATTGAATTGATCTACAGTCAGGTATATATTATTTGGATGGAAATCAAATTTCAGTAAAAATTAAAACAAGTAAACTCGCTGACAGCTTGATATTTTTCCTAACAAAAATCTTGCATGCATCACATGTGGGAGTTTCTCTAGAAGGTAAATGAAAAAGTAGATTGGAAAAAAAACTCATTCTATCACTAATTAACTCCAATTTTTGGTCTCTTACGGGGAAAATAATTTATTCCTTCGTAACTAGATTAATTTTAGAGCAAACATCATAACTGGAGGTTTAAAAATGAAAGCAATTCTATCTCTGGTGACAACATAACTTGAATTCAATTTTCTAGGATGTGCATAGTGGTAAAATTGTTAAAACCAAAGATATTCAACTTAGAAAAATGCTATCTTAAGATGACTCAAGTGATTCTTAGATGAGTGTGGGGAAGTGAATTGAAATGAAAGAGGTTACAACAAAAAAAATTATAAAAAATGAAAGGTTGGAATCGCAGCTCGAAAAGGTGGATAGCCGACTGAGACTACCACAGTATGCAAGAAGTGTTTACGTGCTGGAGGAAGTGACCCACGAATACCTTTATTTATTTCTTCATTAGTGATTCGCTCTCATCAAGCGATTAGTCTCCTAAAGGAACTGTCGAAGGTGGGATGTAGATCGTAGGATACCGGTCCTCACCGATACACCTTTCTTTGTCCCTCAGCGGTGCGGTTTCACCCTGACGATGAGATCGATTCCTCTTAATTTAGCTAAAGGTAGGGAACAACACTGATCGTGCGTCTTAATGTGTGTTTTAAAATGATCCTTAAGCCTGAATATCTTAATCTGCCGAGATTTTTTACGAATGTTAAAAAAGGATTTAATTTAACAAACCACAACCTATAGAAAGTCAATTAACTTATTAAGTTAACTTTATACATAAATTACATGTTTATAACAACGATTTCTGCTTTTCATAATGAAAACTTGCTCTGTTCTTCAAGCAGTCAATAAACTGTATGACGAAATACGGTCGACAAACTTCGGACATCGAGTAATAAATAATTTTAGGGTCGTATCGAGTTATCTTTGATGAAAAAATTCAATTAAATCAATACAATTCAATATTAAACTCCATGGGATTCTCTTGATTTCTTAAACATTAAAGACATGTTGAAATAAAAATAACAGGAGACGCGTATTTTGTTTAGTAAATCGAGACACCTAATGGAGGAACCTCATTTAAAACATTCTCGTAGCACCTCATTAGCAAATGTCCCTTTAGTTTATTTCTTTGCTTTTTAAATATTGTGTGACTCCATTAGTACTCCTTTGGAGGTTTTTTGTAGAAACGTCGTAAATTATGACACCCTGCAATGCAGTAAAATGTGATTTATATATTTGTGACGCTTGAACAAGAGAGTGCTGAAAAACCTTTTAATTATTATTAACGTTAAAAATGATGACAAAAAATAATGAAAACTTTGTCACCCTAGGCCCTTTTAATAAAAATATATCAAGGTTTCTGTACTTGTTTCATTGGATGATATACGAGTTAGGTTTATAATATGGAGAGACATCAACAACCAGCCTTCATCGAAAAACATGGACTGCTTCAAACGTATTTTCGTACTGCACAATTATATAAGAAAAGTACACAAATATCTATTCCCCATGCAATTCGGGTCAAAAGCATCATTTAAGAGAAATGATTTTTATGATTATTCTCCCAGTTGAACTTAATCCTCAAACGCTACGAAGCAACAAAAAAAAACAGTTCGGGAGCAGAATGACATTTGATTGGGACGAACATTGCCACCTTCATACCAAAGTCTCATTTGTACGTATTGATTCTTTTAATGGAATCAGAGCGAAAAAAACCGGACCATTCTGCAAAAACTCGGAATTACTAGCCCGTCTGTCGGATCCAATATTTTGATGTCCAGTGACTTATAATCGTTATTCCGAAAAAGTAACGCTACAAACACCACTATTGGTACAAAATGAAACAACTTCACGCGAAATTCCGGAGAAACGAAGTAAATTTGAAGAACACATTCGTCTTTTTATAGCAGGAAAACTAGTGAAATTAAGTTTCATGCTATATTATCGAAAGCTATTGTATTTGAAATACCAATATTTACTGTCTAATGAAATGAACTCACACTGCATGCTTTCATGAAGAATACTACGCTCCAATCTACGTCTGTCGGTGCAAAGCTACCAAGAGGAGATATTATACGCACGTGAATATTGCACACTTTCACATGCACGCACATAATTACATAAACCCCTGTAATAACTTGGGATTTATCGACAGATACCTACATTTAATCTCGTAGTCGACGGCCTCGGTGTGGGATTTATTTTACGTTTCCCACGACCTACGGGTAGCATTAATTGACATCTTAGCAGCTAGTACCTAATATAATGAACTTTAATATCAAAATAACTTTCATTACTAAATTAAGCTAGATAGTTATAATCATGACTTACGAAATCATATCATTCAATATTCGAAAAAGCAGTACCAAAAAGAGATCATACAAATATTTATATAATTTTATTAACTCTATTTTTAAATTGATCATGGATTAATTCATAAGCATTAGAGGTACATGTCGAGCAAGCGTCTATATTCTGAAATTATTTGCTTCAATAGACACTATGTGACAATTCTAATAGACACTTGTTTCCAAACAGAACGCATTTGTCCATTCACTCTGAAGAGTTTGGGAGAGCGTGGAGAAATTAGGACTGAGAAGAGACTGATTTGAAATCTTCTTCTAACAAACCTTTAGGAGCAACACGGATTTTTGGGTTTATTTAGTACGCCAAAAAAGGGTAAAAAAACTATCGGTATCTAATTTTTTCTGGAGGTTTCTCTAAATTGCTTACAAACTCTGAATATTTTAGCATAATCGATGCAAAAAAATTGCCTGTAAACTTGTACCTCACTTTGAATACTTTCTTCATATAATTCTAATTTCTGTTTTAAACCTGCTGTCTCAAGGATAGTATATTACCATAATTTTTACTAAAGACTATATTATCAAACTGTCAGTAGTTAAATGCTATGTATTTTAATAAACAGGACCGCTTAGCTAGAAATCTATAGATAAATTAATTTAGCATTTATTGCTGAATTTTCATTAAGTAAAAGTAAATTAATTAAAGTTAAAATATATATTGCATTCTTCCTCGTTCTACCTTTGATATTTGCTTTTAAGTGAATTGCTTTCATGAAGAAAGTATTTATTTCCTTTTCTGTGAGAATAAAAAATGTCAAAGATTGAATTCCGCAAATCGATTGAGCTTAGAAATTGGACTAAGGACTAAAGAAAATATCGAAATCTTTGAATAAAATATGCCAAAGATATAGAACATAGGAGTGACAATATTTGTGACAAGCGTCCATTTAGCTCACCAGTAATCATAGTATCATGCCTAATACATTTTAAATATTACCCATACACCATCATTTTATAAAACTAATATATTTTATGTAAATACGCTAGAGAAAATTCAGAATGTAACTGAGTAATGATTAATTTCACTCAAAGGCTAATTAATAAAATTTTGTCTCCAACATCATGTAGATGGAATTTTAATACTCTTTTCCGAAGGTTAATGTTACGCAGAAACGGCAAATTGTTTTCTAAAATTTCATCATTAGCTCGTATATGCATCAATAACTACATCAGTAACGGATATCTTAAGTCACATTGCCAAGCCACTGTATTGATGAAGTATTACGTGTAAAAACAAGCTGACGTGGAAAAAGCAAAAAACCACGAGGCTCTGAAAAGGGCCCCAGAACCGCTCACATGTCACATTTCCACATTTTTGAAAACCCAAATTAGGGATGGGAAGGAAAAAAAATAATGCCAGCCCAGACCAAAACGGCGCTGATCTAGAATTACTTCCAAAGCTTTCCATTATTCTTCTCATTTGCGATTGGAAAATGGGATCGAGGGCAAGTCCGGTGGAAAGTTCCGGGCCTGGAGAGGGGCAGGTTTTGGGTATAAGGGGGACTGAGGAGGGATGGAGACGATGGGAGGGGATGTGGTGGAAAGATGCATCGATAAAACGCCCCGTTCTCGTTTACGCGGATTCGAGAAAGAGATCTCCCCGTCTGCCTGCCCCGGTGTTTCATTGCAGCAATCCGTCTGCGGTACTCGCAGTCACCTCCTACTTTCACCCTCTTACGCCTCCTCCTCCGTTGTGGCTAAAATCCTAACCCTTTCCGCCGAACTCCCGTCAACCCCCGCCCCGGCAACCGTCCACCTATACCTGCCTAAACACTCACCTCCCCTCTCACGGCACCTACTCCCCCTTTCGAAAAAAACCCCGCCCTTAAACTCACAATCCCTCCACAAACCACCACCTAACCCCACCCACTCCCGCTTCAGGGCCTCCCTTTTCCCGATGCCACCCCCAGGACGAGTCAACAAAGCTACGGCACCCGCGAATCCTCACCGAACAGGGAACGTGAGAGAGATGGACGAGGGGGAGGGAAGGGTGGGAATGAGTAGGCGGCGGCTTGCATAAAAAATTCAAAAAAATTCCGACCACCATCCCCCTCTCAAACTTTCCGCCCCCCCTCCCCACCGACCTCCTCCCTCTCCCATCGGCAATCCAAACCCCCACCCCATTTACCCCACCACCTCACCCCTCTACCCTCCGGCCGCGGTATCCGGACCTTCCTCCCGCATTTCCTTCTTCTCCCCAGTCCTACCAAACCCTCTAAAAATCCTCGAACCCCACACCCCGAATTTATTCCTGCTTTGACCGTCTCCTCGCGTCCTTCCACCCCGTCGTCCCTTCGGCAGGTCCCCTTGCTCCACTCCCTGCCCCTCAACCCTCACACCGCGAGTCCCTTGACCATCATCTCCTCTCCCCTCGATACGACGCCTCTTCCTACGCACACACACATACATACGTGTATATATATATATACATATATATATATATATATATATAACATATACAGGGCGCATCACCCTTTCTCATCACCCCTCCCACCCACCACCCACTCCCCGCCATTCCTCCTACTCCGCCCCCCCAGGGGGCATCTATCCCAGCGGCGTCGGTGCCCCCGGGCGTCGCCATCCGACACATTAATCAATCGGGCGACACTTGAAGTCCCCCATCTCCACCCCAGGGGCCCTCCCAACCCCGGCCCGCCCGCCTCGACACGCCCAGCCCCCTCATCCCTCCCAATCCACCCACGCACGCCCCCTCCTTCTCCTCCGTCGTGCTCCTCTCTCACCCTCCCTCCCTCCTGCTCCCTCACACGTCTCTCTCCTCCTCCGCGCTGACCACCCGACTTCCCTCCTCTCTCTCCCCTTTCCCCGAAAGCTCGCACTCCTCCTCCTTCCCCTCCCCGCCCCATTCTCACTTCCCTTATAAATCATTCTTCCGCTGCCCATCAATTGCCGCCCCACCCCGCGACTAACAAGCACCCCCACTCCTTGCATCCCTCCGCTCCTCCCCTCACCAACTCAGCCCCCCACACGCTCAACCTTTCAATCCTTTCCTCCTCCTCTGCTCCGGCTAACTCTACCGCTGCTCCCCGACCATCCTCTTCTTCCTACCCCTCCTCTTCTCCCTACCCTCAAATCCACTCCACCGCCTACCTCCATTTCCCATTCTAAATTCACCTCCGCCATTTTTTCGCTTCGCATGCGTGCGGAGAAAGTGGACCGGTGGAAAGAATACGCGGGGATCCGACGTTGGGCCGCTGATGTGTCCGGAGGAATTCCTTGATTTATTCATCCCGGACGTGCGTGAGTGCATCGCATCATCGGGGTAAGGAAAATGACGTGGAGAGAAAGGGACGGGGGTATTAAGGGCACAGCTCGTTCGCTGGTGATACCGTGGGGTCCCGAAACCGCTTTTCGGTAGCCGCGATTGGCGGTCAAGAAGCTGGACAATTCGCAGTAAGGTCGATGTTGGTGCAAGATCCGTTGGAATGATGTAATTTCCCCTTTCCTTTTTTTGTTCAAATTGATCGCGCAGATAACTACCTTATTTTTCTGCCAAAATCCCGATATGGGGAATTCGTCCCGTGGTAATGTTTAAAGATGTTTGGGTTGAACAGTTTTCTACACATTCCTTCGACTTTACGTGAGGAAAAGTACTTCCTCAGACGGTCACTATTCTTTTGTTAATCTAACAATTGCTATAAGTTTTTTCTACGACTCCTTCCCTAGTTCTTGCATAGGAACACTCGTAAATACATTCTAGTAGTTTTTAACATGGTCACAACCTCAACGAAAACCTTTTTGAATAATCTAGAAAAAGTATCGTTATTGCGAAATAAATAACTGAACTTAGTACTTAAATTTATGGGAGCTTGTTGCATTGGAAAATTATTAGAGCAGAGGGCAACTCAACCTAGGACACCACGTTCATATGGGAGGTATTCGCTCTGAGAAAATGTATCCCTGCACAAATACTAATGAATAATAACGAATAAGATACGGTACTCAATACGGTACATTAAACACCAAGTCCCCTATTACGAAGGAAATAACATCTAGTTAATTTCAAATGTTCCCCTGATTAATCAAAGTTAATGGAATTGGTACTAATAACCGTTAAAGAACTCTTCTCCTGAATCTTATAATTCACACTTGATTTGAAGCTGTTCCGCACGAAACCATTGTTTGAACCAAACGTGTTTGTTCATATAAAAATGCTTTTATTGTGTGCATGATGTTATTCATGTTTATGAAAGCTCGGATTCAGCAACAGCCGTCGTTATTATACCGCCAATTAAGTCGAAAGCTTTAAAACCTTGAGCAAATGCCTTCTAACTAAATATTTGAACGCTCTCGATTGGGATATATATTTACCGGCAAGAATGATAGAGCTCGTTCCTTTTTCCCAATACAAGTAACTTCGATCAAAACGTGGCTTCAATAGACGTATAAATATTAAAGAAAAAAAAACAAAAAACTGGCATCATGTACATTTATATCTTACTCTATTTAGTTTCCTTAATCACAATATCGGAGAAAAGCTAGTATTCCATAAAGAACCATAACTTATATCACACATACATGTAAATCCGCAGATTTTAACAGTCAAAATCAGAATATTTAATAACACATATTAGGATAAACGTAGTATACTAGCTCTAAAAGAACAATAAATAACAATAATTGGACCTTATTCTTCATGTTTAGTATATAAAACATATGGTTAACAAGTTTTCTCTTATTAAAATTATCTATTATCAAAATTTTGTCTTCATTTTTTCACAAGGTTACAATAAGAGAAACCGTTAAACATTAAAAGTTTCAACTTTTTCCGAAAGTATCAGAAAACGGCTTGTAAAACATTTTCCTCGTGGTTTCAAGTTTATTTGAGTTTAATTAAAATTCGTGGTAGTTCATAATAGATTACACTTAAGAGAATTAAACTACAATCTGTATAATTTTTGCTTATCTTTATTGTCTAAGTCTTAATTATCAGTCTTATATCAGCCTATAGTTAATGAGTTGCTTCCCTATTAATAATACATTTTGATGGCTATAATTTTTCGTCGCTCAATTGTACTTCTCATGTTGATAATTTAAAAATTATTGATGACATCGTCGGAAGAGAAAAGTAAAAAATTTCATAGAATAAATTATAACAATTCCCGAAAAGCGAGATGCGAAAGCTTTCTATACGTGTTATTTTCTTTTCGTTTGGCAACAATTCCGAATCTATAAACGTCGCCAAGTATTTCAGAGCCTCAAAATGGAAAAAAATGTAGTTGCTTTGCGAGATAATTTAAATGGTGGACAAAATTTGGTCAATGAGCAGCATGAAAAATGGGAAAAAAACGGTTCTTTGGCGGTCTGCAGTAGTCAAAAGGTATATCAGCGTATGTCTTGGTTGTTGTTAATATGTTAATTACATTTTTGACCAGGGAACTTAATTTACTGCCGCGCGTCCCATTTGTCTCTGCTGAGAAAAAATGAAGCTGGTGAATGGTGAAATTATTCGATAGTACCTATAATATTAGCTATTCTTAATATACTGAATATGTCGATAAGAGCATACATAATGCACAATCTTGCTGTTGAATAAGACACAAGGAATGCGTTATGTTAATATCATAATAAAAGTTGTATTCTTCTATTTCTGTATCGTGGACAAATTTCTATTTAATTTTTCGTACTCTAATAAGCCAATTAACGCAAAAGAACTTTTGTTAAAACAGTAAACGCAAAATTGCGTTTTTAAAGTGCAATTAAACTAACTCAACTACGCTGGAATTCCCCTCATCAGTTTATTGCGCACTTACTTTTGAAAGAAATTATATAGGAGAGGTAATAAACGTACAATAGGATAGCAGGATACGTAAAAATAAGCCATAAAAATGGTCTGGAATGTATCAAATGCGACCTTAAATTGTTTTATCTCAAAATGGGACTATTGAAAAAATTTATTGCCTGTATTTCGCTCTCATATGATTTTATAATTCTCGTCAATCCATCATCAGCGACATTACGTCACGAAAATTTCAAGGAGATAATAAATTAAGGTTTAATTTTATCATTTTCAATAAACTTAAATAGGAGAAATTTTATGTCACATAAATTAGGCATCTGATCAGAAATCATTTAACTTAAAGGTAACTTTTTTCTTGACTTTTTAATTGCTAAGATGGTCAGATATAGAGAGACGAGCTTTGGGCTTCAGATTATGTTTTACCATCTCTCCCAGAATCCCGGGAGTGATCCGGAATTTGACCTATTTAGACGCCCAATCCCGGAGTGACAGGATACGAAAAATTCCCCAAATATAGGAATATGCTTATCAGTATTTCCCTTTGAAATTTATTTGTCTAGTTTCTTCAATTAATTTAACCCCTAAATAATAGATATTTAAATAAAATAATGCACAATATTTCGCCATTTTACAAGATCATTCTTAGAAAATGATTAAACTATGCTCTTGAAAATCCATACAATAGTGGTTTGAGCATTTGTACGTTGAAAAGGTCTAATATTAACTATGGCAGGTGAGACGGCTAATAGTTGGTTGCAAATTAACATCTTGCATTTCACTCACTAGTCGCATTAGCTGTCAGTTGATAATGTTATTTTTTTCATTCTTTTCCTTAGAATGAGTTTACCCTGACGAAGAAATTATTCCGTGTTGCTGTATCACATGGTCCATAATATTTCAGTGTTAATAAAATACGCATTTCGATTATTTCCTTCGACTTCAATCAGCTATTCAGCTCTATTCATTGTATAAACATCAGTTCATTTAAAAAATATCTTTTAATTATCTGTTTCTTTTAAACTTACCTACATATGCTCACCAGATCGTGACACTTCACTACATACGTTCTACCCTAGTTTCAACCGCTGGGTCTTTCTTTTCGTCCTACGATATACTAGTAGTACTAGTATGCATTAAAATACTGAGCTTAATTAATCTATTATATAAAATATTCAACTAAAATACTCCATTTGAATCCATAAGATCCATTATGACATTTAATGACGGGTGGCTATATGAAAAAGAGACGCAACGATGGTATGAGAGGGGGGATGAGTTTAATGAGAAATTAAAATTCCGTGCAAAAGTCTCCCTGTTGGGCATTTCCTTAAAAAAAATAGTTTTGACAAACCATTCATAAAGTGTAGAATGTAAGGAAGATATAAAACTAAAGAAGGAACCTTGGACATTTTCAGTTTATTTCAAAATAAAAATTTTGCTGAGAAAAACAGTCACCTGATGATGACTCGCAACATTGAAACCATGGTCGTGTAATGCATTCAACCTTTTTACATGTAAAAGTTTTTTCTCTGCTCTCCTCATGAGAAAAACAGTGGTTTCGGGTGGAACATCGTTCTAACATCATCATAGTCACACATACAATAGTCAAGATGATCGCTTTATTTTTTTTCAATTTTATTTAGCGATTCCAATATTGAATAAGGATGCGATTTAAAGAAAAAACCCATCCGCACGTGAGACTACCTGCAGCACAGGAACTGCATCTCCATGATTTAGCTATTGTGATTATTTTATTCATAGGATATACTCTATCACAAGGTAAATTTTCAAATATATTCATGTTGGTGTAATGCACTCCTTCTAAGAAGAGCTTTTGGACTTTTACAAAGATCCTAATGAAATAAGTGAATCCAAGAATTTCAATCATAGATTGATTTGAGTTAAGCAGAAAAATTGCCCTCATTCAGCAAGTTTCTTCACTTTCTGCCAATAATGGGCCCAAATAAAAATAATTTCGGTAAATGCTGATAAATATAATACTTTCTTCAAAACTTAATAGAGCAACAAAAATATCTTAAAGTTTAACCACAAATTTCATATGTGACATACAAGTTAAAAATTCTTTACATTCGTTTTCTTTTGATGCTGAGTTGCTAATAATCTAAGTTTGCCGCAAGTTTTCTGCTTTTACTAAGTGCGCTAAGAAACTCAGACCGTTCTACTATTTGTTATTGATGAATATACATTAACATTAAAACGTGCACCATTATAATGGCTGCCTCTATTACGAGCTACACAATGGGAGCTCTTAAATTGAATATTCCTCAATTGATAAATTACTTGATAAAGTAAGAGATGCTCCCAAATAATTTGGAAAGACATTTAGAAGGAAATATCTAACACTTTGCTATTCCTATTTTTTACAAAATATATTTAAATATTTTTAGCATAGTTTTAAAATTTGCTAAGTGGCAACATTAGCTAATTTTACGTAGTTCCATGAAGTTTTTGGTAAATGTTCGTGAAGGCATTTGAAAGAGAAAAAGAATAAACTTTGTGGCAGCAAATACGTTTTACACTGCACAGGGTAAATGAACTTGATAAAATTCAGGTCAACCAAGATCTAGAAAATTTCTGCAAAAGATGACTAAACTCCTGGTCTGATTTTGAAAACTCATTCAAAACATGAATATCCTGTCGTTTTGATGAAGGCTTTCGCGGGGTGAACGGTAATGAATTTTCCTGTTCTCGGGGTTCTCACCTTGTATCTATCTTGAGGACAATATTTCGTTGGCTCTCCCGCAGGCTTCTTCAAACCCAAAGGGAAACTTTAGACCTAAAGAAGCCTGCAGGGGAGCCAACGAAACGAAGTCCTCAAAATGGAACTAAGTAGAGGAAACCCAGAACACGCGTAGATTCATCACGAATATATTGTCGACGGGAAAAGAAATTACATGGGATGAACTCTAGAATCTTAAAACTACACTAAACTTAGAAATGAATCAAGATATACTCAGCTAGGACTGCTTTATATTCTTTAGCTTTGGTGAAGGTACGGCTACTAATGTGTGAATTTAAAATACATTGGGGCTTACTTAGTGTCAGATGAGTTCTAAAAATCACTTATATAACATATATTCTAGTTGAGGACTTTTTTTCAACTATTTACACGAGTCGCTGCATTAATGATATTACCTCGGTTCAGGAAAACAGCTTTTCTTATAGCCATCTTTCGACTTTTTTTTCATTTTTGAGGCATACAAGAACGGACTTTAGGACCTAAAGTTTGCTGATAACCGATTGTCGATTCGTCTATTTACCTCTACCCTGAAGTGAAGTTGAGTGCTGGTAAGTAAATATATCGGGTGGGTAACTGATGAAAGCTTAATTTTTACCTTATCTTTCTTATTTATTGAGAATCCATTTCATTCTTTTCCCAGTGAATCGGCCTCACACTATACAACGTGGTGTGATCCTGTAAGTGTTATTGCAATCCATTTGGAAGAGTGACTGGTGTTATTATTAAAAAATATTCCAGAAAATTTTATTCCTAATTTCCGACCATCGAAGACATTACCATTTTCTCAAATCACTCGTTAAGAAATAGAGGTGACAATGGATATCCCTGTCTAACTCCCATTTTCAATTCATCTTTGGCCAAGTTTTACTCGAGATGTGAGATACACTCTAATTTGAATGAAGAACTTTACGTTACTACCAAATTCAGAAATACTTTATTTAATGTACCACTCGATTTTGTTGAATGCCTAGAAATTCACGAAGCAACCTAAAACATCTGATAGTGCACTAACAACCAGTGTCACTGCAGCTTGTCACTGCATTTTTCTCTCCAATAGCTATCGTCTTTATTCCTACCTACATTTTTAAACCACTACCAATTCCCATAGATTCAACAACAGATTTCCGTCAACATTATCAATTATTCCTCCAACTTGTAGAAGAAAGTACATTTTTATGGATTCATAGAATCCCTTATTCGTATTATTTCTCATGACTAGCCTGGTTTTTCGCCTCCACCATTCCTTACGATAAGGTGATATACGACTTGGATTATTCCACCTTTGGTGCCATCCTTTCTTATATAATCCTTGTCAAAACTGTGGATTGGTGATAAACAAGAGCTAATTTTTAACCCTGCCTGCCGTATTTTTCCCGGGAAGAGGAAACAAACGTTTCGAAGATGATTTATAGGCACATCCCGGGTAATATCAAAAATAAATTTATATATTATGATTAGGGTGTTCATTTCAGCGTTTATTATTGACTCTGCCAATTCCTCAGAACTTTCTTCCCAGTAGGTATATTAATGCAACCATTTCAGAGAGTAAAAATCATTCGCCTTGACCGGGATTCGAACCCGGATCCCTCGATATCCGGCCGAGTGCTTTAACCGGATATCGAGGGATCCGGGTTCGAATCCCGGTCAAGGCGAATGATTTTTACTCTCTGAAATGGTTGCATTATAATGCACACATAGCGGGTGACTCCGTTAAAGTTACTGTTACAGTTTCTTGAAATTAGTAGGTATATTCTTTATTTAACCATCAAATTCGCATGTACCTAAGATACCGTGTATATACACACTATATGAACTATGCGATCAATTGTTTTGATCTCCTTTAATATTGATTTTCATTTTTCTTCTTCATCTATGTATTCATCTTCCTCCATCACTTTATTCTCGTTGTAAACTGGCTCCTAATATCTCAAAAAACTATTTGATTTTTTGTACTCTTCATGAAGATGTCATTATTTAAACTCTAAATTGCATAAAGTTCCGTAAGGCGATATGGAGATGATTCTTTACAATTATACAGACAGCTAAAACTTCTCCCTATGATAAATTATCCTTCTCCAGTACCGAGAGGGTGCAGACATCAAGTTTTCTCAGTATATATTTTCCTATCTTTCCTTCTTTTATTTCACTGGAAACCATGGCATACACAGGTTTAGCTCAGAAAACTCCAGATTACCTCTATAGAAATTCTGTAAGGTCATCGCTGAAAATGGTTTTTTCATCATTATTCTCGTTTTTTTTCATTTTTAGCAGCTATTATTCCTTCCTCCTAGCCATCATCCACTTTACTTAGCCAGTTTCATATCCATTTAGCTAAACATCTTTAAAATGAACTTTTTTCAAATACTGCCTCCACAACTTCTGCCATTTCTTTGGCTCTATGAATTGAGTTTCTGTACAACATCTGATAGGTGATTTCGCTTTTTTTCTTATATTTATACATTTCCTCTTATATTATCCTAGTACTGGAATTTCCAAAGTATAACTGATAAAACTAAAAATATGAGAAATCACGTTATTCCCTTCCATAACTATGTCTTTCGGAATGTGGAAGGCAAAACACTTGCTTGCTCGTATATTTGAGGGAAGATGAAATTATGTTAGCAATATAATTTGAATAAAATTCATTGGGGATTGATTATTCCAAGCAACATTCACCAAAAAAAATACTGCTGATGAAGACTAAGAAAACACTTTCTAGAGCAGAATTGATTTTTTCATGGGTAGAAATTAGCGAGGCTACAGGAATTAAGAATGTCTATCAAAGTTACTTCAAACTCACTTGAAATGTGACATTGTTATACCACAATAGTCAACATGAGGTTTAATATTTATTTTATTAAGAACACAATGCATACATCCACTGTTCGTTTTTATCGTACAACTAGTGGCAACGCTTAGGCGTCATCATCAGGTACCTGATGATGACGCCTAAGCGTTGCCACTAGTTGTACGATAAAAACGAACAGTAGATGTATGCATTGTGTTCTTAATAAAATAAATATTGAACATGAACTTCCACAAAGTTGAGCTTAAAACAATAGAAAACATGAGGGTAAATTTGATAGGCGAGAGACAGAAACCATCCGATAATCTTAAGCCAAACGGCGAGTCAAATTCACAAACTAGGGTAGGGGGCCATTTTATTTCACTAGGTCGCCTGTGACTTCACAGGAAAACCTGTTACCCGGCAAATCATACAGATTAGATGAAGCTAATGGTACCCAGAGACACCCACCGGAATCGAAACAGAGGTCTCCGGTCAGTGGCCAAACGCTCCACCCATTGGACTGCCAAGACCCAAACAATTAGTATATGCTCACTTGCACCTACTCCATTTCAGCTGTGCAAGATGATATATGATTCTTTCCCCTACCATACCGACTTCCGAGTTTAAAAATAACCAAATTTCGGCAGATCATATTTACAAAATAAGTTCAGTGAAAGTATAAGAATAACGCTTCCAAGGCTGGTTTTTATCCAGGATATACATAGAAGGGGTCTGAGAAGAAATCTTGTTTTTTTTCCACCAATTGAGAGGCAAACAAACGAGGTTTAACGAACTTCCATTTCGTCTGTAGATTTGTGGAAAGTGTTTGATGATGGTTATTGGAACAGAATACTAACTACCCGGAAGGAAAGAGGATTGACCGCGAGAGAAGAGCTACTGACAGATTGTGCGAAGAGACTTTGACAGCGATCAAATAAAGCCGCTGTGCTGGAGAGACAACACCAAGAAGGAGTCTGTACACGGAGAAAATATCAGCAAGCTATGTTTTGCGGGTGACAAAGCAATATTAGCATGGGTGAAAACAGATTCGCCGAGGTTTTTTCTTCCAGTTGAAAAAGCACCACGCCCATTCATCATCAAAATGATGATCTTAGTGAAAATTCAAAGAAACAACAAAAAACTCGATAAGTCAGCACAAACTAAAACACAAACTGTAGGTTTTTTTATTAGGATAGAAGGAATCAATAGAAGAAAAAAGAAGAATAGTTTACTGCAGAGTTAATATTAGTTAATGCAAAGAAAATTTTCTTTGAGTTTTTCTGTTTTTATAATGAGTCATTGATCACAACAATAAAATCTGAGAATAGTATACCAATCGCTTCCTACAACTCGTAACAAAAATGAAAAATAAATGTCACTTAACAGTAAAATAAATATGAAAATGATGAGATGACGAAAATGATAAAAATATATTTAATATGAGATTTGATAAATTATTGAAAAAAGTACCAAAACTTTGAATATATTTGGCATGCTAACTCACTGGAAGGTTGGAGAGTTTCATCTCCTACGTTTTGTTTGATCTATGTTTAGAAGGAATGCAAATTCCCATTGCTTACACGAATATACTCATGACGTACATGTACGAATTACGTCTCGTACGTAGAATTCTTCCATAATGCTGGGTGTGGTCAGGAAAACAGGGGCCTACAGTTTACCATTCGTTTATTGTTTTCAAAAAAACATCTATTTATATGTAGGCTAGGTGATACACGTACTTAAAACTGATCACTATGCTTCCTTTATTCACGCCATCCATAGAGCTTACAAAAAAACATAATTCACGTTTGCGTATTTGCACCGACTTGGTGACCACGCGTAAAAAAATATAACATTTGGCGCTATTTTAGACGCCATGAGAATGCTTTAGCTAGATGAAAGGCTGCAAAAATGAATAAGCGAACGAAACGTATGAAGAAGTAAAAAAAATAAAGATGGTGTAATTGGTGTGGTGAGGAGGAGGAATGATCGACGAGGTTCTTAAAAGACAAGTCTCAAAACGGCGGCGGCGTCGGTGAACAAGTCGATCTTCCTTTCTTTCCATCTGTTTCCAACCTCCCCCTTCCCAGATGCCACAACTCTGGCTCCGGAGCGAAAACGCCGGTAGCGGTGGGAGGATGGGTAGGATGATGAAGTAATGGATAGGAGGAGGATGCAGCAAACATTCGCTCACGAGGAGAGGCTACGGAGGACGGAGGTGGAGGGCGGGGGCTGTGAGGCAAAGGGGGAGGCTGAAAGCGCAGCGTCGAAAGGGCCAAAGGGGTCAGAAGGGGGGCCGCGGGGATGGGGTGAGGCAGGTGAGGAGCGCGTGTAGGGCGAGTTGCGGCGCTGCGGGGATGGTGGCAGGAGGGAGGCGGGAAGGACGGAAGGAGGGCCGGTTGATGGGGGGGGGGATGAGGAGGCCCGTGGCAATCGTGTCTCGAACCCAACCCCCACGCGTTCCCCTTCCCATCTCCTCATGAGCGCATTCGCGGGGTTAACAGTGAGAGAGAGGTGGTTGCCAAGTGAAACAATGAAATATGGAAGTAAATGGCGGGGCGGGAGGGATGTGGGTGGGCTTCGGGCGCGGTGGGAGGAAAGGAGGTGGAGGGGAGGTCGACCCACGGAGCCAGGGGTTGAAGGCTTTGATAGGAGGAGGAGGAGAAGCTGAGTTAGTGTTTCTGGTTGCCATAGTGCCGCTGGGCTGGGTTAATGGTGACCGATCACGTGACTCGTGCTTAATACGCTGCATTCCCTTTGGCAGCGTGATGGAGAGTGATCTCGCTCGGGCTGACTGAAGGGGAATATAAATTCCCCTGAGGTAGGGGAAAGACCCAGAAACGATGCGTCGTGCAGAAAGCGATCCCCGGTATCGGAGGATTTAAATGATTACATTCGTGTATTTCTTACGATTAGTCATTTACTGTTTGACTAGACGACCGGTAGTAGGAGAAATAAAATGGAAAAACGGGATGAAAAATCCTCCGTTACCAGAAGGCTCTGGATGGAACGGCGTACAACAATTCCGAATGACTTTGGATGGCCTCCATTTGGAATATCAAGAAATATTTATAAGGTTCTGTCAAGGCTATATTTAGTAATAGCAAATGATATATCCTGTTCTGCTTATTCAAACTCACGCTTTTTACATGCGAATGTTGCACTAAAATACAGCCTCAAAGTTAAGAAGTCACGGCTGCCATGAAGTCTCTGTTTAAGTGAAGTAATATTAAGGGGTAAACGAGTACTCGCATATAGGTTAAGTATAAGGAGGTATATATAAGGTTAGCAGAGAATAGAATATATGAATGAATGTTCATATAAATGCGTAAATGTTCATATAAGTACGTAAATGGTTATAAATTGTTTAAATCATTGTTTTATTTTTCCAGTAATATGGAAGCTATGGATAAAACGCCCTAAGTATTTTTTATGAAAGGGAATGATTATTCTGATATTATGTGGCGATAGTCCTGCGAAAATATTTCTCCATTTTTATTTTCACATATTTTCCTGCATCCATGTTATTTTTTGGGCTCGAGTGTTTTAAAAATAGAATAACACGAGTAAATTACGACATTAGGGAAAAAAATATATGTATCTAAGAGGTATTATTTATACCATTAAACAAAGTTTAAACATATGCGCTATCACTTGATAAGAGAAGGATGGATACACAGGATCGGAAATGCAATAACGTCTATTATCGATAGTGTGCCACGGTAATTTGTTTTCCGGTATCTGGATTTCCATTAGGCTTAGGTATGATTACGTACAATTTTCTAGTTCTCCAAGCTCAAACTCTTATAAGAGTGGTGCCAAAGGATTTATTCTTTTATCATTTTTCCTATGACTCTGGTTAATCTAAAAACACTAAAGATTTAACTGTACGTGTTCATATAACGGGCACCTATCTGTTATATTTTTATGTCTTATCACCAATGTAATACGTGATGCACAAAACCCATTTGGAGTGTCTTGAGCAAGTGGATTTAATTAATTATTCAGATAGCTAGAGACGTTTTGAGAGCACTATAATATTCCTAGAGTTCTTTTGCCTATTCTTATTTACCTTTGTTTATGATCTAGGAATCAAATTATAAGAGTTTCTCTAATCTATTCAGCGTAAGACCAGAGTTCTTAATTCAGAATAGAGATCATCTTTCACCCTTTCCCAGGCTTAACTTTCCATTCCGCAACTGCGCAATGATGCTCGCACATTTATGAAGAGAATAAAGATAAATGTTCACCACTATGAAACTTTTTGATCAAGAATTCTGCATAGAACATTGAACTAAAACTTGAGGAAATTTCTAAAGCTGATAACTATAATATTAATTCAATACCTTGTCTATACATGGGTAAGAAAGTCTGGACGAGTAATTTCCCCCAATCGTAACACTTATGGATTAAGTATAGCAGCATGAGAAGCTACTATGAATCAGGCAAAGATTTTTTCAACCTGAAAATGGTATTAATAGCAAAAACTTGATGTTCTTTTCTAAAAATTTATGTAAACAAATTCTTTCATTTAATTACATGGTAACTTATAGCTAAAATATGAATCATATTATAAACCCTGTAGATTCGAATGGATAAGCAAATTGAAAGTGGTAGGATCTGTATAGCTATTTAAAAATCAGTTCTGAGAGCATAGAAAAGGGATTTAAAATAAAAACCCAACATGTTGTTATAGCATAGCCTTCTTCTGATTCCGAGTCACTGATAGTACAGGCAAAAAATTGAACAACGAATCTTTGCGAAAATGATTACTTTCCAGGGAATCTACCCTGTCAAATTAGTCAGACGCTGGATTGAGTGATTAAGTGAGCTAGTGATGATGTTCTATTCCTCTTTTCATTTTTACTATTCTTCATCTTTAATTTTTGCCTAGTAGCTGTTAAGATGTAGCAGCTTCTTAAAGATGAAATAATTGAACAAAATAAGGGCTTGATAGTAGAGCTTCGTGCGAAACATGTTGTGAGACATTTTTATCACGTACGTGTCTTCAGAAGCAAAGTCACTTAGCTACTGAAGCCCCTTGCATCACAAGAGGATCTATAACATAGGTCATCAGCAATTAGATAACCACTTCAACACCATGAAATTACTGCGAAATCATATGCTAAAACTAGAGAGATTATATATTACATCCATTAAGCGTTCCTTTTGGCAGAATTGATGTTCGCGAATTGAAAGACTCAGGAAATAATTCATGAAAATACTAACATGAAGATAAAAAAAAATAAAAACACTCTTGGTAAGTGCGGTAAAAAAGATTATTGCTAAACTAAATGAGTCAAAGAAGCGTTATAAAAAAAACCCTAGAAGCTGAGAACGTTTGAAGTAGCGTTAATAAACGTTATCATCAGAGAGGCCAAGTACAAAATTCCATCAAATAGCTAGCCAAACAGAAATTTGCCCTGACATTCTCTTGATCAAGAACATTGTTATGTCGGCGAAATCATATTTACTGATAAACGAAACACTCTTATGTTTTTAATTAGGAAAATACTTGATTTTGATATTTTCTGTGCAAAAAATGGAAAATAAATTCAATAAAAAGTTTATATCATTGTCATACAATATCAAAACATAATAAAAGAATGTACAAAGATAGCAGTCTCTTAAGACTAATATTTTGGAGGTCCCAGCCCCCTTCATCAGATGGCGAGAAGTAGCTTTTTCCACTATGATGAAGATGGCTGAGATTATCGACCGTGTATTAGACGACAATTAACGCCAATATATATATATATATAATGGGTCGCGGTGGTCCAGTGTGTAGAGCGTTGGACTACTGACCGGAGGGTCGCGGGTTCGATTCCCGGGCTAGGCACTCTGGGCACCTGCAGCTCCACCCAAGCTAGTTGATTTTTCGGGTACCAGATCTTCCTGGGAAACCATAACCGGCACAGGGAAAGGAACTGGCCCCCCTACCCTGATGTGTGAATATTCACACGCCGTCGGGCTTGGTACATGGGTGAGCTCTACCATCACCTACTAAACCGACCTTCGGGTTGATTACTGTGATTATGGTTTATATATATATAATATATATGTATATATGTGTATATATAAACATGAAAACCCCCATACGGCGAACCTTTTATCTTATTTTCAGCGCTAATTTTAAATTAAAAATGGTAATTTCCGCGACAGCTCCTAGTTCTTTGCAAAGGCTATTTTTCAGTAATTTTTAAACTTAATTATACTGCTAACGATGATTATCTTAAACCTATATTTATAGTCCAAAACCAAATTTTTAGGGCACAAACATCCGCTGTCAACATACATTCGGCTCAGATAACGTCCTCCTATATTTAATTCCAAAAGTTACCTAGCTCAAAATGCAGTTACACTATAATCAGTATTCAGTTGAATAATTTAATCTTTAGAAGAAATCAAACAAAATGAGAAGTTTCACGCATGAAGAAGTCAAACAACGATGTCTATCGCTGAACGATTGAAAATAATTCCGAGGGTACCTTAAAATATTTCCAAAAATTTCTTTTGAACGTCTATCTTATGATAGACGAGGGAATGGCAGATCAATATATCAGCAATTAAAAAAAATTAATATTGGTAGTACAGGCTAATTATACTATCGCACAGAAACATTATTCAAGGAAATAAATAATTAAGTAAACGGTCACGGGTCAGTATTTACTCGATAAGGCGGAAGATATATCGGTATTCGTTGTACTCTGGCATACATCATCGAAATTTGAATAGAGAATGCATAGGAAACAAAACAATTGCCTGCGAATGGCATTTCAACGGCTCGATAAACAAACAAAACCGGACACAACACCCTGAAATAGTTTCTCCTACGGTCGATTTCCTGAAATGGTTCCTTCTGCCGTTGATCCCATCATGAATGCGTAGTACCTGAAAGATTCCGATTCAGTCGGGGAAGGGAGGGGGGGTTGACGTTGCGGCGGTTTTATTTTAAGCCTCCACGGCGTTGAACGTTGAACGGGAGAAAAAAAGAGGAGCGCCGAGCGAGAGGCAGTCCCCAGTGAATTTGTTCAAGGGACATAGGAGAAATGCCGGAGTAAAGTACAGAGAACGCGAGGTGGGGGGGGAAAGAAGCGAGGTGGAAACACAAAGGGCGAAACAAAGACTCTCCTCTTTTGAAGGGCAGAAGAAAGGGAGGCGGGTGGGCAATCGTACTTGATGACGCACGCGTAGCCAATAATGAGAGTCACAGCCGTCACGCGATAATTTAAACGAAAGAGGAACGGGGAGGTGTTGAGGAGGAGAGGCAGGGGTGCTGGGCCTCGAGAGACGGAAAGGTGGAGAAGGGAAGGCATGAGAGGAGTATGGGAGGGTGGGGGAGAGAGGAATGAAAGCTTGCCTGCCTCGCCCAAGTGAGGAGGCGATTGCAATTTAAGATCAAAATGATATATCGAACGACTAGGAGCGACGACCGTGGATACTTTAAAATAAAAAGGGAATTAAATGTATAATGGTCAAGTGGGCTCATAAGAAACATAGCTACGTGTCGGGAATGGATGAAAGGGAGTAGTGGGGGGAGGGTAACTAGGGAGGGGATGGGAGACTTGAAGGGATTGGAGGGCTTAGAAGGGAGGAGAATGGAAAAGGAGTGACTGTGGCGATGAAATAGCACGAAACACAAGGAAATTGAGAGAAGGTGAATTCGCAAGACAAATGCGAGACGGCGGAGTGGGGACGATATATGGAAAGAAACAGGCCGATAAAAGAAGGGATCAGTAAAGCAATTATGGACGTTCGTGAAATGAGTAAAAAAGAATGATGCCAACACATTCGTTTTCAGAGGGCATGCAGTCTACATGCATTGTATCTGCAGAATAAAACCGTATGTCAGTGAAAGGCTAATGCGCCTCGTGCCGAATCCAATATTATTAATGGGGGAAGACAACAACAATTATGAGAATAGAAAATATTGGCGGTTGAAGAAAATACTACCTTTCTGATATGTGTAAAAATTGGAAGTGGCCAGATTTGACCATATTTACATACAATGTTAATGAGGTGATACCAATGTTCGTGTAACCTTCAAAATAAAATCGACTGCGCGAAATGAATAAAGAGAGAAAAATAGTCAAATCATAATAGAAAAGAAATAATTAGGAGAAAAGTATTTAATAAGATGGAAAAATGAATGCGTGCAAGAGTTAAGAATGGCGAAGTCGTACCTGAAAAAATATTAAACGACTAAACCGTACGATTGTAACGAAAATTAGTACATAAGTAAAGATAAATTGCGGTTGGTATAGATAAATGTTATTCGTAAGGAGGACAAGAATTTACAGATGTGTAAAAATAACTCTAACAAAATTGTAAGGAAACACTTTGTCTCCGCTTCCATTATTCCTATTATTCAACAGCAACGAGAAGTAAAAAAAAGAAACAAAATGAGAATACTTGGCAAATAGGTAACTGACTTCTTGATATTGGAAAGGCATATCAGAGGTAGCATATGGATTTTGTTTAGATATTGAATGAGACACAATATAATATTGCATAAAATTACTACAGATAACCGACAAAATAATGTATATTTATTACATCACCGGTGCTTATTCACTCATTGAATAAATTAACATACGTTTATCTTTATCCTATGAGAGGGGCTGTAATGTTAAATGCAGATTAACCTCGCTTATACGTACAAATCTACTCAATGTAGCGATGTAGAAGTATCACAAACATCCTCTTTGTGTGCTATTATATTCGCCATTCTTAAACAATAGGACATGTAGAAAATTTATTCCAGCATGCAAGAAATGTATAATTTTGTTCTTGTTTCAGTAGATAACAGGCTATCTGTAAACATTCATAGTTGACGGGGATAATTTGAAATAAATCCACGCAAGTGGAATAACATTCTACATGCATATAGCTTTTATTTGCTTCCTTTTAACGAAAAATATTACTAGCTACTGTCTTAGCTATAAATATTGCATGGGTCACAAGAATGTGCATAACCTATTCAATTGTCCCATTTTTAAATAATATTTCCAAAATTCAGATTAAAAGCCAAGGCCACTTTTTTTTGGTTTCATGTTAATGTTTTTATTAGCTAACATTACCCTTTCCAGATGATCTCCCTAGTGATAATACAGCTTCACTGTGCTTGAAAGGCTCAGAATGCAATGGGAGAAATAAAGTAAAGATTGGGAACACACTATAAATTTTATTCCCCAAATTAAACATGAAGTGAATTGAATCCTTAAATTCAAATGGGCATTATCTATCCTCAGAACAAGTATAGGTTTATCCCATTTACTTAAATTTTCACTCCAATACCGGACTATTATTAGCACACGCATAATGCTTTGAACGATATCGCCTTCGGTGGTGGCATTAATGAAGTTGGCCAAAAATGGCCCTAAGGACTGAATGCCTAAGAGAAAAAGAATGAGGCATATATTTTGTAAAGAACCAAGAGACAAAGAAGATTGAAACAGAAGGGCAAAAGTTACAAAGGGGCACTGAGAAACTTATAAAAGGACAACGCGCGGATAGGGAGAAAAAAATGGAGCGATAGAGAGCGACGGATTGAGAGGCGGAAGGTGAAGATATATTTTTTTTTGGAATGGGAAGTTGTATAAGCGAGTCTTGAGGGCAGTCGAAGACAGGAGAGATGTAGAGGGGGAGGAAAAAGAGAGAGATAGATTTAAAATAGGGAGAGGAGAGGAAATAAGTGATGGGGAGGCGGGAGGACGGTAGTGAAGGACGAGAGGGAGAGGAGGGAGAAAGAAAGAGATCAGAAGGGGGAGGAATTTTATGTGATTGGAGTCGGAATGGAAAAGTGGGAGGTAGAGTGGGGAAGGAAAGAATGGACGGGGTTGGAGTAATTGGGAATAATTACAGTCCGTCCGCACGAGGGAAGAAAGGAGAGAGAAGAGGGGGGTGGGAGGGGAGATTGGAAATCGGCTGGCAAAATGGCAAATTGGAAAGGCAATGGAAAACGCGGCGGTGGCGGCGGCGATCGCAGTGAAGGAATGAAAATCGAATAAGTAGAATAATGGCTATTTTGAAGGAAGAATGAAGGAATTTATTTACTTTTCAGAGGAGGGACACTGTAATAACAATGAAATGGCAGCGGGTTGTCGATGAAAAGAAAATTGCTTGAGGGAAATTGAAGAGTTTGTTTGTGATAAACATTTGGGAGTTTTCTTAAAAACATGGAATTCTGTTTACTTGCCACTAATACAGCTTTAATTGGGTTGTTGCCCTATCGATTGAATAAACCAAGTTCCGCAGCAAGAAAATTTGGGAGGGTAATGCAGTCATTAGTGAGAAAATTTCATTATGTGATTAAGATAATTTCTTTAATTACTGGCAAAACCGAAAAATAATTAATCAATAAAAATGTTTATAACTCAAATATAATGTGGATTAAACAACACAATAGATATCAGAATTAAGTTAGACAACTTTGAAATCATCATATTAAAAATTACAAAATCATAATCACAAGAAAAAATTATCTTTACATAATGTAAGCTATTAGAAAACTAACATAATTCCTAGAGACAAATAACAGTGGGATAGAAATAGGTCAACCGCTCCTTGGCTTTCCCACTCAGTAATTCCGAGTCATTTATGGCGCAGATTCTCCCTCAGCGATAAGTGAGGTTACGTCGCGGCCATGTAAAACTGAGGTTTATGTAAAAATTCTATCAACTCTCAGTGCATCTGAAAATACGTAATAATTTTTTTTAATCTTCCAATCAACGCCAATGCTTTTCAACAAAGCAAAATAATGTTTACCTCCAGATGTGTCGATGAAAAATTTTCCAATTCTAAGATATAGAAAATAATTTATCATTGGAACTTGCGAGTATCCCCCATATGCATATAATCAAGAGTTTTAATAACTTTTAACAAATGTGCTAAATTAAAACATCAATGGAGATTGAAAACTGAGCTAATAGCCGGGAAAATGTCTTTATCATTCCTCTCAAAAGGTTTTCCTTGGCTACTCATTTCCTATTATCAATAGATGAGGTGCAAGGGCAGCGACATTAGCTTTATCATTTGAACAAAGACCTTTCTGTGAATTAAAAAAAGCAACCGGAACTCATAAACCTGCATTAGCTGAGCTTAGATGGGATCATTAACTCAATTTACTCCATCCTTCTTTCGAAAATAATAACAAATTCGTTGAATCATAGATAGCTATCAAAGAAATACTTTTCCGATCCGAGAATTATCTACCGTCATCGATTGGAAATGTGTACAGAAACAAAGGAAATGAATAAAGTATAAAACTGTATTTTACGATATCATACCCAAGAATATTTATTTTCAACAATGTAAATGGGGCGTTTAAGATATTTTAAGGTTATTTGAGAGAGGTCTATAAATTATCAAAGCTAACACGAAACCCGAGTAACGTATTATTGTTGAAAATATGGTATAGATCCCGTATAGAGCTCTCCCAGGTAAAATACGTCTTATCAACCCGTTCGAGAATTAAGAGACCCACTTGTTTTCGTATCTTTAATTGTCAACCGAATTGTTACACTCGCTTTTTCCATTCATCTCCGTTGTCTAATATTTCATCCTTTTGTCATAAATTTTGGTGTACTCGGCCAATCCATTCCAAATAAATAACAAGGGGGTGTCAAGGCTTGCTGTCACCTTAACCCGATACCTAATGAAATCGGGATTTGTACATTCCATACGACCACGTCAAAAATGTCACTGAAGACGATTTATGTTATTTGTCAACGACATCCCGTGAAGAATGAAAAGGAAAGTAAGAAATTCTACCATATTTATCAAATACTAACACTCCGTGAATCTCTTTCAAAAAGCCAAACAGAGTTATTTGAGTAGCATTATTCCTTCATCTGCTATCTCACCAAAAAATTGCAAATGATGAATACATTTTCTCAACTACAAGCTATCATGACATTCTCCACGTGCGATACCTACGGTTGAATTATGTTCCTCGACATTGGTTCAAGCGGTGATGATGGTAGAAATTTTAAAAAAATCCGGTATCAATAAGGGAATGGGATGGGTTCCTTCATCTGAAAAGATGATGATGTTACTACCAAAAAATATACAGTTCAATTTTAAGTGCATACCTAACCATATATATTGATCAGGTACTCTCATCATGTGTGTATGCAGATTCCTTTATCTTAAATTTCGGAAAAAGTAGTTGGTACATTCCCACACTCTCCCAAATCCAAGTACTGAGCCAGTTTCAAGAATTTCGCTTCCATTCACATATCACTAGTCTGCAATTAGAAGATTATTATCGTTGATAGCAGAAATATTCACCTAATAATATATATTAATCTATCATAGATAACTTTTGAATGGCCCCGATTTACAATAACAGCTCCAGCTTAAAAAGTAAAATTCTTCTTTCCTCTTGGAAACTATTCAATGGGCAATTAAAGACTGCATGCTGCTATGTGAATCGTTAGTTATGGAATGTATTACATATTAGGAAAATCTAAAAACCAGCATCATACTAGCCGAAACACACCCTTCCAGAATTTCGGAGCATAAATCTCGCTAATGTAAGCACTGGGCACGTACAAGTTAATAATGAGAGGAGCCTATTATAAACGAACTCCTTTCTGCATGAGATTACTGAAAAAACCTTAGTTCCCAATTCACGCCTTGAGCATACATGTCGAAAGTTACGAAATGGAGTACGATTGCCAAACCATCGTACCAGCCCCATTACCGCTGTTAAATCGAACATCTAGTGCTTGGTAAACTAGACCAATTGAGGATAGGACTTGAAATAACTTAGACTGAGGTATTTCCTTAATTCGTTTTATGAGGAGAAACCTCATGACTACATACTTCCAAATAACCATCTTAGAAGCAATTACGCTATGCCTCTGCCGGCGTTTCTTCACGATTTCATCCTTTGTAAAAGCGACGCGAAATAGGATGTATATTCCTCTTTGGGAGTAGTTCTCATGATTTCGGAACAACCCACTAGAACTGTGTTGGTACTTCCTCCACCAACGACTCACTACGAAAGCGTTGTAACCCGAGCAGCTCCTTCGTGGTGCCAGTGGATGATACTTAAGAGGGCGAGCCGCGACTACGAGTAGTGATCGGTATACGGGACTCATGCAGTTCCGCAGCCCACTCTCAGGGCGCGTTCCAGGCGCCCAAGGGACTGTGGATCGGCACTTAAAATGTCCCGCGAGCTCGGACAATGGCTCCACTGCTGAAGGAGGAAGACTACGCGACCACCGTCTCGAAAGAGAGAAGGAGAGAGGGAGTGGTCAAGTGGTCGGCGGGAGGGGATTTGAAGTGTGCGGTTCGGCGGGGTGGGGTCGTGGGAGGCGGAGAGATGGGATATTGAGGAGGGACGGGAAGGGGAGGGACCTGAATGTGGGTTTGAGTGCATTAAAAGAGGATAATGAACGCGGGCGCCATACCGATGGGCGCCGTAAAGCCCGTCCGAGAGAGCTCCCACGGCGGCCATAGCCCTCCCTCCCTCCCGCGCTGTCCCATCATGCACCGCGCAGTTACGGCAAGGAGAAAACCAAGCGGACGGCGACCATGGTGATGACCAGGCGATTATTGCGTATGGAGCAATGGAGTGAGAAAGGCGAGTGGAGGGCGGAAGAGGGAGGATGTTATGGGAACAGAGTTTGGGATATCTGGGAAGCAAGAGGAATAAATGCTATAGTACGATGGAATGAAAAATGGGAGAACGGAAATTTGAGACACACACAAAGTTTATTTGGGATCAAATACATTAGTACTATAACTTCACCACTGTCATAGAACCTTCGCTTGATTTTCTATTAACTTACATTATTGCCATGACGAAACTTTAATGACAATAGCGACGCAATTAACATGAAAGGTAAGAAAATAATATATTTTTAAAAGAGTTCCGACGAGAATCTGTGACAGAAAGAACACCTAAATAAGATTGACTATATATTACCACAAACCACCGATAGAAATTGAAACTCATATTGTGGTGAGCACTAACTCTATTTTAGGAATAACTTAAATTAATAAAGATGATGACTGACCAAATAAATATATATATAAACCATATAAATCGATACATTGTGTTATTACTGTCGCACGAACTAGGCAACAGGAAACAATGAAAATAAATGGATAAAATTTGGAGATCATCATAAAAGAATTGTAAACGAATGATAACTGAAAAGCACGAGCTGAGAAAGAAACTTAATCTACTATTAAAAAAAACTAAACTGATACAAAGGAGATTTATAACTGCTCGAAAAAAATGCAATAAATATATTCATGCCTTATCAATTCTCATTTTAAATAAAGCGTTGTTTATAACCAAATAGTTCAAACAAAGCAATAGGATGATACAAATAACATTGAAAATGCTACAGAATATAACTAGTAAATTAGAAAATAGTATATGGTACTTCAAATTATTAATAACGCCGCTAAAACAAATTAAATTGTGTCTACGCGCATCAAAAGAAGTGTCGCATACAATTGGCATGGTTACAAGCTAAGCGTGCTTAAATACATTCTAATCGATAAAGGGTCGTACAAGGTTTAACGCTCATAAATTAAAGTCTCAGAAAATATTCCAAGTGAAAACTGATGGTTTACGATTCTAAGGATTTTATATTTGTTACATGAGGTGTTTATTTTTATTGAATATGTAAGGTATCAGGTTTGCGTAAATCTGAGGTAAGCAAGGGTATTTAAAATGCCACTATCCTACTGATTGTATTGAATAATGAATAAGATTAACAAGAGGAGACTATGAAGGGGAGAAGGAGAGGAAGTTGCATAATGACAGCGGTAGGGACGCTTAAGCAAGCGACGCGGGGGAAGGAAGAATTCAGGAATGGACAAGAGCTTTATATATATAAATATATACGGTGGGGGATAGTAAAAATCCTCCCTTTCTGGGTCCGCCGCTTATATTGGATAGGTAAGGGGGGATGAAGATGAGGAGGAGGTAGTGTCCGAAAAGCGGGGGCCGATATACTGAGGGAGGTGGGCATGCCAAGAGGGTGGGTCGGTGGATGGCGGGAGGAGGGGGCGGGGGAGGATGAGAGAGAACGAGCCCTCTCGAAATAATGAATTACGCACAACGGCGCGCGGCCAAAGATAAAATTTTACGGTTTTGGGTTTTGCCGAATTCGGCGCAAATGACGGACAGGAGGGCGGGGAGGGGGAAGGTGGAGAATTTGGAATGGTGTAAAAAAAATTGGTGTTTCGGCGGGGATGGCGGGGGTGGTGGCGGGGCGCGGTGAACGCCGGGAGATTTTCGAGGGGGCAGGGAGGGTAGGGAAAACGCCGTCACGGAGTCGGGAGTCTGGCGGTGGCTATATTCGTGGCCGTTCTATCTTCCTCTCTCGCCCCCTCCACAGCCACCATCTCTCCTCTTCGCCCATTCCACCAACACCAACCTTCCCCTTTTCGTTGCGTAAAAATTCGGGGCGGGAGAGGGTAAAGAGAGGGGGGAAAAAATTTAAAATTTAAAAAAACAAAAGCCAATCGCATTTGAATTTCACCTCTCGATCCGCCTCCTCGCTCATGAAAAAATCACTGCGGAACCCTTTTCTAAACAACAAGAGCAAAGGGGTGGGTGAGGGAGAGAGGGAGAGAAAGAGCTGGTCGGCGAGGAGGAAGGGGCACGGAATGGATAAAAGAGGAAAGAGCCACGAGTAATATGATCCCCAGAATCGCGTGACGTCACCCGCATCTGTATTTGTGATGTCTCGTTTTATTTTTCTCGAATGTTTTTTTTTCGGTCAGTCGGTTCACGGTGGAACGAATAAAATCTATGATCGGGCGATTTTATTTCCTTCACATAGATTAGATACAACGGTCAAAGGAGACGGATACGTATCCATTGGAATACCATTTTAAAAGAGGCCATAACCATTACAGGAAATATGACGGTTTGGCCATTTTAATGGATACGAATTGGGGAAAGAAGATCGGAGGCGGCAAAAGTGTCGTTTTCCCGACACTTGGAAAGGACTTGCATCTCGGAGAGATTGTTTGATTTGGGAAGCAAATCGGCAACGAAGTAACGTAATTTAGACAACCTGAGAAATCGATGCAGGGTTATTTACTCCAACGTTGCTATCAAACTAAATGTATAATTTCTTTAATTTCTATTGGCCTATCAAACATTGCTCTAACAGCATATCGAACACTTTTCAGGTTCAATACACAAAGCGTGTACTGAGTTTAAAAAAATTAAATTGCAGGCAGGATATTTATCAAACAAGAGCAAATTCGTGAGTTACAGGTGCCGTTCCCAGTGACAAAATATAAAGTTTGAATGCGACCCACTTCTTACATTACACATACGCGGCATCGGTGTATGTGTTTAAACGATTAATGTTACATATTAACTTTGTTTTGAACTGGTTTCTCTGAGAATGTATATCTTATAACATTTAGCAGATACAGAGAAAAATTTTACCCATAAGGCTTTCTTTCTTGGAACTCATAGTTAATCCTGTATTTTGTCATAATTCAAATAGTGCATATGTTCTTTTACAAACCTTGGTGAAAATAAGACATAGTTAATTGTCTTATACTCGCTGATAACCTAACGAAACTTTAGATGGTGCATTCGCATACGGATCGTTGTGAGGATTGAGAATTTCTGTATTTTTGACTGTACATGGATTTGGATTGCCTTTAATCTTTCATGGGAGGAACATATTAATAAATTATCTCAAAAAGTGGCACAAATCTGTTATGCATTCCGTGTACTCAAGGAAATCATTTGCATTCAGGCATTGAGAACTATATATTTTGGCTATGTGCAGTCACTTCTCCATTATCCCTCCCCTCCCTCCCAGTAAACCTATTTTTGAAAAACTAGAAATCTTACCTCTTCCGTGTCTATACATTCTTGAAACATTGTCTCTTATTAACAAAAATCAAGACATGCTTATTAAAAACTGTAACCTTCATAGTCATAATACGAGAAGCCAAAATGCATTCCATGTAAGTCAGCACAGAGTAAATAAAACGATTAAAGAGATAGATCATCAGGGAATACTTATGTACAATAAATTGCCTGCTTATATTAAAAATATCAAAAGTTCCTTTAAATTCAAGTGTGCCGTGAAAAAACTACTTTCATGTAAATTATTCTATAGTGTAGATGATTTTCTAATGAATACCATTTCAAATGTATAATTGAAATGTGTTAATCCCAAAATATTGTAAATTGTATGTATTTATACTTTTCATATTGTTTTGATTTTGTATGTTTTTTTATTGATATGAAGTGTAAAACATGTATTGACACAGCCTTGCATAATTCTATGCTTATGGTGAATGAAAAAATTACAATTACATGGTCAGGGAACGATATTGGTTTCGAATATATTAGTGCAAAATTTACCGTAATTACTCTAGTCAAAAAATTTCAAGAAAATAATCATATTTCATGAAGGATTTTCGGGTCTTCCACCGGGTCAGAGGTTCCATGTTGGCCGACGTTTCGATGCCCGACTCGTGCATCGTCTTTAGGGTTGATGTTGAGTTCAACCCTCAAGACGATGCACGAGTCGGGCATCGAAACGTCGGCCAACATGGAACCTCTGACCCGGTGGAAGACCCGAAAATCCTTCATGAATCAAATACGCCGGGAAAGCACCAGAAAATACTCATTTTATTTGAAAGTGGTGAAGTAAAGAGTAGTTGGGCGTACTCAAGCCAGCGACATAAATTAAATCCAGAATCCAAATGATTTTTAACAAATGGTCAAACAAGTGATAAGTGAACATGCATTCGAAGGAAGAGACAATGTTTTATTGCAAGAAGCTCATTTAAAAATAGTTCAATCCTTAATCTCCGCAATGAGATAAAAATCGCATCAGTAAGGATTCAGCACTCATATCCCTAATGATGAAGCAAAATACACCTTATGTTAAGGTGTATGAATACTCTGAGAGTTTGGAGGGTTTGACACCCCACGCCTAAGAAAATTACCTCTGCTCAATATTTTGTAACATGATAAAATATTCGCATAAAATTCATGATTGGTGCGACTTTCTGACACTAAACCCTCTTTCGGAAAACGGTGATGTTTGAACACTTGTCATTTTTGTATTATCTGACATGAGCGTCATTTACACAACAGGGCCGCCTTTTTTTCGGCGCAATTGCCGACGGTTTGAGGGAGTGAACAGTGGGAGGATGACGGAGTTAAGACCTTCATAATCTCCCATGTTACGCGGCTTAGACGTCTCTGAGAATTTTTAAGGAGGGAAAAATGACGCCCCAAACCCGCCCAGACCTCCGCCACCCAGCGCTGTAAAAACACCGACGCCGAATATCCCCTCTGGCATGACGTGGACGACGCCGAACGGGGAAAATGACCGTTTCGTAAATGACGTCCTCACGCGGTAAGGGTAAAACCAAACACGGAAAGAACTAAACTGCCGGCTATTTCCGTGGGTGGGGGTTGATGAAAGCGGGAGACAATACGCCTCTTGTTGTTTCCCCCAATGTCAAATACCTCTGCTTACGAATATCTTCTAACTAGTTCTTACCGATACCGAATGCCGATGAATCTGAGGCTCGTCGGAACATGCTGTACACCGTATAGGCTTAGCTTCAAAATATTTAATGGTGAATAAATTAATAATAATTAAATTTCCATAAAAGAGATATGGGTGTCGTAACTTTTTACCACCAGAATTTTCACACATTAACAAAATAGCCCAGCGCCCTCAAAATCTAAATTTGACCATTCTGAACAGAAAACCAAAAAGAATATAACAAGCAAAGAGAAACGATAGCAAATTTAATCAACAGAGCTTTGGAAAATAAGTAGATATCACGAAATATACAATACTAAGATATAAGAGTGTCGTAACTTTTTACCACCAGAATTTTCACATATTAAAAAAATAGCCCTGCGCCCTCAAAATCTAAATTTGACCATTCTGAACAGAAAACCAATAGAATATAACAAGCAAAGAAAAAATTTGCAAATTTAATCAACAGAGCTTTGGAAAATAAGTAGATATCACGAAATATTCAATACAAAGAATAAGAATATACTACGCAATTACATTTCTCGAGACTGATGGTAACGGAAACTCGCCATCATAAACACTTTCGAAATGTTGAGGGATATACGTAATTTACAGGGTGCTCACTACAAAGGAGATAATTTTGTAAGATCATTCTATCGAAACAGGCTAAAGAACTCCATGGTACAATCGTTGCTGAACCATCTGAGCAGCAACTGAAAGATAGAGATTAAAAGCATAACCACGCCAAATTAATTCGTCAATTGAACATTATTAACAATTCTAAAACAATAATTAATGATTCAAATCAAAATCCATCGATTAGCGTGAAGTATCCAGCAACAAATTATTAAATTGCTACCACAAAGCCAGAGTACCTACATGCAATCAATAGAACGAGTGGGTCAATCTTCCGGTAAAATCAACAATGAATGTGTTATTTGCCTATTTACACATTTCTTACATTTCACTCAAATATTCCAAGCAATTTCTAGACAATTACTTAACGAAATGAAATGCAGTGATTTAAGACGAACCGCTAAATTTATAGAGCCTCAGTTCCATGATGCAGGGGTACTTCAGGTTTTTGGCTAATAATAGTATTTTTATACGAAATTTTGGTAATGTCCCAATTCTCTCTTCTCTGTAAATTATCTTTGTATGTGCTCATACCCAATCCTACTCCAAACATTGGGGGCAGCATGTTGAAAAAGTCGCCGTAATTAGCTCATAATGGAGGGATCATTCTAATAATTATTCGGAATAATAAAATGTTGAACTTTATCAACCACATTGTAATTTCAAAATTGCTTGACTATATATTTAATATCTAGAGTCTAATTAAATAGATTCAACTTAAACTGTTTATACCCATTCCAAGTCAATTCCATGGCATCATTGTTAGTTCATTGGCATAGTTATCTTTATCTATCGTGTTTTTCATCCTCTAGTAGCCATATCATCAATTTCCTTTTCCAATACTTTCCGAAATATTTTTTCCATTGGACGAAAAATGGTGTACCTAAGTGATAATTTCATTTAAAATTAATGAAAATACCGGGAGTTAGCAAAGGGGTAAATTATGAAGACGAAACCGTCCAGGACTACTATTATTTAACAAGTAATTTATTAACTAGGGGATACTTCCTAGGAGGGGGGTGGCAAAAATACATAATTGATACGATTTCAAGCTGATATTTTTCACTGCATCGTCCACTTGAAAAACTCAGATTTTGGTGGCAGAATATATTTGGTTACATCACTATATTTGAGTTAAAGTGATCCCAGCTGTTGGCAATTCTTGGGGGGAAATATTATATCTTATTACTCTGAACTATCCCTTATAATGCCACATGGGGTGGTTATCGATTTCTACAGACGTATAAATATCTAGTTTCTAGTTTCTTCGGTAGCATTTTACTATTGTAACTACATATTAAAAATAAATTTAAATGAAAAGTAGGTCATTTGCATCAAAACATTTTGGCATTGTACGAGTACACATAAATTTTGCCAAGTGTTTTTACTGATCCATTATTTCGAATCCCTGACAGGTTCGCTGTGAATTATAACGACTACCGCACGTTTCACTTCCACCTGGATTCTCCGTAGCCGCAGTCTTGTCTTCTTCCCTTGTTTCCCTTCCTCGGTAACCAATTCAGTGTCATAATCAACAGTGACGATCATTTACCCCAAACCCTAACGATCCAAACTAGGGTTCCACCAGCGGTCATCTTGTTGTCTCGATCGCCTATTCCCCATTCTCAATGACCCTCGTTTTCATAAGCTTGTACCCTTGATTTGCGATAATTGGCAAGTATTTCGAAGAGATTCCAACCCATCCCATGAAGGCTTTCTATGATTCTTATCTTAAGTTGCATGCGCAAACCCACCAATGAAACTTCGAAAAATTTAAGTACATATTACCCTAATAAAGCTGTGATTGACTGGAAGATTCCTGGTTTCCTCTTTCCCCCCGATCTAACATCCCTGCTAGGATGTTACTTTCTAATATGTGATACAAATGCAACATATTATGGATTAGCATAGCACCTGGACAGGTTTTTATTCTCATAATAAAAAATTGGCTCTGCATTGAAAATAGGGAAAACCTGTAAATTGTACTGGCAGTATATGGCATGCCCATTTTTTAATGAAGAAATCAATCTTTGGAATCATCTCCAGGCTCATTTTCCTGTGACAAATGTAAACGATTATTATTAGGTAATTATCGGTTAAGGTAGGTTTTTGGATGGACACAACTATCAAAAAAGAGAAAGGTCAATTGTAAAAAACTAACAAAATTATTAACCAACCAACTAATAATTTTGGCTGGTTGGTTAATAATTTTGTTGGTTTTTTTACAATTTACCTTTCTCAAGGAGGAGGGAGTTGATGACGGGGACGTTGAGTAGGGATGCTAAGACAAGACTCGTAAAAACTCTGATATGGAGCGTAGCTATGTACGGCGCGGAAACGTGGTTACTGAAGCAGGAGGATAGACGTAGATTGGAGGCTTTTGAAATGTGGGTGTGGAGAAGAATGGAGAAGGTGAAATGGACCGAAAGGAAAACAAATGAGGAAGTACTGGAGATGGTGGGTGAGGAGAGGGGTTTGTTGAGAGAAATCCTATGGAGGCAGGAAAAATGGATGAAAGGCATATTGAGCGGTAGTGGGATGTTGAAGGTGGTAATAGAGGGGAGAATGTTAGGCAAACGAGGAAAGGGCAGGAACAGGATAGGGATGAAGGGAGGAAAGATGTACACAGAGATGAAGAGGGACCCGATGTAGAGTAGGTTGCTGGATTGTGTTTTGTTTGGAGTTAAAAAATATTTATTTGATAGTTGTGTCCATCCAATAACCTACCTTAACTGGTAGATTACCTAATAATAATACAATTTACCCGTCAAATCATGGAGTTCGTTCTGCTTCACCCTGTATATAGTTTAATTACATATATTCAGTTTCTGGTAACTCGTTTAAAATATATTTAATTTTACATTTATGTTATCCATCATTATTACTTGCCATACTCTTCCAGTTTGGGGAGTAAAAAGTTTTCCAGTATCTCACAATGGCGCACAGAGTTCACAGTAACAGCTTAATGCGTCGAATTAAATACGTTGAATACATGTCAAGCGTCAGAGAAGTTCAGGGAAATTAGTCAACTGTCAATTTACTGAAAAATGACAAAGGCGAAGGAGTAACCAGAAGTTTGGAAAAGCCTAAATTAATAAATTCCTTCTTTCAAAGCGTCTTCACTAATATCTCACAGAATAAACCCTATAGCATACCAAATCGTGACGGTCAACCAATGCCCATAATTTAAATCTTATAAAATGGAATAGAACGTTTGCTGAAAAATATTAAGCCCAATACATCCTCCGGGCCCGATGAAATACCTTCTCGTATATTTAAGAACCTAGCTTCGTAAATTGCGCCGTATCAAGAAATAATATTTAATGAGTCGGTGGTAGATTCCAGATATCTCAGAAGACAAGCTTCCCAGAGATTGGAAAACGGCTAACATAACACTAATATCTAAAAATGAAGACAAGAAGGAATCGTTCTATTTACCTTACATCCATTTCGTGCAAGGTTATGGAACATATAGTTGCCACTTCGATCGTGAGACACCTCGATAATCAGAAGTTATTAATGAAAAATCAACATTGTTTCCGAAAAGGTAGAATGTGCGAGACACAACTTGCCCTTTTTTGTTCCTGAGTTTCTTATTTCGGGAGAGAGCAATGTTCCAGTGGACGCGATTTTTCTAGAATTTACGAAAGCCTTCGACAAGATACCACATTGTAAACTACTCATAGAGCTAGAACCAAATGGCATAGATAATATCCGGGGTTGGATTAAATACTTTTTGAATGGTCGGAAAAAAGGAGAAGTGATAGCTGGATTTAGCTCAAATACAGTAGAAGCTACTTCAGGTGTTCCCCAAGTGTTCAAGTGTTAACGGACCACATTTATTCCTACTTTATATTGATGGCATTGGCTCCGTAGCCAATAGTAAGATACGTTTATTTGCTGATGATGCAGTGGTTTTCCGTGATATCCGTGATCCTAAGGACACAGCAGCTTTGTCAAGGCTAAGCTAAACATTAAAATAGGAGGGGAAAAAATAGAGCAGGTAGAACAGTTTACATATCTCGGAAGTGTTTTGGACCAACGCGGTCAAAGTAGTAGGGACGTAAGGCGAAGAATTGCACTAGGCAAGGAGGCTCTCACAAGGAGGGAGCTGATGACGGGGACGTTGAGTAGGGATGTTAAGACAAGACTCGTAAAAACTCTGATATGGAGTGTAGCTATGTACGGCGCGGAAACGTGGTCGCTGAAGCAGGAGGATAGACGTAGATTGGAGGCTTTTGAAATGTGGGTGTGGAGAAGAATGGAGAAGGTGAAATGGACCGAAAGGAAAACAAATGAGGAAGTACTAGAAATGGTGGGGGAGGAGAGGGGTTTGTTGAGAGAAATCCTATGGAGGCAGGAAAAATGGATGAAAGGCGTATTGAGCGGTAGTGGAATGTTGAAGAATGTAATAGAGGGGAGAATGTTAGGCAAACGAGGAAAGGGCAGGAACAGGATAGGGATGTTGGACGGAGGAGGAAAGAAAGGAGGAAAGAAGTACACAGAGATGAAGAGGGACCTGTTGTAGAGTAAGTTGCTGGATTGGGTTTTGTTTGGAGTTACAAAATACTTATTTCGTAGTTGTGTCCAACCGAAAACCTACCTTAACCGGTATATTACCTAATAATAAGTAACAATTTTCCACTAGATAAGTTCGATAGTACGACCGGGTTTTGATGTATTACATCATCTTCAGGTGTGAAGATGATGCAATACAGCGAAACCCGATCATATTATTAAACTTATCTAGTGTAAAATTGTTACTTTTTTTCTTCATCATGTATTATTAGCTCGATCGTACTTCGAACAACGTACAACGAACAGATTGATTTAAGATGTACATTTTACCAGGAACGATAAAGGACTAGAAGAAGAACGTTGTCCGTCCGCGCTTGGAGGGAAAAATATTTTGGATCAAAAGTAATCTGGTAAGTAAGCAACCCCTGCCACACACCCTATCAGGGGCTTGCAGGGTACTATGTGAATAAATAGAGGAATAAAAAATAAATAAATGAATAAAATGAATTTCAGTTAAATCATTACTGAAAATGTATACTATATACTGACAAAAATATTTTTGTTTTAATTGGCGAATCTAACCTAGATTTAAGTTTTCAAAAAACGAACCCAAGGCTGATTAAGTATATCTGAACCAAAGATGGAAACGAAAAAAGAAAACCATGAACACAAATTGTTAAAAGAAGATAATGAAAACCAGTAATGATTTACTTGAGAGGAATGAAAAATTAAATGCCTTTTATTTCCCTAAGACTTCATTTAAAAGTATGCAACAGCTCTCGACGTTGTAAATACAATAAAATGTTATGCATTGAATTTTTGCAGAACGCGCGCTAAAAATGCCACGCGGGAGAACAGCACGTAGTTCATTGAATTGGCGACAGGGGCCTCGCCAGAGTGAACTCTAAGCGCAACCCTATTAGAGATTGTCATCGAAATAGTTCTCTAAAAAGACGAGTACCAGAGTCATGAGTGGAGGAAAATACTCATGATATCTACTATCGGTAGTACTTTTTTCAAACTACTCATCCTTATATGCATGTTATATTCTATATGAAAGAAAGAAGCTTACTTTGACAAAGATTTGGGGAGTCGTAGGAACCATATAATTTTCCCTTTTTAGAAGTAACATATCTATTTCTCTTCCTTGAAGAGAACTAGATGGTGTCTATGCCGCTGTCATTTTTAATGACAGTTGCTCCAAACTATTCTTAAACCAGATCCCTCATCCTGGTTCAGTGCCTAAGTGCATACGTGCCTCCTCTGGAAGGATGTCGGTGGGTGAAAGACAGTTTTCTTCTTACACCGCCTCGAGTAAAATAATGTACACATTTTCCTGTAACCGGGTTGCTTCCACTCTGCCCTTTTATTCACGCGGGTTCTACTATGAGGTGTTTGATTCTCCTATTTTCAAACATTTGCTTCATTATATCAATTAAAAATTAAATAATACGCCTTGAACAATTTTATGTATTCAGTAACTGATTGGATACTGGAGAGAATTGAGAAACCTGCATAAGAAGCAGGGCTCAAGTATCACATTTTTGCTACGTCTAATCACCAGTTGTTCAAATAAGATCTGTTATTTGTATTAATGAAACTATGCAATGGCTCCGCAATATATTTCTTTAGCAAAGATTTTTTCACCAGCAAATAGCTGTCCTTCAACGTTTTAGCTTTAAACGTATTTCAAGTTCTCCGACGAGAGAGTTTGGAATATACTTTCAAAAACCTCCTCTTTTTTTCATAACGTACAACATATTAAGGAACATAAGGTTGAATATTACGTTATTGAAGAATAAGTTAAAATAGGTTTTACATAGAATAGAGAACAAAGTTCACAATTTTGTTAAGTAATTTGGAAAAAAATTGGGCGCAGCAGTAGTAGAAAGGGTATTAGGACTTCCTTAGATTTGCTGTAGTCAAAAACATAAAGAAGGCATTAATATAAAGCTTAGTGTCATATTGATTCAAAACCTGGTGTTTGAGGCTGAAGAATAGTTTAGATTTTTTAGAAAATTGATAGGCTTTTGGTAATTAGGCGTGGAGAAAATATTTTGGATGAAGAGGAAGTAAAAGGACGAATATTTACACGCGCGATGGGAGAGGAGATGAAGTTGTTGGTGAAATTCAAAGTAAGCGGAAATAGTGAACAGCGATGATATTTTGAGGTAGTTAGGTATTTTAGGCAGTGATAGTAAGATTAATAATGGCTAATCGGGGATAGAGAAAGAAGAAAAGAGTTTTTTTTTGGATGCCATGAATGAGTATATAAAGTATGAAGAACTGATGTAGTTTAAAATTTACAACGAAGTAATTTAAGTAAGTAATGATCAAGTAAGTAATTATTTTTAAAGATAGTCCAAACATTCTTTAATCAGAAGACTTCTAATGACGATGTAGAATTCAGCTTACATCGTGCATTATAAAACATAATCGGTGGGCCATAAACATGCATTTAGTCATATCTATAATTGCTCTCACATAACTACGCAAATATGAATTATGAAATGGAAGAGAAAATTATGTAAAGACCAAGAAAACTAATTTGTGCACCTTTGTGGTTTCAAATTCAAACTTATGAAAGCTGTTTCTCATAGATAGTCGACCATATACAGGGTTTGCGAGAGTATCGATTATTTTTAGTTGAAGGATCATCTGCAGAAGCACTCTAGACGCTAACATTATTGCGTAGAAAGTATTTATATTAGGAATTAAATATAACTGGCCTATTTTTTCTAACTTTATATTTAAAAGTGGACTTTTAGTTTAACAAAAAAAATAAACAATTGATAATTTTTACAATTTATGAATATGTTCGAATATGCATACTTTCTCAATGGGCAATGGACATAATCAACTGCAGTGGTAAGTCATTTCTCAGAAAATGGGTCCAAATCCTTGATCTCAAAATGGCGCATAGGGGCGGCGCGATATCGCTGCCTCAGCATAAAAAAGCTATTTAATGACCATTAAAGGTCTGCTAGCACGACGCCAGAACTATTCTAAGCACATGGACTTCAATTGGCATTCCTATTATGGAGATCCAAACGAAAATTTGAAATTGCTCTGGGTTGTGTACGGATTGACTTCCTATTCGCACGGTTAAAATCACTACAATGGGAAATACTAATTCTGTACGTGTAGAATTAAAACCCACAAGGATTTTTAAATGTAGTGACCATCAATCCTACCCGAGAACTGGCTATCAATTCCCTTCCGGAGACCAAATAGTAATGCAAAAGATGATGTTGCACCTAAAACCAGAGTCATATCACTGCCAAATGCCTAGATTTATAACAACTAATTACCTCTCAGATAAATGAATCTCAAATACAGGCAAATAATTGCACAAATAACTTCTCAAATAAACAGGAGACGAAATCATTGAAGACAGTTGTAAAATTATAACAAAGAAATTGGACCGATGATGTCGAATATCAATCATTACTATTTTAGCGAACATGTTGAATTGAATTGGATTGAAACTCGTATAACGGCCTGCCTATGAAAGAAGATGCAACTTTGCGTGTAATAACTGAAGCAGGTGAAAACTTTGAAGACCAAAGTGAATGAACACATGTATAGAAAAATAGCAGGTTTAAGTGTAATTGTGCAATTGGCCAATGAAGTTGAGAGTACTCTTCCATGTGACTGTCTCCCGCGTGATGAATGCCCCTTACTATGGATCTTTATTTTTTAACTTTTATTTTTTGGGTACTCTGCGATCTAGGGTGTTTGGACCTGTCTTATATATATATATATATATATATATATATATATATATATATATATATATATATATATATATATATATCTCAAAGAGCGTACCTCAATGAATTTTACTTAAAAATGCGTAATGGCCACGTTATTTCTACTATAATGTTCTTAAATGCCATAGTCATTACACCAACTTGAGATATGCAAGCGTTCGCGTCAGGCTTCTAGAGTTAAAATTGATGTAACTACGCAACAAGGCCAAAGTTATTTCTGATAGAATTTCAGAAACTGCCTCTGAATCTTTAAAATTAAATAATTCATGAAAAATTAATTACATTAGTTTAAAGGCCATAGTAATCAACTTGCATTTTAAAAATACCAAATGTGACGTACGTTATGTATTAATAATTGAATATTGGGTATTATATGTTTAGATTGAGCAAGGCTCCATATTAAGTACAAGTATATCCATTGCCATTTAACGCTACATCTGTACTTGGATTTATTGCAGGTAATCAATAAAATGCAGTATTATCAATCAAGTACACACGAATGCACAAAGATATTGGATGAATATCCGAGTGCAAATGTTGATATTAGGTGGTTAAATGTACAATTAACTTTTTAATGCTCAACTGTTGCGTTGAATAACAGAGAATTCCGAACGAAATATAGATGAAACTGTGTTTGTTTTTATGCTTGTCTGTTCTGTACCTCTAAAAAAATGTATACAACTATATCAATCTTAAAGTATTGAATTTATTAATAACAAAAGCACTTTCTAGCACCTAGTACTGAATACCATTACCGTTTCTTACCGTTTCTTACTTACAGAGGGAACCAAAAAAAATTGCATGTACATTTCATTATTTTTCCCTTATACCTTTATTTAATCTTCTAACTAGCATTTGACGAATCCATAACATTAATGAACCGTATTTTAACGAAAGACACACTTATGAAGAGCATATATTTGACCTATTACAACGGATAATTATACCATGCTATCAGCTTTTCGTGATATTCAATATCAAGTAAAATGAATCACTGCTAATCACCTGGTACTTACGCAGCGGAAAATTTTCAGTATTCTCATAAGTGACCATTATTGGCGTATAATTTTAACTATGAATTAGCTTAAGGAAAGTTTCGATTTTTTTACTTTTATTCCCTAAAGAACAAGTACTCAAGTGATTAAAGGATAGTAGTTATAACACGCTTAAAATATTGAGCATATTTCTCAAATCTACAAGTCAGTTAACAATTCTTGGAAATTTTCGCATGCAGGTATGGTTATAAATGGTGAGTTAATTGCGGTTATTTGGCAGCCAATACGCAATATTTGATTTAAGGCTGTTTGTATATGAATTTTAAACCAACTTATTATTTCGAGAAACGGGTTTCTTATCAGAAGAACAATAATATCTTTGAATGCAAAAATGCTGAGAAAATGGCCACATTTAGCATAGAAACGTAAGAAAATTATTTGTTAAATATGATACCCAAAAATTAGCTGTATCATCAGCATGTGTGTAAATAATGATGTAACTTGCTTTATTTCGTAACAGCTATGGTATAGTCAAAGGCATGATAGATTTCGTTAGAGCGCTTGAATTGGGAAAAACGAATGCATATATTATAGAAAATATGGGTAGATTGGAGGTTTAGGCGACTTATAAGCAATTTCACAATGTCTCAGAGAGAGTGACGGATGGAAAGTCAGAATAAACAAATATGGAGTAGTAAGATATGGGTGTCCATTATCACTTGTGCAGTTCAACTTATATGTGAAGAAATGATTAAAGAGGCATGGAAATAACTGGAGATAGGAGTGAGAATCGTGGGGGATACATAAAAACCAGTTAGGTTTGCGGATGATCAAGCTTTGGTTTGTCATTCAGCCAGGGAGTTCAAAACTTTGCTGAGCGTATTGGAAAGCCAATGCGATAGGTAGAGGATGAGAACAGATCTGGCTAAACAAAGGCTATGCGGCTTTTGAGAAAGAGAAACGCTAAGTTAAACATTAAAATAGGAGGGAAAAACATGAGCAGGTGGAACGGTTTCTCCAACACTTTAATTTGAAGCGTGGTTTTGCATGGCGCGGAAGCATAGTCATTGAAGAAAGACGATGGCGCATATTGGAGGTTTTTGAATTGTGAGAGTGGTGAAGGATGGAAAAGGTGACACGGTGGGGGAGAAGAGAGAATTGTTGGGAGAAATCTAAAGGAGGATAAATCAATATTTCCAAAACAGGAAATATTGATGCAGAGCATTTTGATTAGCAATGGATGGTTGAAAACTGTGATAAAGGGGAGAGCGTTAGATAAGCGAGGAAGGGGTGTAAACACATGTAGGATAAGCATGTTCGACGGATGGAAAGAAGGAGTTAAAGAATTGAAGAAGGGCTTCTTGTAGTTTCGGATACTAGGTTGTGTATTGTTAGGAGAGGCAAGGAAAATATATCCTTTCAATGGTTGTGTCCATCAAAGGACTTCTTAACCGGCAGAATACCAATGATGATGATAATAATTAGAATAAGCGCTAATGATTCAAAAATGATATCCACATTTCCATATCCGAATTCCTTATGGCATCATACTGCTGATATTAAAAAAAACACAGTAATCAACCCGAAGGTCGGTTTAGTAGGTAGCTCACCCGTGTACCAAGCCCGACGGCGTGTGAATATTCACACATCAGGGTAGGGGGGCCAGTTCCTTTCCCTGTGCCGGTTATGGTTTCCCAGGAAGACTGGGTACCCGAAAAATCAACTAGCTTGGGTGGAGCTGCAGGTGCCCAAAGTGCCTTGCCCGGGAATCGAACCCGGAACCCTCTGGTCAGCAGTCCAACGCTCTACCCGCTAGACCACCTCGACCCGCAGTGCTGATATATTATCCAAAATATACTTTGCTAAAAATTAAAAAAGAAATTGATTGCAATTAATTCCATGCCCGGTTTAAGTGCACTAAAGCCAAATCGCATCTCCATGCCCCTCCGACCCGATCAGGTCTGATGATTGGACATGATAGTGATATAAGCTGACAAGGGAATAAAATATTCCTTCGTAGTCGCAATTCGGTTCCTCTACAACACTGCACATGTTTTATTTGAAATACTGACCAACTGCGATCAACCAAAGATAAGACTTTTACATTTAGCGAGTATATCCTACTGCAAACTACATAAAAGCAAGCACAGATTTTAAGTCCAAAATTAAAAAAAAATAAATTATAAAAATACGGACACCCAACATGAGCAAAGGGTAACCCTGAAGATTTATCACCCCCTCCTAACAAGAGAGATAAGAAGCGGAAACTGAAAGAAATATCTGAACGTTCTCCATGTTGTTCACATTTCGAAAATCATCTCCAAATCTCTCTCCTTACAATCTAATGCAAAATTATTGTTGTATTTTAAGACTTTCGGCACGTGTTCCCATACATATGAATAATTGTGTAAAAAATACTATTCACAAAAGCTAAACTAAAAGAAGAGTTAATCTACATGCAGGGCTTCAGAGACTTCAACTTTCCAGCAATGGCCATACAGCATTGAGGGTACATCCGAAACAGGGTAAAGTTGCATTCTATCATAATATTAAAGTGATAATATGCTCATCTAATTCCAATGAAGACTTTTTACCTCTACCCAGGAAAATATTTTCTAAATGTGACTGCAGTATTCAAGGGAAAAATAAACATTTTCTTATGCACTTAATTCTCTGAATAATCAATATTATTCCTTCCCGAAATATCTCTACGACCATACATTTTGAGTCAGAGGTTGCATGAGGAAAGTTTATATCCCAAACATGAAATAACAGTGATCAACTAAAAAGTTTGTTTGACAGTTGAGGGAAATTACCACCTCTTAGCCATAATTAAATTCCCACATATGGCAAAATGAGAATTCCTTTTTCTGTAGTACCGACTGAGATTTCTCATGAAAATTCTGGGACACAGAAAATCTCACTACTTGAGTTTTACTGAATGTATTCAAAGGCATTACCCAGGTTTGAAGTTCGGACCGGATCAGTGGCCGAACGCTCTACCCACTAGTACTTGTATACGGGGCCACCACCACATTCCTTGGGTACGAGAAACACCTACGCCAGGAATCATTTTACTAAGGCGTCACCTGACTCTGTTGTCTCCCCTAAGTAAATGGCTCGGTGGCTAAACCAGGCGCCATGCATTCGAGCCTCGCCTCGTGCACGGATGCCGTGCGCTGATTTAATGGGCCATAATGTTAAGTGTTCAGGGTGCGAAATGACCTCCGCAGACGGAGAATCTAAAACGTTACTTCCATTGAGATCCTCATATATACGGTCGAATGGAACCATCATGGTTAACTGAGAGGATTCAGTAACAATGATATCACTGAACCCTTACTCTTTCACGCAAGTCAATGGTAACGCGCGAATAGGATATAATACTTCCTCGGCTATCTCTACATCGTTAACCTCTAAATGGAAGACACACACCGCTTGGAATCCTGCTATAAACTTTACTATACTCGTTTATTTAAGAATTCTACTTTGAGCTAGTCAAAAATATAAGGATAAGATCAAATAAATATGTACATTTTATTAAGAAAATGAAATATTAAAAAAAATCTAAATTCCCTATCTGACAACATACCATCAAACGTAACTTTTGAATTAACTGCATACTAAAACTTTGAGGGGAAATGCCCTTACCAATTATTTCCCATGCCCCATATCATATGAAATACGATCACGTACGCTAAACAGTATATGCAATAATTTTACCTTAAAAATACACTTTTTGGTCAAGTGAAATTGAAGTGGCCATAAAATTTTTGGGCTCAGCCATACATTGATTCGGAATTCCCTATATAAGTACACGATTTCAATACATTTTACCGTGGTCTTAAGCTCCTTGCAAGTATTGACCAAACCAGATCTATTTAGTAGATTTAAAATGGTATTCATAAAATGTTCCAAAATATGTACTGGAAAAAGTTTAATTAAATACCAGTTCATACGATTTCTACATCATTTTCAAAGCCCCATACCTTGCAATATACCAGAATAATTAAAATACTTCTAATGCACTACTTATAAATGACTATGAACCTTACGGAAATGGTTAAACATTGATCTTCTAGGTTAGCAAATAATATTCTAAAGCCTTATTTTAAGTTAAAGTTCATCTAGTTAATACGCTGAAGCTTCTAGTCGTGGCTGAAACAAGGATTCACTCGTGGCTGAAAAAGAAATTCGTTGCAAACCCTTGATATTCCACCTAACGCTAACTTATCCGTACTTCACACGCCCATCAAAAACATTCACATGACTTCTACGTGTACTTTGCCACCCTCTTCCATCAATGGAACTTATTCCATCCCTCTCCGGAACTATCCCACAAAACCAAACACAGTTTACGCTCTCCTTCACTTTTCCTAGATCACCACATCCACCCTCCCTTTCGTTTCGACTATCCATTTCCACACCTTCATTCAGCCCCTTACATTCCCTCCATTTATTCCCACTTCGACGACGGTCTGAACCTCACACCCTTACTACTCCCCGCCCCGTCCTCTTTCCGTCCAACCTTTCGGCCACCGGGCATCATTTGAAAAAGGTCCCACCCTCTCCATACTCCACCTCTTCATCTCCTTCCCTTTTACTCGCTACTTCTTCCCTGCCTCTCGTTCACCCACATGGACACCGGAGTCCCTCTCGACTCCCTCTCCACTACCTTTACCACCCTCCCTCCAGCTGCCAAGGGAAACGGACGGACACACACAACCTCCCCCTCTCTGCCCCACCCACCCTGCCCTGTTACCCTCCCACATATTCTCCCTACCGCCCCTCGCCGGCAAATCCAACTTCCCTTCGTCCCAGCCCCCTTCTCCCCCTCCCTCCATCCCTCCCCTCTCTCTTTCTCCCTCTGCCTCATAGAAAGGCAATTTGGACGGCCTCCAGGAGTCTTTCAATCCAGGAACTGCTGCTCATTAAAATATGCAAATGTGTGTGAGCGGCACGGAGAAGCGATATGTTTACGACCATGTGACTAATGCGGTGGAAATATTAATGTGGACGTGTGGGGGGCCGCTGCGAGCGTGTGAGTATGTGTGTGTTTTTGAATGCGAGCTCGTCTCTCTCTAATCCCTTCCCTACTGGTTCCTCACCATCCCGAAAACCTTCCTTCCACTGTGATATCCTACTAACCCTTTTCTCCAAACGCCTAACCTCCTAGGTCACTCCAGCGCTTGCCTTTCAGTTCTTACTTCACACTCCGGCTTCACAAATGAACATTCGGAATTTCCGCTATTGCGAAGGAAGCGGTTGGAAGGAAACCGCATACCTCGGCGCAAGTAGTTTCCGATCTATGGTACATTTCCGAAAGTTAGATTTTCAGACAAACCGAAGGCAAAATCGAGAGTGGCAGAGAGCTTAGAAGCGAGGTGAGAGCGAGAGCAGAGAGCAAAGATGGTCGCCACCGATAGCAAGATCCTCGGAAGTGAATCTTTCGGAATAGTAATCACCGAATAACACGTGTTACCTAATTGAACTTGAATCTTAAATTTGGATGGCCAATCCAAGCTCGTAACAATGATAGAGGAGGAAGTGAAGAAAATATTTGTGTACGTTTAACTTGTAAACGTTTTGTTCCGTATCCTATATCAGTGTGCATAAATACTATATCCGGTATCTTATTTCACATGAAATTCCGAGGAGCACGCACGCCAAATCTTTGCTTTGTCTTTCGGATCATTCCGACATGGTGGATCTAAAATGTTTCGTTCGTCAGTCAAAATCCACATCGCGGGCGACGGCTTTTCATCTCAACTTGTTCCCAGGTCACCTTGGGGTGTGATAGCTGTCCCTTTTTCAAACGGAATCTCCACTCTTAATGAAGTGTTCCAAAGGAAGGAGGGATTTGTGAAAGGAATCCAGATCTTAGCCATAAAGCCTTACGAATAAGAAATGTTAAAATACCTACGTTCATCGAATTCATGGAGTGTGATGGCGTAAGAACAATTCACATTTATCCATGAGTAAATACTTCTTTGACTAGTATTCAAAGCCCCCTACGGCCCATCCTCGCAGTGACTCTCGTAGATGATGGCACAGGAGAACAAAATAAGGCGTCACACAAAAATCAATTTTTTTGCATAAAATATTTAAGGAGCGAGAATAGAAAACGAGTAGTGTAACATAACTGGCGTATCTTTCTACGGTTGTACGTTATGAACGGAGAAAGAAACGGAAAAATTTGTAAACAAGTAAAATATACCTGTATACAGTGAAATCACTTTTCGATTCTAATGCATAGAAGTAGACGAACAAACTAAGGGGAATATATAAGTGGAGAGAAACATAATTAGGAGTTTTGTAACAACTGAACTTGATGAATAGAGAAGAAAAAAATGGATAGGAATGGCATTTATAAGATTTTGGAAAAATTAATTCTGTATGGGGCCAAATTTCGATAAATCCCTTTCGGCTAGCGAGAGTAAATCCTAATTTCAAGCAATGAGATGAAGTAAGCTTAGCTCAAATTTAGTTAAAACATGGATCAAAGACAAAAATTGTATGAGGACTTCCATAACTAATTCCATCTTTGAGCTATACGCATCATGCGCGCCCTAAGTTCTGACAGGGGTTTTAGGCTAAGTCAAAAAGGCTATTTGCATTTTCCGCTAATAGGCTTCCTGACCTGTGGCAGGTTCAAGTGTGGTAACGTGAAATGTTTGGAGTTATTCAAAACCGTAAATTCTTGTGAAGTGATTCCTGTCCTGAAGAATCTTCTCCATCAATATGAGCGTTAAAAGTGAAATAGCTGGTTCTGGCACGAACGAAGAGTGAGGCAGCATTCCACTATCAACGTGCACCATCATATTTTTCTACCTTATCACCCGTAATTTGTTCATAAATTTTAAGGCATAGAATTTTGGACACTTAATTGAGCTAATAATACTGACTGCTGACTTCTTTCAAGCACTGTCACTTTTATTGCAAAATTAAAGGCTATCCAAATGGTCGTCTTTGAAAACTTCTCGTTTATCCTGTCCATCTAATTATGTTTGCCTGAATAACTAGCGTAGAAGGACTAACGGGGAAGCAAAAATATAAATACGCTAAAGGGCTCTTTCAGTCTTACCCTACTTGTTTTTGTGTGTATGGGCTATTTCAAATAATAAATAACTTCACAGAAATATACAAAACGGTGGTTATGATAAATTGAAAATTTCCTACTCAATGTATATGCAATGACAATCATAAAAGCCTATCAGGATTACCTCCTTCATTCTTTAATACGCAGTTTTAACTCCTCCCATTAACTTCGTATTCACATCTGGAGATGGCAAAGTGATTATAACTTATGGTAAGGTAACATCTATTTTCGGATATTTTTTCCGGCAAAACTTTCAAACAGAAGTGGTGGCGCTTGTCTGTAATCACAAGCCACAAAGGAAATCCTTGCCAGGAGACCATTTTCATCCTATGATTATTTCATACACATGAATTATATTTTCAAATTTCTTGAGAACGCCTATCTTGTGTTGTTTACGAAACAGCATAGAAAGTAGAATGTATGTTTTCTGCCGCGTCAAAGTATGAATTTAATAGCGCGAGAACGACAAAGAAGGGTTACACATGTATAATCTAAAAGAATTTTTTATGGCGGCTGAGAAACTTCAGGGCCACGAGTGACGGCAAACATTTTCTCGTTGGTGCAATCGATTTTACTTGCCACCTTCGCGAATTAATATAACCTCAAGGAATCATCTACCCAGTAACTTCCCTGACTTTTCCTATAGGCCCCACGTAAAACCATTATGATTTATTTTCCCCGCTTAACCCTTCGGTTGACGTTGACACTATCCAAGCTCCTCTGAACTCTCTAATATTAGCCACGATTCATTCTGACCCATGGCAATGAAGAGGTATGAGTTAGCTACTATTTTCCCATCTTTTTCACCCCAGCCGTCGAACGTTTCACGCGGTTTTTCCTTCTTTGAGCTGCAAAAGGTGGGTTGGTAATTATGAGCCTGAAAACGTATTTAACACACCATCACAGGATCCACATATGTCCTGAATATGTGTTCTACATTTGATATTCGGAAAGGGCTGGTTCATAAAATTGTGGTAGCTATATTAAAAAGTCTCAATATTTTTTTATGCAACAATTTCAAACACCCAGTATTTGAAATAGAAATTGTCAATTATTCAATAAGAACGTATAAATGAATGCATGTCACGCTCAATCAGTGGAATTTTTTTTTAATATATTGTACGTATGTTGCTACAGACTGTATAATACATGTAAAACAAGCACAGCGCCCCTCATTGGTTGTCTCCATAATATAATTCAATAAAAGTTACAGTTAAATCACAGGGTTCTAAACTGATCATGGCTAAAAATTTGCCATATGCAGAGCAGAAATTGGAAAAGGTTAAAAAATGTCTTCCAATGAATCCTTGTGCACGGTCATTTTTTTGTATAATGAGCCTCCACCGAGGCTCCACTGCACCACCGAGTAACAAAAAACGGTTGTTAATTATAATGAAACGGATACGTATTTAAAGACCGTGTCTTGTATACCAGAGACGATCTTGTCACAACTAATGTTAGACTGAATTACATTAAATAATATTTCCTTAAGCCGTTAAATGTTTTAAATTAAGCCTTAAACCTTTTACGGCTTTAGGAAATACTATTTAATGTAATTTTAATGCAATTAGTCTAAAAAGAGGACGTAAGAAGCTCTATTTATCCATTTGACCCCTGATATAGTCACCATTATAAAATTAACGTCTTTAAATCGATATCTTAGCTTCAAGAAAAAGTCAAACTCGGCTAAATCCAGCGAATATGGTAGGTGCGGCAGGATTCATCTCCTCGAGCAAAAATGTCCCGAGCAGCAAGAATATTACGGTTTGGTGAATTGCCACAGTACAATGTTTGACAAGAAACACATCTTCTCGGGCTTTAAACCCAGAAGATTCTCCCAAACTATCTCTTCAAAAAAGTAAGTAATATAATCGCAGGTCTTTCAAAACCAAAGGTAATCAATATCATTATGCTTGTTGGACTTATACTCTCATCGCACAATTGTCGTGTTATTATTGAAATGTATGACTCTTTTTCCTATTGTCTCACCAAGGGAAGTAGATATTTAAAAAAGTTGCATAGATATGTTGACAGAACATAGTCATATATAATCTCTTATAGTATAGTTATGTATAACCTATTACCATGAAATAATTTGTAGCCTGATGCTTGGCATCCCTTAGCGATTTCTCTTTAGACAAACTACTGTGACTCAGAACGTGGACAGTGAATTTCTTGAAGAAGTTTTCAACGCAATAATTTCTCCTATTTCAATTTTTGTAAAGTTCATTCGATGATGAATCATTCTGACCATTTTATCTAAGAAGTTGCCAGAGGGATTTTTACCACTTCGGAAATCACTAGGGCTAATTTGACCGACAGTGTTACGCTAATATATTAGAAGACACTGAGTGGTCACAAACTTTGATTCAGCATATGACAGAGGGTGAGCCACTTTTTACAATATTTTTAATGAACTGAATAAATGAGGACTGGGTTTCAATCGATGAAAAAATATTAGTCTGATGAAATTGTATGCCTGAGGAAAAAATAATACTGCGGGGACTGAACCCGACACCTCGGAGTAGAGTGCATTCAAACAAAGGCAAAAGTAGCCATTCCAATTCCACCCGTGGTTGGTAACGTTCTCTCATATCCTGGTAGAGGTATCCGTAACAGAGCGCAGTGGACACACGAGGGGTCGGGGAAGACGTTAAAGAGTGGGAGTAAGGTTATGGAAGGGCGAAGGAGTCCACAAGGGAGATGGGAGGGAGGAGCGAAAGAGTCCCGCGACGTGGGTGAGCGGAAGCGGCGTCATAATCCTGCTGCTAAATAGCATCTTGGCATCTCGGTTTCCTGAGCACACACGAAGAAGTTCGCACGGATTAAGAGAGCCGAGATGGGCCTGCACGGGCAAACAAAAGTGGGCTTAAATGATCAAAGGAATGGGGCATTGCTACTCCTGTTATTTAGTGGAATGGCATCTTCAAAGAACGCTCTCAGGCACTATTACTTAAGAATTCATTTCAATAGAAATCTAACTCTTTTCTCTAATTTATGCGACCATTAAAAATCTGGTGACACCTTCCTCTTATCGTTATAACATCAACAGAAACCCATAAAAATTGCACTTTTTGATCTACAACTAAAAAAGACCCAATTCCTTTTCCGTCACTGAGGTTGCTCCCCGCATTCCAATGGATGTGCGCATGACCAGCTTTGAGTATGTAAATTATATCGCGGTTTGTCTTATTCATAAGGCCACTTGTCAATTTGATTAAACCCCGAAAATAATTCTTTTTTGCAACTATCAATGCTATATCTATGTATTTGTCCCATGATCTTTGTTGCCGATGCCTTACTATTTGCGTACATTTTCACAAGAACATTTTCACGTACTACTAAATTCACAAAAAAACCATTTCTATTCAGCCATATTTTCGTTTGATGATCATTCTGCAATGTCCTCATCTACTCTTAAGATAACTCCACTTAATACTCGTCACCTTTTCCAATGACATTTTTCTAATTCGTTAGAGTACACCCGTTCACAGGAGTATTTTCACGAGCTGCTTCCTTAACTGAAAACAAAATGGTTTTCAGCACTGTTTCTTCTTCTTCAAGACGCCCAGCGTATTGAAGATTTCCGTATTATGATTTGGACACCCATCGAATTTCTTTCATTCCATTCATTACTCTTATCGGTGTAGAGTATTTCAAATTTTTCCATGCACTTTTCTTAAATTCTCACCTCACACTTCACCTTGTCTCAGCTTCCACCACCAACCAATCACGAAGCGTAGCAAAATAATAGTAATGTAGAACATCTAAACAGTTCAGATAATACAGCGAACGTGATGAGTTTTATTTACAATCAACCTACGCATGGCAATTTATTCACACACTAATTAATCTCAAATTTCCTTGTATTTTTTGTGATAATGACAAATATCTTTAAGTTTTGTGTCGCCACATGCCACCAATTGCCGAATTCATGACAATGGATGGGTCTTTGGATTTTTTTTTAATCCTCCCAGTTACGGAAAAAAATGAAGCCCTTGTCCGGAAAAAAAATCGCTTTTAATAACTTTGCCGCTGCCATGTGGTGTGCTGTAGAGTGCACAATGGTCGTTGATGATTTAATACTGCACTGAAAGGTGATGGCGCAGACCACCGGTTTCAAAATATCTGAAAAAGTAAATCTAATGAGAGCGAAGAGAAACGTTTCATTAGCGCCACTTCCGACGCCAGGTGCGACTGAAGCAAGCTTTTGTTTTCCAACTAATGTCGTGTTCAGCTCGTGAGTTTTTCATTTTTTCGTCTTCCCATCGGTTGCAGCAACGCGCATATTAAGTGCAAGCTCAAAACAATAGGCCGCTTTCATCTTTTATGGTTAAATTACCTACTTTCATGCGAGCCAATAACTCGGTCGGAGTTATGGTGTGTACCCAACCCTATTCAATGGGGTAAGAACTTCATCCGCTGATCGTGTTGAAATGGCGTAAGAGCAAGCGGGTAGCGGATCTTTCAACGTCATCTGTAGTTAGTGCTCCTCGATTCTCAAATGTATCCACGCGGCGTTAAAGTAAACAGTGTTGCTCTCATTTTAAATAATTTAGCAGAAAAGAGTTTTGGAGCGAGAAAAGTGTTCTTGTCGTTTTATCCAAGAATACGTTTTTCTTCAAAAAATACGGCTTCCCATAATTGTGTCTCCCAAAACAACACCTAATTTTTCTGATTCTGAAACCAAATAAGACAAAGTTTTGTGCATGAAATTAGTTGTTACACTTAAATTAAAATTTTTGGGAGAAGCGGTAAATAAACCTATCACTTATAAAACGTGTATTAACTATGGCGCAAGAAACACGTTTGCAACCGTTATGTTGGACTCACTGATTTTTGAATTCGAACAAAGCTGAAAAAATGTGTCGAATCTTACCTATCATTTGGTGACAACTAGTATTCGCAACCAGCCAAATCCAAGCCTTAAACCTTAAAAATTAAGGGCAGATCAGAAAATCCACACGTTATAATTGAATAGTTCACTCTTAGATATCTCATATAACAATCTTTAATTCATTTTTGACAAACATCCGGACATATGCCCTCTCCTTGAAATTTATTTTAGGGTTAGGCTATATGTTCAGGAGTCTATATTTCATAAAACGACAATACAAAATGTCCTTCGATGCTATAACAAATGATATCGAAGCTTAAAATTAAATGGAAAAGATTAACTGCTCTGTCATAGTGACAGGTCAATGAATTTTCATGAACCATCTTCTCCATTTACCTATATCGCTAGCTCAATCTACACTCAGCATGCTTTCTTTTCCTCAGCATCTTAAAGTTTTCCAACCTTTGCGCTGTAATCCTTCTTCTAAATCTCCTTTCTTGCACGCTCACAGCCACATATTTAAGTATCAACTTCTTTGTGTGTGGCGTGTATAGTTCGTTTAATCTTTACCGTAATTTCTCAAAATTTCTCAATGCAAGTAAATCAAAAATAAAATAGAGGCAATTGATAACGTTACTTCTTCAAGAGTACAATCCAACGAGGTACAGTAACTTACTATTAGTAGGGGAAGGAAAGCAATATTCTCTTGCTGGAAGCTCAATTGGTCTGATAGTGCACATTAATTTGAATGAGGCTTGGTATTAGGGAAAGCTATAATAGCACGAGTGTTCTGTTGTTTCCGCTCGCCAAAGTCTATTGAGCACAATGAAAAACAAAATGAAAGGAAAATATCGACCAAAATTTAATAGATGATCAATTTGGATTAAGAATAGGAAGAGGAACCAGAGAAGGGATATTAGCACTACGACAGATTTTAGAGAGAAGGATAGAGATTAATAGAAAGACATTTGTGGTCTTTATAGTTTTGGAAAATGCCTTTGACAAAGTTGACTGGAGACTTTTATTCCAAATATTGACGAAAAACGAGCTTCATTGGGAAGATAGAAGAATTATTTAAAGTTTGTTCAAGAAAGAAATCTGAAGTTGATATAAATGGATGCAGGAAAATAGCATAAATAAAAAGAGACGTAAGAAGAGGTTGTCCCCTATCCCTCTACCTATTTCATTTATTTATCAAGGAGGCAATTAACAAATTGAAAGAAAGAGCTAACGGTATTAAATTGAATAAAAGAAAAATTCACAGTACTCGCTTTAGTGATGATATAGCAATAATTGCAGTATCTGAAAAGGACCCGAATAAGATACCCAAAATACTATCCACAGAGGCCGAAGACTTGAAATTGAAAATAAAAAAAGAAGACCAAGATAGCGGTAATAGAAAAGGGAAAAGAAAGTGTCCAAACTGGCCTAAAAATATATATTGTACTTTCGTGGATCAGGTTGAAAATGTTTACCACCTGGGGAGTATTATTGACAGCAAATATACATGTGAGATCGACATTAAGAGAAGAATGGCCTTGGTGTCAAGTGTTTCAAAACGAGAACAATTCACTGGCCAATAGCCATATATTCATAGAAACCAAGAAAAAGTTCACCAAAATGTTCATTTTGATGAACTTTTTCTTGGTTTCTTGATTATTTTTATACGGATGTGAGACATGAACAATCAGGAAAACGGAAAGAAAAAAGCTTGCGGCAATGGAAATTTGGACTTGGAGGAAACAAAGAAACAATACCTGGGTAGGAAGAAAAAGTAATGGAATAGTGTTAGAAGTAGTGAAAGAAAATAGATTTCCCTTAAGAACGATAGGATGAGCAAAATTAATCGGACATCTACTAAGGCATAACCAATTGCGAGATCAGTCTTAGTTCCTATTCCAAAAAAGGTAAAGGCTACATCCTGGTAGGACTACAGAACAATAAGTTTGCTTTCCCATGCAGCTAAAGTGGTACTCAGGATTATCAATAAAAGGATGGAGAGTAAGGAAACTGTTTACTATGGAAATGATCAGTTTGGGTTTAGGAAGGGGAGAGGCACACGTAATGCCATTGCAGTAATGAGATCACTGAGAGATAGGAACATAGAATACAATAAAGAGGTATTTGCCTGTTTCGTAGATTTCGAAAATGCGTTTGATAAGAATAAATTGGAAAAAAACAATGAAGATGTTGCAAAAAACAGGAATAGATTGGATGGATAGGAGGCTATTGCACACTTGTACATGTCTCAGACTGCTTAGGTACGAGTGGGGAACTGAGTCTGGATGGGCAGTGCTAGGAAGGGATGTAAAGCAGGGTTGTCCGTTATTACCAGTGCTGTTCAACGTATACTATATGTGGAGGAAATGATTAAAGAGGCATGGGAAGAACTGGAGATAGGAATGAAAGTTGGCGGAGAATTCGTAAAATCATTTAAGTTCGCTGATGACCAAGCTTTAGTTTGTCAGTCAGCCAAGGGGTTGCAAGCATTGCTGAGTACATTAAAAATTCGTGCGATAGATATAGAATGTGAATTAATATTAATAAAGCAAAGGATATGCGGTTTTCCAGAAAGATAATGGTTAAGTTTAACTTTGAAATAGGAAGGCAAAACTAGAGTAGGTGGAAAATTTTATGCATCTCGGAAGTGTTTTGGATGAAAATGGCCAAAATAGTAGGGACATAAAGAGAAGAATTACGGTATGTAAATAAGTTTTCATGAGGAGGAGAGAATTGATGGCAGGGATGTTGAGTATGGATCTTAAGAAAAGGCTCTCCAAAAATTCATATGGAGCGGAGTTTTGTACGCGCGAAAACATAGTCATTGAAGTAGTATGAAGGCGTATATTGGGGACATTTGAAGTGTAGGTTGGGAGAAGGATGGAGAAGTTTCAGTGGACAGAACGGAAAACAAATGAGGAGTTGATAGGTGGATGGTGGTATGTGATATGATATAGTTGTATGGTGGAGGAAGAAAGTTCATCGCAGGGAGAAATCATAAGGAGACAGAAAAAATGGATGTAAATCATATTGATTGCAAGTTGGATGTTCAATACTGTGAGGTGAATGTAAGGAAAACGAGAAAGGGGCATAGAATAGGGATGTTGGACGGATTGAAGGGAGGAAGGAAGTATACGGAGACGAACAGCAGCATGTTGTAGAGTAGGTTGTTGGGCTGTGTTTAGTTAGGAGCGACAAGAAATTTATTTTGTAGTTTTATCCTTCTAAAACCTACATTAACTGGTAGATTACCTATAATTATAATAACCAATTCCTGAAGAACATATTTGAAGGAAAAGTTGTAAGGTAGAAACCAAGAGGACGTCCCAGAACTACTTACTTTAAGAACATGAAGCACGAGATGGACTTCATATCATATGCTAGCCTGAAGGAAGCAGCAGTGAATCGAGAGACGTGGCCATTGCGACAATGCATTGCCTTTAATTTCTGATGATGAAAGTCACATAAATATTTCTATAGCTATATATTACAGCCAATACTTGTTATGCTGGAAAATATGACTCAACATAATACTCTTCATAATAAATTCCAGGGGGATGATATATTTGCTAAGTTTAAACCCTTAGGATTAAGGTCTACGTTGTTCACATAACACATACAATGGAAACCGAAATGCATTGCGATTTTTAATTTATAGAAGATGGTCGAGCTCAAAATTTCAAATTAACAAATTATAACAATAAAAGAGATGAAAACACCATCAGTTCATATGAACTAAAATGTTCATAAACTTCTATTTTAGCTATTCAATCTAATCTAAGAAACTGCTATAAAAAATGAGTGAACATAAATTAATTGTATTATATTAATGCAAATTCTTTAAACATAATCAGATTATTGTAGGCATATCTCAAAATCGGAGAGGGAAACTGATGAAAAAAGAAAAAAATTATGGGACTCAATGATGAAATTTTTAATTGCTTCTTAATTTGTATTTTCATAAAGTTAAAATTAACAAAATGTAAGGGAATGAATAACATTTCAACTTACAACGAAAACCTTTTGTTCCTATTCCCGAAAAACTGTTCCTATAACTAATAATAATCTAAACGGCATAAGCTATGTGCATGTACTATATACCAAGTTATGATAGAATATTAATACTTTCCCTATTTAAATACTATTTCCGGTCTCAAGGAATGAAATAGCTCATACATTTTTTTATCGGGTAACTTTTCAGTCATATCTAATTATTCAATGGGCAGGTGCTCCAATTTTGAAGAAAGAGGGTCTATTCTACATTCAATTTCCGGAAGAGTTTTGTCTTCAAACTTTGACCTATGTACCAAAGTGTGCCCCGATTGATAACTCTCAATTCGCAAAGAATTAATCTTTACAGAGATATCACCAATGTCGTGAAGCATTGCGTTACTCTCATTACCATTGTTGAAGTGCGTTATTCATACAGTTTAAACAGTTGAAAAAACTGCAACCTTGTGTGGAATAATGTTATATGTCTCAGCCATACAAAGAGAGGTAAAATAGGCCGAACTTAAGTACATTCGGACGTGTATTCAGTGGTGCAAAACCTTACAATACAAAAAAGCTCTTTATCCTTCACTTTACGATGATAATCTTGCCCATAATGGTGCTTCTTTACCAATTCAACGAACAAGCATGTAGTAATGAAAACTGATAACCCCTTTAAATTTCTCTCTTGTCTATATCATAACCGATTGAATAAAAGTAATGAATAAAATAACTGCAATTAAGTTAAATGACAAATTATCACGGCACATCGACCTATAATTTATTTTATAATAAAGACCTAATTCCTTGGAAGATTATTAGTATTTATTCAGAGGTTTCTATTAATAAAATATATAAACTTCCATGTTCTTTCATCTTTTTCCAAAAAGAATGAAATGTTTCCATGCTCAATGCCTTTACTTTTGCATAGAATGTTCAGCCAAGTGTCTCGATCCGACAGAAAAGCTTTGGACAATTGTTTCTCAAATTTGTGTTGGCAACAACGATATGGCTCCGGTGGTTCCCGAATTCAGATTTCCTACGCTCCTCAGCGAAGTATTTTTGGTGCACCAAATATACCATACACATTTTTTAAAAGTGTGCCCAAATGTTATTTTCAATAATTTTTAGAGCAACATAAAACTTCCGCAAGCCACCGAAAGGGCGTGCGGCCTAAGTTTAAGGGCATTAGCCAAATGTGCATGCCTATTTACATAATACAATATTTATTCTTTGAATTAATAATTAAATTCTGATCTTCAATTACATTTATCTGGAGCATGGGTTCGATTTTATTATGATGATGTATCATGCGAGGGAAGAAGTTGATGGTGTGTATCCTCTTGCCAACTCTCTTCGTGAATGAAGGGGATCTTTATCTGATTCCTCCAATATTGCCTCCACACTTTTCTCATAGAAATTTGTAACGCATCCAGCAAATTTTCTGTAAACATTTTCCAATTCCTTAATTAACATGCTCTCCCATGAAATTGCCGAATATTCCATGTGGTTTAACTAAAGATCGACAGCATCTCTAAATATAACATATCTCTCTACCCTTCCCATTTGGTTTCGGACCACATTTCTTTTATTTCAAAGCTTTTGTGCTATAAAGTTTATGGTACATAATTCTAAACCCTATTCATTACACCATTCCGATATCTAATCTAAATCGCTGGAGGGTAGCCCGAAAAATGCCAGTTTCCTTATTTATCTGTAAATCACTGACTCGCTTGCAAATAATAAAGTTTACTGCTAATCTGGAAGCTTAAAGATTATGGGATTATGGAAATATATTTAATATTAATGTATTTACAATAATTTATGCAGAAATGTATTAGGAAAAGAAACAGTCTGATAATGACTCCTTGTGATGAGGTAATTTTTACGAAAAGTATTCGAACCGTAGCTCATTTCCAAGTATGATAAATTTTAAAGTAATTAATACGTACTAAACGTAAAACATTCAGGCATGCTTCAACGCCAACGAATCAAATGTAAATTTAAATAACGCTACATCCAGCTCTTTTCACAGCCCAATTCCTATTTTTAGGGTTTAAATATAAATTATCCACGATTTTAAAGCATGAACAATATGGAATTAGTTTATCGCTGGACTTGCTAAAACCATAACAATTTTCTTTTTTTTATTGTAAGGTTAAATCTTTGCTACCTTGCTCCAATCTTTCGGCGGAAATTCCATCCCAACTCAATGAGAAAGGGACTTCATACGACGGATAATTATGACTTTAATTAAGGCGAGGACGTGCTGCGAATTGTTAACACTATTGGCACCCCAAATGCTAAGTAAGAAATTAGTAGGTCTAAAAGTGATTGTCTCATTTCATTGATTGCTTCGTTGTATAATTAATCTATTACTTTAAATATTGGATTACAGAACATTAATTAATGCGTATGTGTATTATATTTTCATGATGGCGTCTTCGGACGTTAACACCAATAAACTCTTTGTGAAAAGGAAGTTTTTTCTAATTACTGGCAATAAAAGGATTCCTATCTTTAGGTGTATGGCTTTTTTGGACTTTGAATGGGGTTCTGTCGAAATAATGGCAGTCAAAAACGTCATAGTCATTGGAGTACACAAAAATAAATAGTAAAACTACAACATTAGGTAGATTTAGCGATATTGTATAAAAATAAATCACAGTAATAATAATAATAATAATCGTATAACAACTCTGGTTAACGCTTGCAATAAGTATTTCTATTGTCCCGCATACTTATATGGAAAATAATTTGCTTGAGACAATAATAACATATGAAAAGTGTTGAGACCAGGCTTGAGGCCTTTAAGGACAGATTAATCAAAATTGAAGTACTTTGAAAAAGAATTCTTGGTGCAATCAACTATGGATTTTACCAAAATCTTTATTGAACCGAAATGGATCAATTTCTCCAGGTTAGTGCAAGTAATTTTTCAGTTGGTAAAATTAAAGTGGACCATTAAAGATGCTTCACATGAATTTATTTAACTAAGCGGATCAAACGTCATTTCATAGACAATTTCACCGGTCGGTTGTGACTTAATAAAAGTGCTGCCTCCAACAACTGTGAGGTTAATTGATAATTAAATCATTTTCACAATGGTGGTCGGTTTGCTTAAGGGGATTGCGGTGATTAGATACGTTATTTGAGTAATTCCTGCATCACAGTCCCTTTCACCCTGGGAACAAGAGCCTCCCCCTTTCCTTCCTTTCTTTCCCCCATCAGTCTTGATTCGTATCTACCGTGCGATTTTTCCACATCCTCCTCCTCTTCCGTCCCTCCCCCCTACCCACCTTCCTCCGGGCCTCATTACCTTTCCGGACCGTCGTCATGACCCTCCCCTCCTCAACCCTTTCCACCCCTCTTCACTCATCCAATCAGCACGAAGAGAAAAAACCTAGCCTCCCCGTTACTTTTTACCTCCCTAATATGCATGTACGTATGAGCGTATACATATATACATTTTTAATTTTCGCCTTTTTATAAATCCGAGTGAAATTAAATTTCGTCCCCGGGTAAAAAAATAACGGCAATCGAAACTTTAGTATCAAACGTATGAAGTAATTAATGCTTAATTCCAGGCGCCACACTCGTATTTAATTACTCCACTGTCGTGACACGGGCATACAATTGATAGCTTTTTTGCGGAAAAAAATTCGCTTTAATTATTTTCATTTTTTCAAATATATTTTTACCTCCCTCTCGGAAAAGAGACGCGAAGGTGGACCGTGGGTTGGGCGGGTGGACGAGATAGAGAGAGAGGGAGAAGGGCCGGCAGGAGTGATTCAAATTGGCTTTCTGCTGCGGTGCCCGGAACACAGGCCAGCGGGTTCAAAAAAAATATATATATACGTAACACCGCTCTTAGGACGAATCAAAATGCAAGTCGGGAGGCATGGGAAGGGGTGGGAAAAGAGGAATATATATTTTTTTCTTTAGGGTGGGAGGTTATTCATCTAAAGCGGGGGTTAGGGTCAGTAGTAGCAGCAGTAGGTCCAAAGCGAAAAGAGCGGTGGGACGGCCAGGGATCGGTACAGAGGTGGAAGAGGAAGGCAAAGGGGAGGAGGTGCTCGAGTAACTTGAAAAGGCGTCGGGTGATAGAATCCCGGGGGAGGACGGGGGTGGGAGCATTTAAGAGGATTCGGGAGATTTTCATGTGAGTGGGCGGCGGCGTGTGAGGAGAATGGAGATCACATCGACAGTGGCGCGACGCAGCGGAGAAGGGGCGGGCTGCAAGGGTGACAGCGTCGCTCCATCTAACGGGGAAAGCGCGAATCCCACGCCTTCCCTCACGTTACGATTTCCAGCTCGGTAATGGCATTGTCAGATCCCGGCATGATGATTTAATCCGCTCGAAGAATCATCTGATGCAAGATTTAGACGACGACACTAGAATCTGTTAAGTTGTAATTACAGCTTCATCTGCCGTCGCCCAATTTCTCTATAGAATCAAGAAAAGCAGCATACTGAATTTTCATAATGTTGTTGTCTGGGTTTGACATATCTTCTTCGAAAATAATTTTCAGCCCTGCAACCGGCCTTTTGCGTACCTGACTTGCCGAATCCTCAGCATATGAGTACAAAATCAAAGTCGCTATGGCACACAAATTTAATTTTCCAAGGCGAATTGACATATTCGGGTAAATTATTATTAGGTAATACCGGTTAAGGTAGGTTTTTGGATGGACACAACTATCAAATATTTTGTAACTCCAAACAAAATCCAATCCAGCAACCTAAACTACATCAGTTCCCTCTTCATCTCTGTGTACTTCTTTCCTCCCTTCACCCCGTCCAACATCCCTATCCTGTTCCTGCCCTTTCCTCGTTTGCCTAACATTCTCCCCTCTATTACAGTCTTCAACATCCCACTACCGCTCAATACGCCTTTCATCCATCTTTCCTGCCTCCATAGGATTTCTCTCAACAAACCCCTCTCCTCACCCACCCTCTCCAGTACTTCCTCATTTTTTTTCCTTTCGGACCATTTCACCTTCTCCATTCTTCTCCATACCCACATTTCAAAAGCCTCCAATTTATGTCTATCCTCCTGCTTCGGGTAAATATTCGGGGTAAAATCGGAGAGTTCTCACTCTATATTTGAAGCGAAAATTGCTTAAAAATTATGAGGAAATACTTCCGTCTAACAATTTGGCCTAATGCTACATTGGATTTCACCTTTCTTCATTTTCATCGAATTTTTAATTTATTCGGCTGTGCTTTACTGCACTCGTACTACTTTGAAGACCTACTTTTTTAATGAGTGTAGTTCTGGGCAGGGCACCCATTGATCTATAAATCAGCTGTTCCTAAAACCATCTTTCCCATTCCTAGAATACTTTTTTCTAATTCGGCTTTCATCGTCGGGTGGGATCTAAACTTGAAGGGAAATTTACAGAAAGAGGAAATTATAAATTCAAACGTAATTCTGAACGCATATCATTGCATTTTTATTATATTCCTCCAATAGCAAATTCCACTTATGTTACGGTAGTGTGAGAAAATAAAATATCCTATAGCACGCGAAGTTAGCTTTTAATGGCTTCCTTCGAAAAGGAATATTGCATTGCATACCGAAATTTACCCATTCAATTTAATGAAATACATGATTATACCTCAACTTCAATATTGTTTTATTTCATTAGAATAATTAAATTAAGAAAGACCATGGATTGATAACTACATATATACTCGTATTTACTAATTAGAACGATGCCTTGGATAACATTTAATTTCGAGTGGTGCTATTAAAGAAACATGTAAAAATAAAACTTATTCCAAGTGACATACAGTTCACCTGCTATAAAATAACTGTGGAAACGTGGTCATGTACCTATCAGCCTCAGTTTTCCCGCTGACTAGCAAAAGCAGCTTTTAACGATATTACCAGCGAACAATGTTTGTTGAATGTCATAGGTAGTGTCTCCTCAGCTGCCTCATTATAAACGATGGAAGATAATGTCTTCGAAAATTTGCCTTAAAAGTCAAACTTTCCTTTCAGACATTTTTCGTATAGCGTGCAAGGTTTACCTTTCCCCTATTTTGTATAATTTTGCTCATAGGCTTTATCGTTTAATTTCGCCAAATTTTTATAGCACAAGCCAAAATATTCTCTATAGTTGAACGTTTATGAAATTATTTCAGGAATTCACGTGTCCTGTGTCATAACCCTGATATACAACTGGACAAAAATTGTTTTCTGGGTATTCCGTTGACTCAATCTAAAACTTAGGACCAACACTATTAAGACCGTATTCACTATTAGAGTGGCTGTCAGGCCCCTTAGTCATGGAGCTGCTGCACAAACTAAATTCGTTGACGGAAATTAGGACTCTTAGAGTACAAGAAATGCAGTTTTTTTAATGCATGTTATGTTTACTATGATAAATTTTCACAGTAAAACCAAATTTAATCGCCATTAGTGTTTGTAACCCTTCATACAAAGCCGTTGGTATATTTTTCACAAAAGAACAATAACTATGTATGCTAATCCTAGGTTTCAATGCCACGAATTCATATGCATGCAATGAATTATTCGTTTCACCATGAAAATACAGGTTTCATTTTTGACCGTGCGAATAAAATCACACCTTTCAAATTACAGGAGGCATTTCAAAGGATTGAAGCATAGGAACATTTTTTATATCTGGTAGAAAATAGCACGCAAATAATATTTGGCTATCGTTGACAAATTCACTAAGGGGAAACTAAAATAATTGATTTGCTGTGACTTGAATAGAGATATTCAGATGGCATAATCTTTTGCCATTCCCTGCTATTTCCGGAAAATATATACGGATTTCGAACAGCGAAGGTTCCATATTTCATGGTGAATCACCGACATTAATTTCAAAGACTAGAAAACTAATATCTATCAATACAATTAGGTGGATTTAGAGTAGGTTAAATAAAATCAAATTATTATTTTGAATACAAGAGAAATATTAAATATTCAATTAACACTTATTAAGAGAGAATATTTTCGAGACAAGTTTTTTCAGACGTGATAATTTTCTAAATATTCCGGTCACTTAACAATCCTATCTACTTAGAAATTCAATCAACTATTTATGAGCACTAATTTTTTCCGTAATTGGATTGATTACGAAAATAGTAAAAATAAATGACGCCCGCATAAAAAAGAGCACAAAGCGGAGGATTGATACTCGTAAAAATTCTCGGACGTCATTAATGGTTTCCTTAAAAAAATATTAATGCTCCCTCTTGGTAAAACGCTATTTTGCCTTTAAAAGTTTTATGCTCCACATTTCCACAGCACTTTGATTTAATCATCTGCAATTAGTTTTCTTTAATTATTATCATTAACCATCAAAGGAAGGTGATGATAGCTGTAAGATCTTCGCGGAAGGTGGTGGGAGGAGGAAACGGAGACATGAAATGATATATTTAAGGGCAGTAAAAAAAATCGCGCTCACAGAATGGTAACGCTTAGAATTGCAAATGCTAATGAGCAAAAAAAGTCAGGTACGATAAGTTTTATTCAGGGGTAAGAAATTTGGCACTGCAATTTCCGCAATATAGTGATGACACTCGTTCAGCTACGTCAGCCAGAAATTATTTCACCCTTCATCGCCACCGGTCAGGCAGGTTTATAAATACATGTATTTCTATTCTGAAACCTGACCAGAAATTCTTCTAAAATATATCAATTATTTACACAATTAGATCATCTAGGAACTATTTAATACTCTACTTATGAAACAGTTATTCCACGTATTTAAGAAAAATCATCTTAGGAGTTTCCCAGTAATTTTTAATTCATTTTGTGGGATTAAATGGCTTGATTGGCATTTTATAGCAGAGAAGAGAGGATTCGGCAGTTCATTTCGCAGTAACAGAGGAATTAATCATCTTGATTCCGATCTACGTCGTCGTGAAGTTATTTTTCCGGATAAAATTAGTGTATAAATTAAAGTTTCCATCGCTTCCCACCCTGAGGGCACTGGTTTGAATCACGGTGGTTACGAATTTTTATTTGCCTGACTGTTCAATGGATAGCACTTCAAGTACAGTTCTTTGACCGTCGGACGAGACGGACCCCTTCGCGTCGTTTATTAAGATTAAACTCATTCCGAAACCATATGTTTTTGGTTAGGTTGTCCGTCCGTTAAATATCATATCTATTGCAATATTAGCCACCTATTATTGATGGGTAATATGATTATACAAATAAATCGCCATCTCCAGTAACTACTAATGCTAAATTAAACATTTCAAATGATTTGGTGGAATACCAACCATAACCTAGTAGACTACTGCTAATAATAGCCAGAATATTAGAAAGAAAATTTTCACTTTACTCCACGTTTTCCCCATGATTATTATTAACAATATGATCATCATGGGTTATAAATCCAAGGATTTGGTTTCAGCAGCAATCCAGACTACTTTGTCTCCTACTCTTCATTCGCTAATAGTTTCCTGCACCGAATTTTTTTATTAACTGAGGCAGATAGAAATCCGGTAATAGTGCGATTTATTTAATTTTCAATTAGCATGTTCAACAAATTTATGATGGATCTTTTTTGACACAACTAATGACTATATTCTGAGTTGTAGTCGTGGGTAATTTTCAAAGGTTATTTTTCGAGTATAAACCTATAAAAGTGACACACAGAATATTTCTTTCTTCGATTAAATTAAGAAATAAAAATTTTAATTAGTCATTTGTTCACAAGTCTTTGAAGCTAGTATAACATACTTCGATAGCTACAACCCTGCGAACACAGATTAGTACATTTAACTAACGGGGAATGGTGGAACCACGGCTTAATAAGTAAAATAAGTGTTTGAAAAACCTTACTATCACTCGCTACGATTAGGCTATTCAGTTTTCACTCAGTCGTTCATATACTTTGTCAGAATTCGTTGCGAAAATTAAATTAAACGGGTACAAGAAGAGTGACAAAACGGAAAAAGAAAAAGTACTCGGCGAATGTGATAAAGAGAATCATTGGGGAAAAGCAAAGGATAAAGCAACGACAGATTTAAGGAAGAGAAATAGCGGAAACATCTCGTAGTAGGGAGCCAGAACAGGGTTCAGAGAACCAGTAAGTAAGATGGAGGGAGTTGTCCAAGGATTCAATTTATTCCCCTCCCCCACGCTGCCATTAGACGGGCGGGAAGGACATAGCGGGAGAGGGCAATTCCTTGGCATTATTTCACATTAATGCCTTCTCCTCTCGTTTAAGGACGAAAACGGGACGCAATAAAATCCAGCGCGAATAATTTACACAAAGAATAATGTGGTTGTAATTATCGGCGTTCTGCATGACTAATTTTCCCCAGCCCTCTCCGACTCTTACTTGCGATACAGCCTGCGTCACGAGCGTCGCCTTTTATACGCCTTGCGATTTTAATGCCCATGCTTTAAAATAATGACTGCGTAATTATTCCCCTTCCCCTCCCTTCCCTCCTCCCCCTCCCTAATAATTAATTCGGAATCATGAGCGCCGCAGCAACCCCTCTTTCCCTTACTTTCCCACTCTCCCGATCCCCACCCGGTTTCCCACTCTCAGGGGAGAAAGACGAGTGATTACATTTTTCGCCGAATTCGGCACGCAGTTTCTTTTCCTTTTATTGCCTTGTAATGCCACCCAGTGGATGCCGCGAAGTCAACGGTCGAAAGTATCGTAGAGCGTCGATTGGCTCCACTACAGGTATGACTCGCTTCGAGTAGGACGGCGGGAAACACGTCTTCTCGAGAGATTTTAATGCCTAAATACTGCTTCAATATGAGGGATAGTAAAGAGCCTGTAGGGACCCCGCACTTTTCCTCCACCACCATTCAATTCACGGGCCTTGGGAGGGACACGAAGTTAATCGAAAGATTTCAGGTGAGATCTGGATGATCCAGACTCCTATACAGAGCACCTGTCTGCTTGCGCGCGCAAGCAGGCATACTCCAAGGCTATCAAAAACGTCAGTTTCAATCCATTTATATCCGATTGAAAGATAATACAAACAGCACCACAATTTTCATGACATTCCAGCCACCTTGCTCACCTTGATAACAATCTCTTACATGAGTTCAAAGACGATTATAACTGAAAGGAGTGTTTATTTGAGACAGGCTATGGATGTTGAGGGCCCAGATGAATAATACCCTAATTCCACAACTTTTGCAAAAATAATAAGTACTCAGCCACACGTAGTAAATACACGTGGACTCAAAAAATATATACATACACGGAAAATACCCTAATCCCATAAAGGGAATCAATTATCATAGTTGACCACCGCATTTTCCGAAAATAATGTTCACCATAAAATTCATTTTAAATATTCAAAATATCTCTGTTATTCATGCGTCCTTGGCTACTATTGATATTATATCCATTATTCAACCGCGGGGATGCACCCTGAGCTACTCGTAATATCCCGATATGATAAAGTCCTTCGAAGAATGGATGAAGATAATGTCCTATATAAGACTAAGGTAGAGAAGATCAATAAAGATGATCGAGTACGCCTGTAATGGAAAAAATAACGGAAGGTAAGAGCTCCAGAGGAAATCCAATAAAGAATCAAGAGAATGAAGTGAAGTCATCAAGTCATGGAAGGTCCCAATGAGGACTTGGAAATTTCAGGAAGAGAACAGGCTACCTTAGGGTGTAATTATCAACCAATCCTAGAAATTCCAAAACTGAAGATTATAACATTGATATGCATAGCAGTATTTAAGAAGAACATATATTTTAAAAATTGCCCTTACCTACTGCGTGCTTGACTCCAGGTTATAAACCTCCTGCAGACGCATGAATCCAACAAATTCATATGTGTGCGTATAAACTAAATGACGTTCGTAGTAAAATGTCACTAATTTGTTATCTTGCATCTTCTACCCTTAAAGTCTATTTTAAATTAACCAAAAGGTAATAAGTCAGACAACATATGGATTATTGGGGACACTAAGAGAAAGTCAGAATGGTATCTAAACGATAAAAAAATGCGACAAAATAATCGTTAAGATATTTGAATTACTATGAGAAATTGAGCAATAAAATAATAAGACACCGTGCAGTCCTTATGCTCAACGAGTAATTGTGACCAGTGGAAAATTGCAGAAGTGGTGAGACTTCATTATTTATGTCCTTTTAGATATTCTTACTATCATTTTATTTACTGTCGCAAAACATGCATTTACATTTTTAAGGTCTAGCATAATCCTATTTAATTCAAAAAGTCGTAGATGGACAAATGTCAATGTAAATTTAAAGAGGCCATAAAACCATGTTTCACCATTTCTCATAGTTATAATTTTATAGACACAATACGATTTTGCGTGATCATACACACGAATCATGTGGCTACAAAACGCTGACTGTATAATGTATGAGCTTCCGTCTAGGGTGAGTTACCACGCGACGTGGCTATAAATAACGTGGAATACCTCTTAAAGGCCCTTGATATTTGCTTCTCAGTGTAATGCAAGCTTCTGTCCGTTCAATGTAGGAGGCGAGAGCCAGGATCATTAAATTAACATCATCCTTCAGTACAGAGACGAAAATGGAGACCGCAGCCGTTGCGTTAGTCAGCAGTTTATCGGCCACTCTAAGCCTACCGGAAATGAAATCGCGAATCGTCGTTCCATGAATTTTCTTCCTTTTCTGAAATTCAATTACAAATGTGATCCTCAACAAAAGATTAATAGGGAACAGAAATTCGAATGCGTAATCAAGTTGTGGTTAGAGAGAATACGAAATTACGGGAAATTCACTAAAATAAGTTGATAAGCTCAAATAAAATTACTTCACCACACATCTACCTAATTAAAAGTATTAGCTATATCTTCTACTGCGGCAAGTAGCAACATCTTATATTCGAAATAAGATACATGAATTCAACGGTTTGATCACAAGCGACCGTTTTTCATCTAAACCTCGATCTTGGTTGGACGAAAGAAGTTAAAGAATGAAATTATCAAAGAGCAAGTTCTAAAATAAAGATGCAGAGCTATCATTCAGATTTATATTACCTTCCTGAAGGAATCGGAATTTTTAAAATATACCTTATAAAATTTCCCAAACGTTTGGGTTTTTCCGTCTACAAAACTTTAGTTGATAAAACATTATGCGGAATTAAAAAAGATGTATTTTTCTTTCCGATTCAAATGTAAGTATGTTTTATTTCCTTGTAAAATCCGAATAAACGCATAGGTTTATCAAATGTCCTCAAAATAAACTTACGAAAATGTGCTCAAATCGATTTATCAAATATTAATATTTTTTACAAAAGTCCTATGAAACATATTATATGATCATATCTTCAGTCGCATAGAAATACAATTTGTCCATTTAGATGCCTATAAAAATCACCTCTAGCCTAAAGATGAGTGATGATCGAGAAGAACATTTCTGTAGAAGACAACGCACTATGACTTATGTCTCGAGCACTATTCGACAAACGGCTGAGTAAGAGAATGGTCATTAGCAAAAACTGACTCCGCGAAGAGTTAAAATGCCATGATTAGTAAATTGAGGTAAATTAATTCAACTATAGCTCGATATTCCATAGAAAAATTGGCCTTCAAACTGACTTTTAACTAAAAAGTCTACTGTTAAAATTTGACAAGGTTACTTCATTTCAATTTGGGCCTAACAGCTAAATGCTTAGTTCATTAAGAATAAAACCAAAATAGTTCATATAATCCTGGGAATTAATCCGCAGGAGAAACTATTATCTTGTTTAGCGTGGGGGAGCAGATGGAGCAGATCGTTCAAGGGTATGAGTCAGACATACCTGTATTCCATCATTATTTGCGGAAATGAAAGAACAAATATTTTTTAAATTTATTCGACACCACTATGCGCCAGGAGAACTTTATAGAGCGATTCGAGTTTAATTAGTTTGCGAAAATAGATTATACTGTAAACCACTAAAGTATTTATTGCCACGGCTAATTAATTACATGTAATGCCAACGCACTTAACTATAAGAGTTAGAAATTGTGAGTGAAATGAAATCAAAAGCTACAACTGGTTATCATGAGGTATCAATAACATATATTTCGTACTTTTAGCGATCATTAATTTTAAAATAATTCTCTTCAATTTAACTATATGTGATCATTGTAATTTCACTGCACTATAGTAATTTATCACTGCAATCTTCAGCCGTACTTCCTTAAAATGTCACTTTGTTACAAGAAATATAGTTCAAATGGGCCATCACATGTATACATAAGAATAAGGTATATTAAAATTTCATAGAATGAATACTATGTAGGAAACATGAAAAAAATAATAAGTTTAAGAAATACTCTTGTCTTTGATATAATGCTATGCTGAGAGCTAACCACAGTGAGGGTAGAGAAAAAACTTTGCTATTCCACATAACAAGGTTTATTAAGTTTATTGCACGACCATGGTTTCAATACTGCGCATCATTATAAGTCTGATGACGATGCGCAGGCGCGACCATTCGGCGATCTTTATGGCACGTCCTCGTCCTTAAAAACAGCGCGTCACTTTCACCATAATTATATAATGATTATTTTAAAAATTAATGCATGCAATACTGCGCATCATTGAATGCATCAATTCTTAAAATAATAATTATATAAGTATGGGGGAAGTGACGCGCTGTTTTTAAGAATGAGAACGTGGCATAAAGATCACCGAATTGTTATAAGTGTCCGCTAACCTTATAAATGCTGTCATAACGTGCCATGTAAAAGTGAAATATCAAAATTGCAATCCCTTGCATATATTATGTCGTTCCTTTCCGTCTCCCATTTGATAATAGTGTGTTCCTCAACTTATATTAATGGCTGCATGCATACGTACAGCGATTTTGTGTAGACAGATAACCTACACCGAGTTGTTTACGCTCAAAAACTTAAATTGTTGCCTACAAGACCTGCTTAGATTTTAATTGATTTCATGGGGGTTGTCAGAGATTCGTGTTACTGAGCGATAAGATGAACAGGAGAGACTGACTCTTTTCTAGCCAGGAGCGAAATGTTGTAAAGAGTCATTTGCTCTTCCGAATTTCTAAAGGCAGCTAAAGAATGAACTGATTGCGATTGCAAGTCCCACCCCAAAGCACTTATCACGCCCAGACTGCAAAACACAGGATGTTTACAACTTCAAATGGGCTTTAAACGGCCAATAATAGCAGTAGAGAAAAATATTCATAATGTCCCCGGTCCGTAAAATTTATTACTTGTATTCCTCACTTCTCAGGAAGTGGAAACTGGAAATCACTCCGTAGCGATTTTATCCTCGGAGGGAAAATTATAAGCCATCACCGCGAAGATGCTGGTGGCATTCGCGCTGAAGCGATCCCACGACGAACAAATAGGAACGACACAATCGGGCATGAAATTTACTGCGTCCAATTCAAGGACAGGGAAATATCTCAACACACTTATCAACGGAGAATGTTCGGAGGAACGGGGGCGAACAGTAAGAGAGAGTGAGAGAAGAAATTCTCATTCTCCTTGAAGCTCGGGGATAAAAAGACAGACAGAGATGGAGACAAGAAGTTAAGGGGGCAGCTCTACTCTACTCAACTCGGTGAGAGAGTCTCGTATAATGGCCACTCATTAGAAAGTTGCCCGGGCCACTCCCTACCCCATCTCGCAATCGGTGGGAGGGAACGACGAATCTATTGCACGGTAACTCGATGCCTCCCCCCTCTTCCTTCGACGTCTCCGACGCATTTAGCCGCCGCCCATCGTGGGCATTCATCGGAACAGTTTCTACATCTAATGCTGTACCGTAAACCGTCCCACCAACGAGTTTCGGAGTAGTGGATGAATATAGGCATTCGAAATATTAAAAAATTATAACCCCATTGATTTGAAATAAATCAGGTTTATAATTGAACACTGGCACCTGCCATCTAATTGGAGCATCTATACTTCAGATGATTAACTGGAAATTGGTATGGGTTTTGGTGGCTAAAAAAGAGTAAAATGCCTGCATGAAATGGAATCAAAATTTAAAAAGTGTCGATCTTCAGATGTTGGGAGACCTTATAATTTTTTCGTGAACGCACTGCTAATAGAATTCACATATCGCGTTACTTCTAGTGATTTGTAATCCTGGATCGTTGAATGAACGAAAGAAGTATTCATTTTTATCACTTTTCCGCTCCATTTTTATATGTATACGAATGAAATCTTCATCACTCAATGTGTTCTCATTTCAAAATCATAAAATATCTTACTGCTGCAGAAAATATGGCTCATCAAAATTATTACACGAGTAAAGCATTAATTTTTGCTAACTCTATTTCTACGGCTGCATACAAGTTTGACGACATAAATTCTCAAAGATAGAAAATAACTCGCGAATACCTGTTTTCCTTCTTATACCATTCTGTATTGCACCCAGTTCTCATTTCATATGCCTATTTAATCTTCAGCTTCATCCTTCCGTGACAGCCTTTGAAGGCTCCTGTTTTTCCCTGGTTGAAGGAAGGTTTCACTCCTTTCTTTTTTATTCTAGTTATTCTTTAATAAAAGTTGTTCATTGTCTTTTGCACATTTTTATCATGGATGAATTCTTAGTTTCAGTCACATTTATCTTAATACTCCCATTTTATTTTTTTGCTGATTGCGAGCAGGTGAAAGCCGCCACTATCACCATCGATGAACGCTTACCTCCAGCTACTTTCTTCTATGAGTTATTCAAAGGTATTAAATCGAATGCAGATTTCAAATTTCATTTCTCCGATTCCAAAGCACTAAATATAAACACTCACACTCGGGAGATATACTGGGAGATATATCAGTAGTTATACGAGTTAGATATATCAAGCTAATTATACGAACATTAAGAATTCGTTTCTGAGCAATCCATCAAATATGACTTTTTGAGAAGTTCAACAGCGGAATACTTACAAAGTTTCTTTTCTTACTATCAAAGTATTTTACTTACAATTTTGATATATTTATATTTATTTGAATTTTCTTAATTTCTAGGTGATCGGGATTAAAGCTTAATATATTTAAATTTTCATATTTTTATACAGAGTTTTAGAAACCCTCGTGTAAGAAATACAATGGAATTGTAACTTCCGAAGGACTGGCAGGTCTCAACAAGCACTGCCATAATGGTAATGCCTCTCAATGTTGCTTTGTGATGAAGGTATGCGGAAGAGACAGAAGTCACGGAGCTGTGGACAATAGGTTTTTGGAATGAGTAAGTGATCAAGAAATGTAGAGTACGAGAAAGTAGGTTGCCACAAACGGCTTAGTGATCACAGGCATGTGGCGCTTCCGATATTGGCTCAAAACATATCATTACTAAAACGACCTGAGTGAAAAACCTTACTTTTTCTATAGAGTAAATTTTACATCACTTTTTTGCGCTTCGATATGATTTAAAATATAAGTTTAAATAAAATCTGCCTTAGTGTATACAATTATTGTGCTTCGGTTATTTTCCTAAATGTGATCAGAGCAGAAAAAGAGGTGAGAATACACCGGTGAGAGCATTGACGATTATAAACATTCAAAACTAATAAGTTTAACTCTGGATGTGTATAACACCTGAAATACAAACTTTTAGCAGTGACGGCATAAAACGTAAGTGGATAGGATAGGTATTAATCGTTAATCACAATTTGCACTTCCCTATCCCTCCTTGTCACTTCTTTAATCACTGAATGTAATTGCTCGAATTTAAGTTGAATATGCAGAGGAAATAGTAATATAATGCATGCACTACAGTACAACGCATGTGAGTGCCTGGAGAGAGGAATGAAAGTTGGCGGGAAATTGATCAAATCAGATTTAGATTAGTATGGTTCACAGATGATCAAGCTTTAATTAGCTAGTCAACCAATGGATTGTTATTGCTGTACACATAACAGAACCAGTCTGATCGATATAGAATAAGAATAATTTAGAAAAACCTAAAGTACTACGGTTTTCCTGAAAGGAAAGAGGGCTAAAATCAATGTTAAAGTTGGGGGAATACTTTAGATTAGATATGCAGAGCCCCTATTTAGGAAGTAAGACTGTAAGCGTTTCAGATGCGAGAGTAGAGGGTGGAAAAAGTGAAAAGGATGGAGGGAAAAAATGCACACGACGAAGTTTTAGGAATTGAATGGGATGAGAGAATGTTGCTGGGAAAAATTAAAAGAAGGCAGAACAAAATGGCTGCTGAACACAATGAGCAGAAGTGGAATATTGAAGACTGTAGTAGATGGCAATGCTGGATAAATTGCGTAGAGGCAGAAAAAGTAGTCATGTTGGACGGAATAAAAAGAGGAAGGGCGTATGTGGAGTTGGATGTGGTAATACAACCTAGGGTTAAGAATTAATTCGGTGTCGTGTTAGGTGGCGCTCAGTAATACAGTGATGTTTCTTAGGTGGAGGATCCATCAAAAACTACACTAATAAGTAGGATACTTATAAAAACTTCGTTCTGTGTAAGCGAAAATTACAGTTACTGATTCTAATACTAAGAGTCAGCATGAATACGCTGACTTAAACTGTTATGCAACCGGACGGTTGTACTTAGAACCAACTACTTTTACGCAAAATTTGTGACAATTTTCTAAAATGAGCAGATTAATGCCTTTACGACAGTTTGATGTTTTTTCTCACAATTTACTCCAATTTGGTAACATCTAAGATCTATTTTGCTGACTTTGCTTTGGCTGACAGGTAAATGTAAGTGCTGAAGACAGATTTCTTGGATTCTCCATGAAGAAACACATATCATGTCGATATCCATGAGAAAAAGAGTTTGATTACATTATCGAAATCCCCACTCAATGCTCCTTAGTCCCAACAAAACTCTTGAACATACATTCCTTCAAGATTTTTTAACCCAGAGATTGAACCCCAACTTGGGTCCTGATACAAGATACTGGTTTCCGTTCCCCAGAGGGATATTGTTTTCATGGTACAATTTAGCGCCGATTTTCAAAATGAACTCGTTTTTGTGCTTATGTGACCGGTGAAATTCTCGGAGTAATCATTGGAATAATTAATCTTCAATTTTTTATTTCGGGGATGAGAACTAACATTATGACAACCCACTTCAAGAAACGAGGAAAAAAGCTATATGGATTTTGCATTAATCAAATATGATCAATTATGTCTTCTGGCCACGTGAAGTTATTTTAGCCAGCAAGAATTCAGTATGTTCACTTATTTTACATCTCAATCTAAATCCATTCAACTTTCAAATTAACTTCATCTAAATTCATATTGCTACTTGCTTATTTACGGTGCATGCAAATTTAACTCCAATCGACAGATATAAGTGCCACCTCATTAAAGACTTTTCTACAATTATCCCACGAAAAGACAAAAAACGATTAATCGACTTTGTTGAAATAAGATTTTTCCAAAATGGAATTTTTCAATAATGTAAAGGAATTTGAGGAGCTGAGATCAGGTTAAAAATGTGACAAATAACTAGAGATCTTGCTACGCTTATACAGAAAAAAATGAAAAATCTATAAAGAGAAGCAATAACTGAGAAAAATGTTATGCTTAATGTTAGAGAGAATGAAAAATAAGTAGATGTAGGTGTACCAAAAATAGGTTTAAATATGAAGGCACATGAATGCAGGCTCCCAAATATGGCATATAAATTGATCATGGGAGAAACAATTACTTTGTATGTGTTAAGAAAAGAGTGAGCCCTGTCGGTAAGAGAGGTTCGTATACCACAAAAGATATGACAAGAAATTATTACTCTACGTATGAAATCGTCTTTATCACATAAAATGAATAGTGAAAATACAGATATGAAGCAAACGAGTATTTTATTCTCAACCACAGAATTGCTCGGTTCAATCAATATTTTATTCTTTTTATGTCAACTTCCCTCACCCCAATTGACGTCAATACAAAAAAACAAATGTAATTATGAAGATAAAATTTGCAAAGCCATAGGAGACCTTACTTTCGGAGTTTCACAATTATACGAATCCTAAATAAAGACAAATCATTTTTATTTTTTTAGTTAGCGTAAAAACATTTATATGTATGTTATATTATTTGCTTCGTGTAAAGTGCATACTTTTAATTGATTTTGACTTCCGAAATACATCAGTGATAGCCGGTGCAAGTTGCAACGTGTTCAGCTCGCCTACACCTACTTCTGGTGTTGAAAACCCTTTCCATGTTGTTCCTTCACATTGTGGAGCAGAGAAGAATCACAGCATCTGAATAAACGTATGCATTCACTCTGAACATCCTTCTTTCAGCAAACTGTGATGAGGTTTTGTAATTTTCTGTATATGGCTAATTTAAACTATACAAATAAGAAGTAACATTTTGCACAAGAATGAAGTGAAAAAATCTAATTCGGATATCTAAAAACACTATCTCTTTTAATAGTAGGTATTCTCAATCAGTGAGTATTATCTCAAGTATTATCGCCGATATATCAACAGTTGACTAAGGTTTACATCCTCATGAGATCCCCAAATGCATAATTCGAATAATGCACACTAATTCCTACTAAGACGCTCCTTTCTATTTTTCACTCCAAACCAATTCCAGGGGATGCTAGACGCAGAATCAGAAACCGTGAAAAGAGGAGAGGTGGCGTGAAAACATTCAATATATCTCCACTCTCCAGGCAACGTCATCCAAGTGAACGAAAGAGCTATTCGTTCCTTTTCAGGGTCCCCTTTTGGACTACAGCACGTGTCGATGGTCAATTGGTGGGTACTGCAAGGCTTCGGAGCAGAGCGGAACTGCGCCCTTTTAGTAGTGGATGAAAACACTATGGCGCAGCGGTGAATGTGCGTGCGCGCGTGGAAGCGTTCCCTGTTTGTGCACCGCCGAGGTCCGAAATACGCTTCGAAATCTAGCCATAAAGGTTTCGAGTCCGCCTCCCTCAGTGATTGGCACCTGCTCCCGGTTAGCGCTTAAAGCTCCGGACGGCGCGGCGCCCATTCCGCCCACACACTGGCGGACTCGCGTGAAAATCCCGTTCGCACACACCTATGTACGCAGGAATTCCGTCCCCCACCCTCAAAATCTCTCCCTAACACCTCTTCCTCTCCCTCCCCACCACGACTCTCCACCCATACGATTCTCGGCATTCTCCACGTAAATGCTCCCCGATCCTCCCACCCTCTACCCTATCTATCTCCCCACCCGAACTTCCCTGGACAATTCTTGGGCTGCCCATATCCTAAAAACATCGTTCCACCCCTGCATCCTCCAATCCTCAACACGCATGGCTTCTTTAAAGAAAATATTTTTGAGTCTAGAAACCCCTCCAACCTGTTTCCAACCACGCGACCGCAAATTGACAGAATTCGTTCTCAGCCCAAGTCCCTTTCCACCAACACCACCTAATACCTATACCCACGAAAAAAATATTAATACTACTTCGGCGCAACCGTCAGCATCACCATCTTTTCGTCTCTCTATCGCCTCTTCAAATTATTTCTCCGATCCCCTTTTAAACACCTTTTTTAAATTTTTACCTTCCCTCCCGCCCTCCTATTCTGTTTTTATAAAAAATCCACCCTCCAGGTCTCCCACCGTCCACCCTCGCATTTCCACATCATCCGCGTTCCCCATGCACGCCACCCTTCTCCTCCCCATCATCCACACATCTCCTCAAACATCCACCCCATTCCGCCCTCTCTCCCGCCCCCCCCCAGACCACCTTCCCGCCACCCGCAGGGCAACCGTGTAGCAGTCACTGCAGACCGGTCATGCATCAGGAAATATACGCGAACTTCACGTACGAGGCGAAAAAAATACGTATAATATATAAAAAAATATTATATATATGAATGTCGGTCCAGACTCGCAAGCATGTGTGTGTTGGAGAGAGAGAGAGAGGACTATATATACGTGTTTGTGTGTGTGTGTGTGCATATAAGTATATATATATATATATATACGAGTATCGTATATATGTGCATGTATGTAGGTCTACATATGTATGTATATAATGTTTTTGGGATAAGAGAGGAAGAGGAGTAGGGATGTAGAGAGGAACCAGGAAGAAAAAAGGAGGTGGTTGAAGGGGAAAAAATTGGAAAGGGCTTGGTTTGAATTTTTGAAATGGGGAGAAAGGGGAAGAGGGGAGCAATGTAAAGAGGCGAAGGGTGGTAGAGAGGGAGTGAGGTTTGAGGGTTCACATGTGGGAAGTGGGATGGGGTGAAGAGGTGGAAAAAAGAGGGGTTTTGGGGTGGCGTGGCCGTGGAGAGTTGAAGAGGCGGGGGGAGGAATAAAAGAAGCGAGGATAAATAATTGGCAGTGGCCTTTCACATATATATATGTATTTCTCTGCATACATATATTTCCCTCTGAAATATAATTTGCGAGGGAGTGTAACACGATTGAAGCGGGAGAGGAAATTGTTGGAGGAGGCTGAGGAAAAGGGAAATATTTTATTACTTAGCTTTTCTCTCTGTATCCTTTTGCACGACGGTGTGCCTGTCGATCTGTGTGCGTGTGGGTAGGGGAGCGAGCAGGCGTGAGGGGTACGAGAGGGGGTCGGAACGACACCGAAACCGAACCCTAAACCTTTTCCTCTCTTTCTCTTTTCTCACCCCCAGAGCAAAAAAAATTCAACCATCCCCCTCTCCGCACCCTCAAAAAAATATAAAAAAATAAACACATACCTCCAACCTTTTAGAACTCTCTCATTTCCCATTCTGGATATTCCCCACACCCTCTCCCTTCTTCGTTACTAATTGACTCCCTTGCTCCTCTTACCTTCGTCTATCGGTCCCCTTCCCCTATCGCCAAGTGACCGCTTCCTACCCAGTTCCCCTCCTTTTACCAAGGTACTTAAATGTTCTAAGTAAACCACGCGAGGTCCGACCAATGACCATCAGCCCTTTCAATTTCACTACTCGTCTAATACCGACCCTGCCAATATCCATAATACCCCTCTTACTGGTATATTTTTTTTAAGGAAAGCTGTCTCAAAAACTCTAAAATCTCGAGGGCTTTAGAAAGATTAGTTCGAAAAGTTCAACCGCGGGAAGTTCCCTGAAATGCAATGGTCCGAAATGAAATTAACTGAGCAAGCACTTCAATAAATGGCGGATTATCATAATGCTTCAATACCTATCGATTGCTAGAGGTTGAAATGACAAAAGCAAACTGTTCTGACTACTATAGACACTAGACTGTGTAATAAGAGATATACCGGAACGAATCACCTTTTTCAATCGCAGTATCCCATATTTGATTTTTTTTGTGTGCTACTCCACGAATTTGATGCTAATTCATCAAATAAATTCCCATTTCAAACCATGATGCGATAACGTATTGAACTTTCACCGACTAACTCGAAGGCTGTTTGTTGGAAATCCACCTTCGACAATGTTATTGAAGTTGAGTTGCAACCTATTCTCATAAATGAGCTATCGTTACTTAATAAGCTCTATTCTCGCCAAATCAAACATTTACTAATTGCGATTATTGGTATAACAGCTGATAGCTACACTTTACATGGAAGTAGTATTCTTCTAAAAACTTGTTTAACTTAAATTAAACACTTTATTACGATGTTTTCGTTTTCTACGAATATACAGATGATTTATCTCGACTATTTAATTATCAGGTTGAAGTTAAAGAAAGAAATACCTCAGTTCATTCATAAATGAGTGCCTAAGTGATTTGCTGAGATTTAGGACTATTGAAGATCTTTAGGACATTGTTTGGGACAAAAAGTATTGATACCAACAAGTTCTGAACTCCGTAAGCCTGATATTTTATTTATTTGAACTCTCTCATTCCATTCCCTTATTATTAAAATACGCATAAAATTGCTAAACTAGTCGTATTAAACATTATCTCATCTTCATCAAGACTTTTTATCAGAAAATGCCATTCTAAAATGCATAAATATTTTAGTTTGTGCTGTTTTACGTCCGTTTCCACGAATGGCGGCTACAACCAAGTGTTTCAACACCAGACTGGATCTTTCCTACGAATTTCCTCTAGTTACAAACTAAGTACCAGGCCCTAGAATCCGTTCAAAGAGTATGCGATTACGACGAGACCATCTGCCTTGAGCAAGGAAATTTGCCACAAATAAAAACTCCGCCGCTCCAGGCGGTCGCTTGTGTGGCAGATCAGCCTCTGACTCCCCTTCGATTTTCAAAATGAAACCAAAATCACCTGCCAGACGGTGATCAGTAGGTGCCATTCAAGGTGCATCAAAAGGCTGGAAAACTTAAACACGACGCCTCCAGTTACATACCTCTCTCTCCCTCCGCGGCGATTTATGACAGCAAATCAGACAGAAATGCAGAATGTTCGGTACTTCAAAAATATTAATGGATTCGTGTAGCTTTAAAAAATGGTAAGGCTGACATTTGATGTAATATTTGGACAATTAATTTCTTTCGCAACATAAAAGAGTAAGCGACTACACTGCCCTGTGTGCATGATTGATGCTAACACGTATATGAGAAAAATTACATCTCATAACAATATCATATGAACTGCTCATGGTACAAGCAATGGAAATAATTTGTCTTAGAAGTTCTTCCGACCAAGTCCATCTCATCCCAGGCATCTCTAGGCATATCTTGCCTAGATTTTATTATTATCATTTTCATTGTATTGGAATAACAGTAATCTATACAATATATATACATACAATGGAACAACAAATAGATACAATGGAAATTACTCGAGATAAAGTCGAACACAATTCCAAAAATAGGTTGCCTTTGCGGAAAAACGATCGACTTATCTAATTTATTTTTTCAGCGTTATTTTGTTGATTCTATGAAAAAATGACACTCTAGTTTATCTGTTAAAAACACAATATTGCTTGTTTACGTGCAGGCAATTTTAAACATAATCTGTACAGAAAAAGTCGCACAGTATAATCTCCTCATTGTTTAGGCTTTCAACCGAACGAGAAGAAATACAAAGCGAAAGTAAAAATTTGCTGAAGACCACATGTGCACTTTGTAAATGGATGTAAATAATGAGAAATAAAAAAGATAATATTACCATCAGTCAACATTCATACGATTTTTAAACACCACCGTCCTACCACCCGCAAAAATAAAAGAAAAATACCGAAGTTGATAGATTATATGAGAAATTTTCGGGTATTACGGGTATTGATAGAATGGTTTGTAAATCAAAATTTAACCGCTCCGATTGACGTCATTTTGATGTGAATTTCTCGCGTATTCCTGGGCTTTTTTTTGTTTATGAAGCCAAAGAAAAACTTCGATTCACCGCAATATCCTCAATGATGTTTGTTTTCAGTTCAGTAAGATACATTGGAAGTATTTTCTCTGAAGAAGGTGTTAGCGGACCCAAAGTTTCGTTTTATTTCAATGCAAAACCCCGTGGGGACGTATTAAGGGAAGGAAAATTCCTTTACCACGTCATCACGTGCTATGCTAAACGGAATGATCGATTTTTGGGAGGCGCTCATTAAGGGGTTTTCCTTAATCGTAACTGAGGTATTTTCGTCAATTCATAAAAACTTATCACCAAGAAAAAATTAATTTCGTGTCTTCATAAATAAAATTGCCTCACCAAGGTATGCATAAATACATTTTTCCTCGCCACTCAAGGCTATTAATGAAAACAAATTATTATTTTAAAATCATCCACCTATAGCGTTTGCCGCCTTATTGTCATATAACTTTGATAGAGATCGAAGGTTTGTACCACGTGGAAACATGGTCTTTGAAATAAGATCATAGCGATAGAGTGGAGAAAGTTTGAAATGTTGGGGTGGAGAATGATGAAAAAGATGAAATGGACAGAAAGGTAGACAAACGAAAAATATAACTCATTTTAGGGGAGGAGCGAAATTTGTCAGCTCCAAAAGAAATCAGGAAGGTGAATTGCAAAGCATTTTGATTGGTAATGGAATGTTGAAGACTTTGATAGATGGGAGAGCGTCAAATAAATGGGGTAAGAATAGGAAAATAATAGAAATTCTGGGCGGAATAAACGAAGAAAGGCAGAATTATGCAGAATTAAAGAAGCGTCTATTCTAGTGTCAGGTGATAGGTTATTTTTTCGTAGGAGAGCCAGAGAAATGTACCCTGGTTAATTGTGTTCTGGAAGTCGTTAAGGTTCGTTAGCCGCACTTAACGGTTCTTTCGCGCTTACTTTTTTAAAGGGTTTTAAAATCATTCCATTATAAATGAGCTAGCTAGTAAGTTCGATTAAAAGCGAAACTTCGTAATCGAAAGTGTGAGTATCTGTCGCTATATTCTGTTAGTGAATTGGTTTGTCGGTAAGAGAGATTAATTACAGTCAAATTTTCATGATCAATAGGTAGAAGACAGACTCCGAACGGATTCCTGAGTAAACTGGGTTCACTTACGCAACCAGAATTAATTAAGAACATTCAGGAATAATGATTCAGATAAGTGGTTGTCAGAGGTAGCACACTCTACCTACATGGACCTCCAAATGGTTGGTGAAACAGTTAAAACAGGCATAACGTAAGGAACGCTTTTAAGGGCACGGAGTTTAATTGCTGATTGTGAAAGAAACATTTTCAGTTATAATTTTTTGGTTATCCTACCCACCAACTGTAGAAGAGGCACAAACAAAAGGCATCACAGAAGTTTGATATCTTGACTTAATACCTCCAATCATTTCTACAAGTACTTTACCTTGCGTCAATTCAATACCACCGTCGGAGTGAAATACTTTAAATATATAGTTTCATTTTAAATCACAATGAAGCCGCATGGAACACTGCTTTTATATTTTTTAGGAGACGCAATATATTGTGAATGGTTTGTATAACAATTTTTCACACCGCATACTTTACATATAAGCATTAGAGTGAATTATAATTGAATGACACGTGTACTTGCATCATACAAATGAGATCGGGACCTAAAGCTTAAGGCCACAATGTGCGGTAGTTTTTCTTTAACTACTTAACATGTGATTCCAAGCCGATCATTCGTATGTAGCCGATTACTTGTATGAAGGCATACAAAGATTTCGTCATGAGAAGAGGAGCTCACCAACTGTTCGTAGTGTGTAAGTCACGCTTGTACATTCTCATGCTAAAATGTTCCTCTCGCCAAAAATTGTAGTGATCGATTGAAAGGGATAGCAGCACGATTATTGATGAATATATTTTATTCTTAACGGACTCTGTTCCATTCGCCATGAAAGCGGTTGTAACTTTATAATTATTCCCGATCGAAAATATGAAGAGGTAAATACGAAATCCCAAGATCCTCGTAAGATCGCAATGGCGGGTGCAGAAATAAATTTAAAGATCGTTCTCATCTCCATAATTTTGAAGATTAACGACGCAAGATAGAATTGGACTATAAAAATGGAGGAACAAAGGGGCAAGTCCAGGAACGTGACAACCCCATTCCGGGATAATAAAAGTCTGAGTCATTGGCAAGGTGTCTCAGACCGGTAGAGACGCCTTGCCGAATTCGCTTCAGAATGGAGGTGCCCCACGCCATTTCACTGCATTCATTCCCGCCAATGAGGAGTGCCTGCCTCGCGGGAAGCTTCAGATGAAATATATATTTATGTCCTGCATATATTCGGTCTCAGAAGCTCCTAATTATCACTTCTTTAGAGGAATATTTTCATACACAATGTTACGTTACAGCCCTGTGAAGGATGTACCTGTTCTACAGGCTCTCTCAATATGACGACTTCAAGGCAAAGATTATATTTAGAGTTAAACTTAAAACAGTGCGTAGTGATAAATATTCGGAAAAACAGCAATTCCCTCCCTACTGCATCGGGAACATCGAAATTGAATGCGTAGACTCAATTAAATACTTAGGCATTACCCTCACTCACGATCCCTACTGGGTGAAACACATCGGGGAATTAGTGGACAAGCTTACAAAAAGTTTGGATTTATTAGAAGAATGTTAGGTAAATGTGATGAAAAGGGCACAGAAAAATGTTATCTTTGGCTGGTGAGGCCTCATTTAGAATATGCTGCCAGTATATGGGATCCTCACGAAGTCGGATTTATTGTCGAATTGGATCGCGTGCAGAGTAGAGGAGCCAGATTTGTAAAACGTTATGATAAACTTACTGGAGTATCCAAAATATAAGAGGAGCTAGGTTGAGAATCACTCGCGGAGCGAAGGTTAAGTTACAGATTAAATCTCTCGTATAAATTGGAAGGATATCTCTTTAGAAGTGATGTTGAAAATGTATTATTACCCCCATCGAACTACGGTAGGAGAGATCGAACAAATAAAATTAGAGATATTAAGTGTGGAACAGATGTATTTTAGATGCCATTTTTTCCACGAGATGGGATCCGAATAGCATTGTCCGACTGCGAAAAGGTCATTTTCGGGTCAAAATTAGTCTGGTGTGTATTCCCCCCCTGCCACACACCCTAGCGGTGACTTGCAGTGTACTAAAATAAATTTTTAAAATTAATAAATTATACGGATAAAGCCCTCTGCAATTTGTAATTTAGTAATTAATTGTAAATCAAATACTCTTCTCCAAAAATTATAAAGGAACAACTGTAACCGTAAATAATTTGGTTATTTACAACCATAGGAATTTTTCGCCATTTGTATTCATTTATACAGGTAACTCATCCTTTTGTATTTTATTGGCTTTTAATTGGACTTTGTAAGTTTAGGTAACTCTGAGAAATAGCGCACCGGTAGTAAATACATAATATAAATTCAAAAGATACTAACGCAATGTTGAAGCTTATCTTAGATATTTTCAAACCCTCATGGTAAGAAAAAATTAAATTTAAGGTAGCTTACTCTCCAAAACCATGGACATGCTGGCAATAGGCGTATGGCGAGACATGCTTGGTATCCTTGGAGTCGGTCGGACACTGCACCCACGTCAGTGCTGAATGATTCGGGCAGCTTAAGTAATCCAGGCTATGGTCATATCATATGTGTTGCTTAGTTCTGAAGTAATACTATTGTTTTTTAAACACTGAGCACTAAAAAAATCATCACAATTGAATCGTTTTTTGGTATTTTGAGGATTTATAAAGTAATAAGCATAAGGTTTAGAAACTCACCTTTTAGTTATCTATTATCATTTGAAAATCTTCGACACATTACGATATTCATTATTTTTACGGAAAGTTCAGAAGAGTTCTTCAAAAAGAGATCATAAAATAATTAGAATTAAGATGAATTCCGGCAGAAAAGTGTGTACACGAGTACTGCAATTATGCATACAATGTATCCATACTAAAATATTATACACCTGTGAGCAATGACATTGATTCTTTCAACAAATAGATATACCGATTTGGTCTACCATACATCTAATATATTTATCTATAATTCACAAATGAAGCTCAGTAGATGGGTAATTTCAGTAATTTGAACATCCCCAGGGAAACGACAAATAGTTTTCGTAACTGCGTTTGGTAGTGTTGAATAATGTCACCGGTATTTATTACAGAAATATGTTTACCTGATACTTTCAGATATAAATTCTTAAGGAGATGTGTGATTGCAATATTTAGATTCTTTGAACAGAAATCTCTGTGGAAGCGGCAAATGCGGACAAGGAAGCTGCATTTCGAAATATTAGCCTGGGAATGAATGACGAACTCATGAGTCTCCAAGAGACTTTTCTATCATCCTGAAAGTTTTATAACATTTTAATACTGTTTTCTACCCGAATCTTAAGAAATTGGAGTCAGAGAAAGAAGAACAGGGAGTAAAAGAAAAGCATGAGTCCAATGCTCTGAGGATGTTTCTCTTAAATATAATCAATGAATAAAATAAGCTTTTCTTACAATTTGGGCCAAAACTGTTGTTAAACGTGCAAGTTCACAGGAATAATCAAGTTGCGTCTCAATTAAGTAATACATGTAAATAATTACCTACTGTCGGTTGAAAAACCGGCGTCTTTTTCATGGAAGGCGCCTAAGAAACATCCGGCAATTCTTTGAGAAGAACCCAGGGAAAATATTTTGACAATAAATACAGAAAGTTGTCCATTGAGAAATTTTTGAGCGAACGGAGGTCATTGGATCTGGTAATAATATATACGTGCAGAAACCTAAGCATTCTCCTTTACAATTACACTATTTTCACTCGTTTTTTGGCATTAGTCTTTTACTTTGCCAGCATCTTCCATTATAAAACCATAGATAACACAATATAAAAGGATGAAATTTGGGAGGAAAAGTCAACATAGCTCGGCTTGAAGTAGCTGGTAAAATGAAAACCATACAACTTGTATACCAAAATAAAACTCGATGCCAAGGCTGAGTTCGAGCGAAGACTGAGACGACTGGCGCCCATAGGCCCTAACACGTGATCAATAAGAACATTTCGGCACATGAGCGCGCTTGTTGAGTATACGGAAAGTGGCCCAATTCCGTAAATTTCACTCCAAATTGCCAGGTAATTTTTCGTCCAATTTCCTTAATCTGTCTCAGTGCTATTTTCACTTCTAATTTGCAATATTGTCAAAAGTAAAAGGTTTGGTAACGTCATTGTCACTCACTGTAGTAACATATTTTTACCAGATTCAGAATATAGTATTCCACGCACTTAATTTCTAGTCTTATTTCTTTCGCTGAGAGATATCGTCTATTATTCCTCCTGTAAAACGTTTGGCCTCTAGTTCGTAACTGAAACGGCATAGTTACTAGTAAAATAAGCGAATTAATTGCGCTGGGGACCAGGGTTTGCTTATTTTAGAAAATAACTTCTTCTTAAAGTTTTTCTTTTCATTTAATTGGGAGAGTTACAATCCAGTCTTTATGGTTGTATTTAGGCAATATTCTGTTAACTTTACTGTATGAAAATTTATACCAAAAATTTCGTTTTTCTGAGATTGTTTGCTATTAACTACATCCATATTATCGAAGTGACCACTTATTATGTAACACAGTTTGATCCATAAGTGAATCGGTTTTGAGAGAACTAAAATCATCGTATGATATGATAAAAATCACCATAAATAAGTGTTCCAATCATGTAGGACACTAGTCAGACAATGAACTACCACAGTTCTAAATTCTGCGATCGATGGAATCGATGGAAAAATTCATGCATTTTACCATAAAATGTTATACTTTTAGACCATAAAAGCTAAAATAACTTTCCTTATTCCGTATTGGATAGAATTGCAGGAGTGAGGAGTTTTTAATTCCAGATTATACAGTCTATCTACATAATTCTGCCTAATAGCTACGCATTAATTCTACATGAACAGATAAACGCCAGTATTTCGCAATCCTTCTGTGTTTCTATGGAACGGGTTAATTAAAATCTTGAAAAGACATTTGACGAGCTACTTCTTAAGATGTCTGCTCTGCTCACCACCCAGCACCTGGCGATTTATTGAATTCCATCAACACATCCATTAGGCTTTCTTAATTATATACTAAAAGCTTTCAATTCACGACACCTGCGTTTTGAATAAGTGGAATAACAAAGTATAACGTGCATAAAAAAGAGGAAAGGGGCATGAAGGGATTATAAAGCTAAACGACACATTTGACAATAGCGTCAAATGCCAAGCGTATTCTAAAAACAATCATGAAAAGAAGAAATATAAAGTATTTATCTAAGGTTAGACCACCTATTAAACTCTGAAATTGCCATGGTAGTAATAGGATGAGGGGCGTATCGGTATACTGCAGAAAATTAGGTTCAATAAAGCGTGTAACAGTGATTTCGAGAGTAGCGGAAGACGCTACTTGATCTAACGTCTTCAGACCTCAAAAGGAGCAGAGTAGAGGAAGACGCTACTTGATCTAACGTCTTTAGACCTCAAAAGAGGGAGACTTGAAAGGCTAAATAGCAAAGTAAACGACAGGTACAAAAGATGAATTCTTTATAATTCTGTAGTTCAATTGTAGTTTAATGTCAACTCTTAAAATTGGATATCAATTATCGTCTTAAACGATAATTGATATCCAATATCCAGGTTCGACCTAACTGGTAGAACACATAAAAATATCACACTTACTCGTCACATGGTTATAATAGGGGTTCTATCACCAGATTAAGCAAGTAAGATGGAAGCTTATAATATGTGAAGCAATGTCAGATAGTTTAGAAATATATTCACAGACGAATTCCGACACCAATTACTGACTCTAAAATGTCACTCCTGCAGCATGTTCAGCATTACATGCAGTGATTCCACACCTACAAACTTCATAGCTTATAGCATTTAAAATAAACTGTAAATGATCAGCTGTAGTAAAATGATATAACTACGGATGATGCCGCGACAGTAACTTTTAACGGAGTCATCCGCTAATTTGCATTAAAATGCAGAAGTTTCAAAGTGTAAAAATCATCCCGGTCAAGGCAAATGATTGTTACACTTTGAAAAGTCTGCATAATAGGCAAGGTTAACGGTCGGTGTGGTGGTTTTGTGCAAAGCTTAGTTTGGCTACACATCAGAAGGTCCCCGGTTCAAACACGGCTGATGACTCTGGATACCCTGAACCAAATCCAAGTTTCATGCTTTCCTGTGTAGCAGTGCTTCCTTAGAACAGCGCAACCAGAATAATTAAAGAAACTGGACCCCCTTGACTGTGAATATGTGAATTTGATTAGAGATCGTAACTAAACAACTCCCAGACATCAGATTAATTCTGGGATTGAAGGCCATCCTACGCCTACGATAATATTTCTCATTTCTACTATACACAATCGTTACTCTAGTATACTCTTATGATATGTGCGTCAGCGTTGTTTGCATCATCCATTCTCGAACACGGATTATTTCTGCTCAACGCAAGAAGGGACCGATGAGCGCAAATATCAAATCAAGAATATATCTTTTTTAAGTTTACTGAAGAGTACGTGGGGCCTTATTTGTAGATAACGAGTCCGCCTCGATCGGCAAAGGGCAGAGAATAATGTTCATCACGCAAGCAAGTTTTCATTTCCGAGCAGCGAGGTAACGGAACTTGAGGGGATAATCCGAGTACACGGGTACCTTTCCATGACAAAAAAATCGATCATCACTTTTCACAGCAGAAAAATCCGCGAAAACTCATCGGGTGAAGGTGAGAGGGGAGGGGAAAGTGTGGAAATGGAGGAATGGGGAAAAATGTAATCGGGATGGATCGAGTGAATTTTTTTTTCCGGAACGGTCCCGAATTTTATGCTCGCATTGAAAAATCATCCATTTTCTTTTTCTGTCTGCGGGATAATTCTATCTAGTCACAGAATTGTGAGGATGGTCGGAGTGGATGAAGGTGATGAGAAATCATCTCGCAAAAACGATGGCCAAAATATAAACGAGAAAGGTCCTCTTGACGATTTTTATCTGCGGAATGGGTCGTAGGGTGGCATAGGGATGATGATACGAATTTCGAGTGAATTGATTAGAATATCTCCGGGGCATGTGAGGATAAAATGAAATACGTACTTAATTGAGAGGGGTCGCTTTGTATAAGTGGTTCAAACAACGAAGAGTGCTGGTGGTTGCTTTTTCAGAAATACATTTCCAGAATCGAAGGAGAGGGACTGGAGGTGTCACTCCTTGGGGCTTATTGAGTGGGGTCACAAATTTTACCTCGACCTCTTTTTTATAGTCGTGCCTCGAAACTACGGCAGAGGAAACTTTCGAGCCCAATACATTTCGTTGCTCTGTTTTTAGTTATTATTAAAAAAATCAAATAGTTTATCCAATTTCTCACATCAGTTTACAGCCAGGCGAAATGAGGCAACAGTACAAAAATTCACTCAATATATAGGATACACAATTATATCAATATAGTGTCACTATTAACAAATAAGTATGGTCTAGGAAACAGTCACTTCACTGTGGTATTTCTGGACCTCTTGTAACAGTTTGCTTCATCATTTTCTACATTATTTGTGCGTCGCCGGAGAGCGTCCATTTCAAAGTTATATATATATATATATATATATATATATATAACTTTTGGACGGAACAATAGAACACAGAATAAAACAGATAACACGTAAAAGGACACTCACACTGTAGATGATTTAAGCTTTCGGCCTACTCCGAGGCCTTCTTCAGGTCAGACTATATTGCTCTCGTGAGTACTTCCGCATCATCTATATATATATATATATATATATATATATATATATATATATATATATATATATATAAATAAATATATATATATATATATATATATATATATATATATAACCATAGGCAGAGTTATCAACCCCATGGTTTGGTAGGTGATGGTGAAGTTCACTCAGTACTAAGCCCTACGGCGTGTGAAAATCACACATCAGGGTAGGGGGTCAAGCTCCTTTCCCTATTGTTTCCCAGGAAGCACTAGTACCCTAAAAATTATATTGCTTGGGTGTACCTGAGGGTGCCAAGAAAGGCTTCCTCGGGAATCGAACCCGGACCCCCAGGTCAGTAGTACAACACTATACCCCTGGACTACCACGACTTATACTTAAAACTATGTACGAGACGCATGCACGTAGATGTTAGCATTAATACTGTGGAAGCATAGAAAAGAGGGCAATGTCCACAAATAATAGGAGGTAGATTTTAGTTAGCAATGGAACATTATGTATTGTGAGAAATTATCGAAGGTAGGGCTGAAATTATCGCCGTTGGTTATTCTGCAAAAAAAAAAAACTTTTCAGCCCCGGGCGAAATGTGTCCGACAGGATGGGTGCCAGACACCACTTACCAGAGTTCTGGCCGTGGCTAACGTCGCTCCTGTCGACCCCGGGTGACGAGTGCTTCGCCGCTTCCTGAGACGCCTCGTCCGACGGGTCGAAGAGCCAGGGCGCGGCATGTCGCTGCATCCCTCCCAGCCGACGGGTAATTCGGCGACGTGCCACGCGGGGTCTTCTTTGAGGAGCACCGATGCGGTCCGTCACAGGGCAGGAGGTGATCTTGGGGTGGGGGGGTCAAAGATGCGGACTGGGGGTTATCTGCCGAAGGGGTGCGGTCGGGAAAAAATCAGGGGAGATATTTCGATACGGTCCGCCTCAAGAGGAGCGCTGGAAAGATCGTCGACACCATGGCTGTCCTCAATAGAAAGGGCGATGGGGAATCTGGGATTTTGGACACCGAGACACTTGTATCCGTATGTGTGAGGACTTCCTTTATTATTAGTGATAAAGGGGTCGAGGGCCTAGCTGTTGAGGACGGGAATCAATCGCAATCAGATGCATCCTCCTCACTTGTCACCAGAGGTTCTCGGGGTGTTTGAAGTCCGTGATGCAAAGATTGTGAGGTGAGGGCGTCGATGACGTGTTCTGGGGAAAGAGGGACGAAGTATGATTCCTCCTCTTTTGACGGGGTTATGGAGACGGGGGGCGGAGGTCACCTGAGACTAGGTGAGGTGGTGGGTTGACCTACTTGTAGATGGTCATTCGAGGTCAGGAGCTTGGGGTTGTCTGTCCTCTTCTTTTCGGATTCCCTTATTCCATTGGCGATTTTCGCTCCCGCTGACATTTTCCTCGAAGTGGAGGGGGATGCGGGGAGCCGACGGGAGTAGCCGGGACCGCGCCCCCGATAAGTAGCAGCGACCGCGCCCTATCCTCCACAGCCACCTAGGACTCGTCCATTTCCACGGGGACGTTCAGGTTGGAGGTCATCGCCTCCGCATAGCATTTCCCTCCCTGGTTCCGAGGGCAAGTCTTGCGCTCGTGGCCTTCTTGGTTGCAGTGGGCGCAAGTACGGCGCTGAACCTCATAGATGATGGTGTTCCGGTTGCCGCCGATGTGGAGGTAATAGGGGATATTTCTCTCGAACGTCATCCGTACTATCCTGGTTCCAGTAAGCACACGGACCATCTTGTCTCCCTCCCACCTGTTCTCCCACGAGCGATGGATAAAGCCAAAGCGTTGGACTGCACTCCTGGAAGAAAAAACACTCGTTTACACTCCCTCCCCACTACAAGCACCCGGTGGTAGCTAAACAAAAGAAGTCTAAGATCTACACCAACAGATAAGGTCCGTCTTAAAACAGCAAACAAAACGAAGCGATGCCTTCCCGGCGGAAGAAGAACTAGAGTCAAAAATCAAGCTTCAAGAAAAGATAGAAGGTCAACCGCCGCACGAAAGAAAACACGATCGGAACCTCGATTTTCGAGGGAGTCCGGCAGTTCGGCTCTCCCAATCCCGAAGACCGAGGCCTCGGTCGCCGGCGAAAGACCGACACACAGTAAACCCGGCACGTCCTAAGTATCGAGGAAACGTGATTTACACTGAAACCTGCGAGGGATTTGTGCAACCAACTGCCCCGATTGTTTGGCCAGAGGATGGCGTTAGGCAGCTGCTTCACCCTCCATAGGATTATGTATAGATCTATGATTCAAGTCCCGGTCAGGGAAATATATGTGCATTTGTGATCTGCTCGATTCCGCCTTTCCACCTCTCCTGTGTTTGTCTTCTTTTCCTGTTTTTGTTCTTATCCATTTTCCTTTTATCTATAACCATGTAAATGTATTTATTTTCTTCATTATCGTGATTAATCTTCTACGCTTGTACGGTTTCTACTCGCATAAATAAATAAATAATACGCATGTATGTATTACATTATTATATTACATATATTACACACGTATGTACATATAAACACAGATATAGATTTTTAAAAGATAGAAACACAAAGAAAAAACACTCACACATGTGGTTTTGACATTTCGACGGTAAGACCGCCGTCATCAGCAGATCGTCATCTGAAGATGACGGTCGTGCCGTCGAAACGTCAAAACTACATATGTGAATGTCCTTTGTTTGTTTTTCTATATTTGAACAATCTATATGTGTTTTTATACATTTGTGCGTCGCCGAAGAGCGTTCTATTTCTAAGATATACGTTGTACATATTTACACGAGAGTATATAAACCATACAAGCGTAGAAGATCAATCACAATAATGAAGAAGATGAATGCACCAACATTCTCATAAATATGGCTTTATATGTTAGAGCATATGAATTCATGAATTTCAGCTGTAATTTGGACGAAAATGAGGGTAATTAGTAAATTGAATATCGTCGGCAAAAGGTATTTTCGAAAAGAAGGGAAATGATGGGGGCTCACTGAGTAGGGACTATCTATACTTTTATGTGGAAAGTAGTAGCTTTGTGGTATTTGATGATAGAGGGTGAGCGCAAGCTGGCAAGGGATTAAGATAAATGAAAGGGTGTTACATAGGTTGGAGTGTGAGCTGAAATTAATTGGGAGGGGGAATTCAAATTTGGGAAAAGTGGATTAAGAAGATCTTTTAGGATAGAGGGATGCTGACGACTTTGGATTGTTAACCTAGCGACTGAGAGGCAGGAAGACAGTTTGTGCTTTAGATGGCAAGGATGGATTGATAAATACTTTAAGAAGCTAAAGATGGCAATTGCGCAAGAAAATTATATTTCCATTTTGTGAAGAACTGTTTCATTACGAGATCTTCAAACAATTTCAGAGACCGTTCAACCTATTTTCACGGTGAGCAATCAATAAATATATGTAGTATTTCTTCAGGAAAGTTTTAATTGATATAATTTTATTGAAATGCCACGCGTGAGCAACGAGCTCTGCTATAAATTTGCCATCTTCCTTAGTTAAAAAAACCTTTTTAAGAAAGCTCTTTCTGGAAAAAATAAACATTTAAAAACTATTACTCATAAATAGGACGATTAATAATGAGGAGCAATTGAACAACTCAAGGAGATGAAATTCGAATCAAATTGAATTATGAGAAAAGGATTTCTGGCGTATAGCCTCACATAAAGCGATATTATTCGAAAACCGTATCCCGAAGATAATACAGGCAAAGAAATAAATAAAAGGAAACCAAATAGGAGTAGAGGGGAGAGGTTCCGAAATTTTATTTTATTTCACTCAAGATATGATCGGATTATGAAGTGTAGGGCCTGCCCGTGGCGTTTCCTACCCATCATTGTGTTAAGCTCAAACCGGGAGAAAAGGGTGAAACCGGAAAATTAATTTATCGGATATTAAATATTCACTAAAAAAATCACAACGCGCCGTATCTCACTCTCCCTTCCTCTCCAACATCCTCTCGCTCTTTTCGATCCTCCTCTTCGACTTCCTCTCGCTGAAAACCCCTTCATCAAAAACCTTTGCCAAGCAACATCGAAAGGTTGAGCGCCCTCCCGCGGACATGGCCGTAACTCAATCTCTCGGCTAGAGTGGCGCCGTGCTCGCGGCAGCTAAGATAAACTTACGACCGCAGCGCTCTTGTACGACGAAAGAGAAATAAATGAGGAGTCGCCGCGCCAGAAAAACAGAATGGGGAGGTTTGAAAAGAAAAATGTGAGAGTATATACGCTCGAAATATCGGAACAAACATGAATCCTTGGATATCAATGTTATGAATGCATGCGTAGGAATCCCATGGTAAAATACTGCCTATAATGAATATTATGCATGAATTTTAGCGGTCTCACGCTCCCCATTTGAAGAGTTCTTGATAAGGGATAGTTTATTAGCCATATGCAAAAGCGGAAATTTGCATGCACAAAGAAATTCAAGTTTTTTTAATAAACAATATTTTGATGGTAACAAGGGAAGAAATTTTGGCATGGAAATCAAAACAGATGATATATTGCACATAATTGATTTAGATAGTAAATTTCAAGTTACAGGCATTCCACACGGCAGAGGTTATTATTGAATTATTCCATTTTAATACCAATTATCTATTTCAATCCAGGAAAATGGCGAACCATTTTCTATATATAAAATATTGCCCTTGAGAACCAAGAATTATAATCTTACTTATGCTGGCAAAGGCGGTTGCACTATGGGTAGTTGCAAGAACATTTCATAAAATACTGTGCATGCAGTCTACATCCCAGGAACAAAATACAGGAATATTCCTGGCACATCCCCCACGCCAGATGCGTTGTATGGTATGCCAGTAATATAGGTTGGGATATAATTTAGGCTAGTAATCATTCTGCAGAATTTTATTCTACTCATAACAATGCAAAATACTATATTAATATGAAAAATATATTACATTTTTACTAAGGAGAGTAAAATGAAAATCTTGAAGCATATATTTTTAAGCTTGTAATTTCTTTAACACAAAAGATTCTCAGTTATATAATTTTTATACTAGTATGTATTCTCCATATATGCAATAGAAATATTCCAGCACCTTGAAAGTTCATGATAATTCTAATAACACCACTGCCTTAACTGCTACTAAGATCAGTGGTGTCAACACTTAAAGAGTTTCTGACCTGGTCAAGGGGAGTTTCTTAGAGAAGTAATGCTGTTTGGGAACTGCCTAGCTAACTTACTGTAATTACAATTTCAGAAACCTGAGATCCATTGAACCCTTTGGCGCCCTCCCTCTGACAAATTTCCTTATATTTCCCCTGCAACCGCCCCCGATGTAAAACATATCTGCTTATTAGATCTGTTCCCGTCTCCCCACATCCGCTCATTGTCCCTTCATCCTGTTCCCACACTAATTACATCTAAAAAAACATTATCTATCCTTTTTCATGCAAACAATGTACTTCATTTTTCATAGGCGAATGCATTACCCCCTTATCCATTCAAATGAATAATCACCGCTACTCCTGTAATTCTGCCTAACTCTCTTCTCTTCTTAACCCTTCACACACAATTTCCCACAACCTTTCATTCGACGAATGTTTCTCCCTAAAAATTCTAGAATCCCTACTCGATTCAGCCACCTACATAGAGGTGAGAACTCGAGAATCAGCATATACGAGGTGTGTTCAAAACATAACGAGAATTGTTTCATTTTGCGGGCTTGGAGAGTCCGATTGTCAAACTTTTTTTGATTATGTTGGTATACATGCCCCTGAAGTATGATAATACTTTCAGCTGTTTTCATTGTGGACTTTGTCTGTGACAGCCACTCAGGTTCGACGTGTTTTATGAGCTCGGCGATTTTCGTTTGTTGAAAGAAATGGATCAAAGAATTTGCATCAAATTTTGCAATTAAAAATGAAATAGTGTAACAAAGCGTGTGAAATGTTAACAAAGGCCTCTGGTGAGTCTGCTATGACCAAATCAAGAGCTTACGAGTTGTATAAGCATTTCCAAGAAGGTCGTGAAGACCTTGAAGACGACGAACGTCCTGGACGCCCCAGCACATCAACAATCGATGAAAACGTGGAAAAAGTGAAAGAAATGGTTATGAACGATCGCAAAATCACAATAAGAGAGGTCGCTGATGATGTTGGCATATCGATTGGCTCATTTAATGATATTTTTTCCAATTTTTTGGGCATGAAACGCGTGGTAGCAAAATTCGTTCCAAAATGGTTGAATTTTGAACCAAAACAGCGGCGAATGGAAGTTGCTCAGGAGTCACTAAATGAAGTAAACGACGATGCAGAATTGCTGAAACGTATTACACGAACAGGTGATGAAACATGGGTTTATGGATATGACGTTGAAACTAAGGCTCAATTATCCCAGTGGAGGCATTCTGGCTCGCCAAAACCAAAAAAGGCTCGACAAGTGCGGTCGATCGTGAAGGTTATGCTCACTGTGTTCTTTGATTTTAATGGCATAGTGCATCATGAATGCCTGCCGCCAGGTCAAACGATTAATTTCGAAGTACTACCTACAATTTCAACGCAGTTTGCGTGAAGCAATCCGAAAAAAACGCCCGGATCTAAGGAAAAACCTTTTTGGAATAACATGGCTTTTGCACCACGATAATTCACCAGCTCACACTTCATTGCTTGTTCGTGAATATTTGGCCAAAAACAATACTATAACGATTCCCCAGCCTCCATATTCGCCAGATATGGCTCCGTGTGACCTTTTTCCTATTTCCAAAAATTAAGAGAACCTTGAAGGGCCATCGTTTTACAGCTGTAGATGACATTAAAAAGCGCATCGCTGAAAGAACTAAAGGCTATCTCTAAGATCGAGTTCGACAAGTGTTTCGGGGATTGGAAGAAGCGCGGGCACAAGTACATAATCTCCAATGGGGACTACTTTAAAGGTGACAACATCACTGTATAAGAATAAATAAATATTTTGTCAGAAAAATTAAAAATCTCATTATTTTTTTAACACACCTCGTATGCCAGATTTCCGATCTTTTAAAATTCCCACCCTTAATCGCCATCTTTAAGTCCCCTCCCAGAATTTCCTGCACCTTCCCCCCCCTTTTTTCCCCTCCCCAGACACCATACTTCACCCAAGAACTTTCAGTCTGACCTGAAGAAGGCCTCGGAGTAGGCCGAAATCTTAAACACTCTACAATGTGAGTGTCCTTCGACGTATGATCTATATTATTCTGTGTTCTATTGTGCCGTCCAAATGTTATTTTTACGTATATGCATACATATATATATATATATATATATATATATAATTATTCTCAGGATCATCAACAAAAGGATAGAGAGTAAGGCAAATGATTACTTAGGGGATGAACGGTTTGGGTTTAGGAGAGGAAGAGGTACGCGCGATACCATTGCAGTAATGAGATCACTAATCGAGAGGAATATAGAATAAAATCAGGATGTATTTGCCTGTTTCGTAGATTTCGAAAAAGCGTAGGAAAGCGTAAATTGGGACAAATTAATGCGTGTATTGCAGAAAATCGGAATGGATTGGAGGGACAGGAGACTGATCCGCAACCTGTACACGTCTCAGACTGCTCAGGTGCGAGTGGGGAACGGAGAGTTCGGATGGGCAGTGTTAGGAAGAGGGGTAAGGCAGGGTTGCCCATTGTCACCTGTGCTGTTCCACGTATATGTGGAAGAAATGCCTAAAGAGGCATGGGAAGAACTGGAGGTAGGAATGAAAGTCGGAGGGGAGGTTAAGGCAAGACTCGTAAAAACTCTGATATGGAGCGTATGTACGGCGCGGAAACGTGGTCGCTGAAGCAGGAGGAAAACTGGAGATAGAAGGACAGAACTGAGGAAAAGAAAGGAAAAGGCTGGAAACGTTGAATGGAAGGGGAAGGATGGGAAAGGTTTGTGAGGGGAAGAGTTGGGAAGGGAAATGTTAGGAGGAGGATTTTTAGAAGTGCGGGGAAAATATGCAAGGTATTAGGGGTGGAGAGGGGATGAAGATATGTGAAGATAGAGTTAATTAATGCCTAATATTGATACCTGGGTAATTCCAGGAATCCAGGAGCCAGATAAAGGTCTGGTCCATTGTTTTGTGTTTCAGTGGAGGGAAAGGAGGCTAGAGGGTAGGAGATTTCAAATCCTAGTTTGAAAACTAGTTTCAAAACCAGAATTCCATCCCTCTCTTACCCGCTTTTTAACTCTCTCCCACCAATTCCCTACTCCTCATGCACCTCCAGAAATATAGTTTACCTTCTGTAGTGCCAACTCTGCCCTGCCGTTTATATTGGACAGTGTACTACATCCCTAAATATTAGCATCAATAACCACCGGGTTTCTTGCAAGAATTCTTCCCTGATTGGCATGCTCCCTATCCCCAAACATCCCTCTGAACAAAACACTCCCTTTGATAAATGCTATAGTGTATCCATCTTATCATCTCTCCCACCTATTTTTTTATAATTCTCTCCAATTTACTCTATCAAATGCCTTCTCAAAATTTACAAAAGAAATAAATTAACTCCCGATTATACATTCTGCTACTTTCTATTAGTCACCTAAATCCCCCGGTGGTAACACATGCACCTCTCCCCTTCCTATAACCAAATTGATCATCTTTTTTGTTCTACAATTTAGTCTTCACATATGTATGGTTTGCCTTACTCTTTTTTAGTTTAAAAATTAATATTTATTTTAGGAAATATTTTTGAGAAATTTCTTACTCAGAAAGATTACAAATTAGTCCATTAAAATACATCTGTCCATGAAATACTTAACCCTCAAGTAATTCCATGGTGATGTTATTCATCCCCAATACCTTTTTTGATTCAATTTCCATGATGCCCTTTCTAACTTGCAAGTAAGTATTCCTGGGCCTAAACTATCTGCATCAAGTTTACTTTCTACATTAAGACTCAATGGACCATATCTTTAAAATATATATCCAATATCTATTTGTTCCATCCCCCTATTGAATTTTCCAAATTCTTTTCCCCTTTTTATTGAATCTTTTTAATTAATTCAATTAATTTTTCTACTACATATTCAATAGTGTGCATTGATTTTCTTTTCTTACGACTTGATGATGCTTTCACCTTTCTGCTTAGTGCTGAGCAGAAAGGTGAAAGGTCCCTTTATCCCTTCCTTAATAAATTTTCTATTTCCTTATATTCAAACCTCCAACAGGTTTCTTTTACGCTATTAGTTTCCGGCCTCATTTTATTATGCATTTATTTACAATTTCTACTCCCTTATTATGTCTTTACATTCTTTCATTTCCTTCTCTCATCTACCTTCCTAATAATTTTGTCTGTAATATAAATTTTCCTTGTCTTATTCCTACTAACTGCTCCAATAATTTCATTTGTGGCTTTCAATATCCTCTTTTTGATACATGAATAATTTTCTTCTACCCATCTCTCTTTTCTTACTCATAAATTTTTCTACTAAATCATGGTACTTCTTCCATTTTGCTCTGTTTAATACTTCTACATTTCAATTCCTCATTTGTCTTCCATTCTTAATTGAATCTTGAAATAGCATTAATTAACCTTGAATCTAGCATTACACTTCAATGGAACTTAATTATGATAAGAGTCTGCTTCTAGGAAACCATGCAAATTAATATGCTGTTCATATACCAGTGTCCAATCACAGTCTAACTGATGTATCTCTCAGTCTCTGAGCATTCTCTATATATAACTATGCTTCTTGTGGCATTTAGATTAAACCCTGTCTCCAGTAGAATTCTATTACTTTATCCCCACTGTCATTCCTTACTTCTGAACTGAAGTACCATATCCTACTCTCATTTCTCTTCTTCCAACATTTTTGCTCAATACAATTGTTACCAATTGCTGGTCCTCTTCCCTTTCACAGTATGTTACTCTATAATTATCTCCATAATAGCCCCAATGATTCTTCCATCTCACCTTGCACAGTCCTAAAATATCTATATTTCCTTTCTCCATCTCCCACTTTCCATTTGATAATTTCCTTGTACCTTACATCATCCTAACATTCCAAGTCCTACTGTAGATGGTTTGGTCTTCTTCTTGTGTGTCTTCTTCTCTGTTGCTTCTGTTAATTTTTTTTCAATGATTTCCCGTGATGATGACTTTGTCTCTCCCACTGCCAGGCATTACCCATGATCCATTAGGTTTCCAGTTACCAAGACTCATTTTCATGTATCCATCTCCTTTTTAAATCACTGAGGTAATTTCTCATTATTGCCTGCCGTATTAGTACTATCACTGAAAAGAACACTCCACTGGGGCCACACATCTATGTAGCCACCACACTGATGATTAGATACCGTGTGGACTACTCTTCATATAGTTTCTTTCCTTAGTCCTACTTGTCAATAGTGATCCTACCAGCACCACTCTAATGGTCCTTAGAACATACAAGCCCTTCTACTCATACCATTTTAAAGCTGTAATCCATGGAAAGAGACAAGAGTTATATGTCTCACAATGTATCACAGTTCTGCTGTTCTCACCTCCAAATAACATACTCAATGTAGAGAGATGAAAATTTCTTCTGTTCATTTACACATTTTCTTCATGCTTTATGGAACTAGAATAAAGTTATTGATATGCTTTGACCTTTTCTGCTTTGCACAATTCTAAAATTTACAGGCTGATGAGATTATGTAGATAGGCTCCAAGACATTTAGTCACTAGGGGATCTTCAATATTCAAAGATAATAGTCCTCAAAAGAACATTGTCATCAAAAGAAATCTAAACCTTAAAATTAGAATAGCATGAGTGGCTGTGGAAACAAATTGAATAGTGGGTATGAAAAGAATTAAGAAGTAATGGATCACTAAAGAAATCAGAAGTGTGGAAGAGATGAGGAAATGGAGGAATATTAACAATTAATTGGGGAGAGGAATATGCAGAGAAATAAATACAATAGAACTTTTTCTATCAACCACTGTTAGATAGCCACTTTTCAGAAGACTAATTTTCAGCGGGACTTGCCAGGACTTCATAAGACCCTGTAGGGAGCAAACCCAGAGAGAAAAGCCGACAAATTAGAAACTGAAATAGACTTCTTCGAAGACTGGACCAACGACAGGAAGCTCAAGGCAAATCCCTCTAAATGCATACATATCATCTTCTCACATCATCCCAAAGCCAGACAAGGTCCACCAGTCCATTACGGAACAACAGTCATCAAGAAGTTCAAAAAAGCAAAGTTCCTAGGAGTGACATTTGACAAAAGGGTAATATGGGTAGTGCATATTAATGCCACCACATGCAAAGCAAAAGGTGCAGCAAATTTCTTACTCCCTTTACTAAACCCCAAATCCCCACTGCCCATCAAAACCAAACTTATACTCTACAAAAGCATGATTCACCCCTTTTCTACACATCCCCAGCCAGGCTTCAGGCTGCAAAAACATTAGGAAATTGCTAGGCACACCCTGGCACATCAAAAATGAAAATATTCAGCACCTAAACATAGAACCAATCCTTCGACATCTAGCAGAAACAGTGAACAAATTCACCGAAGACCTAACACATACAAACAACCTGCTAATATAAAATCTATGAAATTATGACCAAGAAGTACTAAAAAAACATAAAAGTCCAAAATTTACCCTTCTATCTACCCATATCTTCAAATCCTAACCCAAGTCACAAATTTAGATAGAGAGAAAAATGACTACCGGTAACCCCATATAACAGCAATAAGTTGGAGAAAACCAAAAGGTTAGGTACGGCAAAAACTACAACAACATGATAAATAGGCATGGCATTGATCATGTGGAATGGAGGAATTCCTCCTTTACAGAGGAGGCAGCCAAGTTGCGGAGGTGACGGAGAAATTGAATTGGCTTCTGATTGCCGATTTCTTCATGTTCCAATAGCCACCTAAGTTTATGTTTGGTGGACCTGGACAAGTGTCCGATTAACTATGATTTTAGCTGGTCATACTTCTCTTAATTAGGAGAGTCTGTAATAATGTCCTCTACCTCCTGGGCATATCGGTTCTCTAATATGCTGAAGACATGATAAAACTTTGTTGTGTCTTGTGTAATTCTGTTCAGAACAAATATTCTCTCTAACTGTGAGAACCACAGACAGGGTTTTCCCCCCAAAAGGGTGGCACATGAACCAACAAACGATTAATGCCTGTACTTGCCATTTTGCTGGTCACAATATACCGTGTGCACACAAACTACCATCATCGGACCCCTATGGCACAGAAAAAACTTTAAACAGACACGCATGATCACACCACTGTCACCACTTGTCACCTCAGAGGGGAACTAAAGTCACCATCACTATAAAAAATGAATGTTTTTCTGCAAACTGTTTCAACCACAGCATGTTTATTGCCATAACTATTTAATTAGAAAATGGTGTCGAGGTAGATTGTGCAGGTACTTTGTGTAGAGCGAAAAGTCTAGATCTGGATTAGGGATGAACAGATGAACGCATCACCACCTCTGCTCTCCTGTGCTGCCCTCTGGTAGGAGAAGTTGGAAAGCCCAATAGTTGATAGTAGAAATAAGTGGCGTGCAAAATGCTGACTGTAGCCACCACAGTACCATGAGGGAAAATGGGAACATATCAAAAAGGAAAATCAAAAGCCACAAAACCCTATAGGAATAAAAAACAAGAAATGGATAAGGAAACTATGGATTACAAAGAAGTTGACTATCAAGATGGGCAAGAGAAGGTAATGGTAAGATACAAGAAATATGGAAGGAATATATAGAAGAAGTATATGGTAAAGACATAAGGCCAGCAAGGTTAGAAAGAAAGAGACTACAAAGTAGATGATGATGGCCAAGGTCCAGGCTTATTTGATGGCAAGCTAGAAAGGATATTGAAGGATTAGAAATCAAATAAGTCTTTGGGGGCAGAAAACAATCAGCAGTACTACTCAAGGAATTAGGAAACAGTTTGAGGAATAGTTTTAATATACTAATTTATATCGTAATACTTTTGTGGAAGGAAATTGGCCAGAAGATTTTACAGATCTGTGTTAGTTTATACATCAAAAAAGGGAAAGGTAGCCATTTCTGAGGACTGCAGACCATAGAGTTTATTTTGAATGAAGACTGAATGGTTTACAGGATAATTAATAAAAGGATACACGGCAAATACATACTTAGGGAATTATCAGTTTGGGTTCAGAAAAGGGAGAGGCATGCATGATGCCACGGTAGTAGTGAGGTCACTAACAGATAAGAATAATAAGGTTAAGGTAATCTACCGGGTAACGTAGGTTTTTGGATGGACACAACTATCAAATAAATATCTTGTGACTAAAAACAAAACACAATTGAGCACATACTTTACATCAGGCCCCTCTTCATCTCTGTGAACTTTCTCCATTCATCCCATCCAACATCCATATCCTGTTCCTGCCCTTTCCTCATTTGCCTTACCCCTCTATTACCTTCTTCAACATCTCACTGCTCCTCAATATGCCTTTCATCCATTTTTCCTGCCTCCTTAGGATTTCTCCCAACAAACCCCCCTCCTCGCCAACAGTCCCTAGTACTTCTTCATTTGTTTTCCTTTCGGTCCATTTCACCTTCTCCATTCTTCTCCACACCCACATTTCAAAAGCCTCCAATCTTCGCCTATCCTCCTGCTTTAATGACCATGTTTCCGCGCTGTACATAGCTACGCTCCATATCACAGGTTTTCACAAGACTTTTCTTAACATCCATATTCAACGTACTCCTTCTAGTGAAAGCCTCTTTGCCTAGCGCAATTCTTCTCCTTACGTCCTAATAATTTGACCGTGTCGTCCAACACACTTCCAAGATACGTAAACTGTTCTACCTGCTCAATTTTTTCCCCTCCTATTTTAATGTTTAACTTAGCCTTTTTCTTTCCAGAAAATCGCATAACATTTGTTTTATTAATATTGATTCTCATCCAATATCTATTGCACTGAACCTCCATTTCACTCAGCAATGCTTGCATCCCCTTGGCTGACTGAGCAACTAATGCTTGGTCATCAGCAAACCTAACTGATTTTACGAATTCCCCTCTGACTTTCATTCCTACCTCCAGTTCTTCCCATGCCTCCTTGATCGTTTCCTCCACATATACGTTGAACAGCACTGGTGATAATGGGCAACCCTGCCTTACACCTCTTCCTAACACTGCCCATCCAGACTCTGTTCCCCACTCGCACCTGAGCAGTCTGAGACATGTACATGTTGTGGATTAGTCTCCTGTCTCTCCAATCCATTCCTCCTTTCCCCCAATTCACTCTATCAAATGCTTTTTCGAAATCTATGAAACAGGCAAATATATCCAGATTGTATTCTAAATAGATAAGAATATTGATTAAAACCATAATATACTTGTCTGTTTTTTTAGACCTCCAAAAAAGCATTTTATAGAGTGAAATGAGTGGACATAATGAAAGTGTTGCAGAATATAAGGGTAAATTGGTGGGATGGGAGATATCTACAAACTGTGTATGCTCAGATTGCTCAGTTTCCAGTGGCGGATGGAGAGTCAGAATGGGCAGTGCTAGAAAGAAGGGTCTATTATCGCTTTTGCTGTTTAACATATATGTGGAGGAAATCGTAAAAGAGGCATGGGAAGAACTGGAGATAGCAATAGAATTTGGTGTGGAATTCATGAAATCAGTTTGTCAATGATCAAGCTGTAGTTTTCCAGTCAGCTAGGAATATTGCTAAGTGTAATTGAAATCCAGTGTGATATCTATGTGATGGGAATAAATGTTAACAACACAATGTTCAAAACTTTAATATGGAGCATGGTTTTAAATGGTGTGCAAGCATGGTCATTGAAGCAAGATGATAGGCATAGGTTGGAGGTTTTTGAAGCATGAGTGTGGAGAAGGATGGAAAAGGTGAAATGGAGTGAAAAGAAAACAGACGCAGAAGAGCTAGGCATGTTTGATTGGAGAGGGGATTTTTGGGAGAAATCTTAAGGAGGCAGGAAAGATGAATTCAGAGGTTTGGCTTGTTGGTAAATAGGATGCTCAAGAATATGGGGATAACATTGGGCAAAGGAGGAAGGGGAAAAAATAGAATAGATATGTTGGATGGGATAAAAAGAGGAAATTAGTATGCAGAATTTAAAAGGGGAAATTACTGAAGTGTCTCATGTCAGCTTTTCTTTTTTGTTAGGATAGGTGTCCATCTAAAATCTACCTTAACTGGTAGAATACCAACAATAGTTGATGACCCATTCCTTTTTTGATATACTTTTCACTTTGCATTTCTCTCTTTCCTCACATAAAATGTCCATTCTCTTATTTATCCTAATCAGAATTCTCAGCTGCGGCTATATCTAAAATTACTACTTGAAAGAAAAACTTGGATAGAAACCATGAGCGTAGTATTACCAAACCCAATAAGGTCATACACTTATTAATTCACCTGCATTTTAGCCTTCATACATTCCAATCATTTTCATTTGACATTGATGGAACATTCTTGTTTTGATGTTTTGATTTGTCTTGAAATGTTCAAACAATGGTTTTCTTGGAAATTGAGTGCTACGTGTCAGTGAACCTGGAGTAAACATATGTAGCTTCAAAAGTTCAAAACATGTAAGCATACAATCCAGGGACGCATCTGAATAAACATAGTGCTAAATACATAGCAATTGGTCAATAAATTACGTATCTCAACATTTAATAACATGTAGTATGAATAAAGAAGGTTATAAAGATCCTAAATAATTTTAAATTAATCTTTACCCATTAGTTTAAACATATATGTACCAGTAGGTGAACGTGTATGTACGTGTGTGTAATTATATTTACAGAAATATAATTCTCTTTGTTTTAACTTACTCAGGATTTTTTTCAAATGCATTAAGTTCCAAATGAGGATTAAGTTTGAAATAAAAGGACTTTGTAAGATTTCAAGCATCTATTTTGAGAGGACTTAACCTATAGGCACTAACTATGGGTTAAATACCATGATTCAAAAAACTCAGATAAAAAACCAGTAAATTACTTAATAAAAATATTTTTTTTGTCAAGGGGTAGAACAATGGACTGCTCACTGGAGGGCCTGGGTGCGATTCCCGAGCAAGCCTCTCTAAAACTATGTGTGTTCCAAACCATTAGTTAGGATATTGAAATATTCACCAAATAAAATGTCGTGGTCATTGTATTGGGATAAAAAACCTTTGATTTGCTGATCTAATTCTAGTATTGAATTTGCTTTATCGTTCGGCGGCCTGTAAAATGTATATTATAAATCTTTTTGGATTCAGGACTTTTCATTGAGCAACAAACGCTTTCCAACCTGTTACCTGGAATTACCTTAGCCCTGGTGACACAAGTATTTTTAATGCAATAAAGACAATGCCCCCAATTCTATTATCTCTGTAATTTCTGTAAATGAGAAAGGCTTTTGGGAAAATTTTACTGTCATTGATATCAGTGGATAAGCAAGCACCTTTCTGCCCCATCAGTAATATCTACACTTGTGCTTTGGGTATGGTTCTGCTACTTTATTTTTTAAACTTCTTCAGGATGGTCTGTGGTTGTTGATTCTAACACTGAGGGGTGTGTTACATTGGCCAATATAGAAAACTGGTCTGAAGGTACAATGTAGGAGGTGTATGTATTTTTAAAAATGCAGGAAGACATCGGGACAGAAGGGAGATATTTGAGAAGCAATCGTGTGGAAGGGAGTTTGTTACAAGGATGGAGCAAGTTATGCATCTAGCATGCTGTAGCATTCATGCAGTCAGCTAGCGCTCATGTAGTCAGAAATGTTTTGGGAATTGGAGTGAATGTAGAAAGAGGCCTGATGGATTTGAGGATATTAGAAAGATTTGCCAGATGTTTAAATATTACAGTTGGGCATTTGAATAGTGGATTGGTGGAGGCTTTGTTTTCATAGATTTAGTTAGGAGATTTTAAGATTATATTTAATCATTTAGTTATTTCAATGTGATATTTATGCATGTCAGAATACAAATCATTGTTTAATGCCTTCACTTTGCTCTTTTAGATCAATAATTGTCCTCATATTTTCATTTTTGTGAAAAAATAAAGATCCAATTAATTTCTAATAAAAAAGGTGCTTTTCTAAATCACTTATATTAGCAAGTGCACATAATTTTTTCATCATTACTGAATAATTTTCATTCCCTCAAAGTAATATTACGACCTAGAGAAGAAAAGTAATGATTAATGGATAAGATCCTGTTTGCCTGATTGAACTTGGAGTCTTGCAATGACTATATATTGCCATACTCATCATAAAAGTTGACAGTCATTAGCTTTTAAAGCTCTTTTCAAATAAAGTCGTTCACAATTATGGTCTCAGAATGAGATGCACTACTTGTATTACCGAACAGAATAGAATGGGCAAAGATGTGCTACTAACCTTATCCACCCATTATTGCATATGATCTCATTCTTTGGAGCTTATCTCCTCCCTTCTAAGTTATATTTAAACCACGCCAGAAGGCTTTTTGCATCAGTGCATCTAGGCCTCCAATTTCATCTTCCTATTCAAAATTTTCAAGATCTTGGCTTCCCACCATTTTTATCCATAATTTTTTTTTCTAGTAACATACGAGGTGTGTTCAAAAATTAAAGTGATTTTTTTCATTTCGCGGGCTTGGAGAGCCCGATTGTCAAACTTTTTTTTATTATGTTGGTATACATGCCCCTGAAGTATGATAAACCTTTCAGCTGTTTTCATTATGAACTTTGTCTGTGACAGCCACTAAGGTTAGACGTGTTTTATGAGCTCGACGATTTTCGTTTGTTAAAAGAAATGGATCAAAGAATTTGTATAAACTTTTGCGTAAAAATGAAATAAAGTGTAACAAAGTGTGTGAAATGTTAACAAAGGCCTATGGTGAGTCTGCTATGACCAAATCAAGAGTTTACGAGTGGTATAAGCATTTCCAAGAAGGCCGTGAAGACCTTGAAGATGACGAACGCCCTGGACACCCCATCACATCAACAATCGATGAAAACGTGGAAAAAGTGAAAGAAATGGTCATGATCGATCGCTGAATCACAATTAGAGAGGTCGCTGATGATGTTGGCATATCGATTGGATCATATCATGACATTTTTTCCAACTTTTTGGGCATGAAACGCGTGGCAGCAAAATTCGTTCCAAAATGGCCTTTACACCACGATAATGCACCAACTCACACTTCATTACTTGTTCGTGAATTTTTGGCCAAAAACAATACTGTAACGATGCCCCAGCCTCCATATTCGCCAGATCGCCACACTCCGTGTGACTTTTTCCTATTTCCAAAAATTAAGAGAAGCTTGAAGGGCCATCGTTTTACAGCCGTAGATGACATTAAAAGGCGCATCGCTGAAAGAACTAAAGCCTATCTCAAAGATCGAGTTTGAGAAGTGTTTCGGGGATTGGAAGAAGCGCTGGCACAAGTTCATAATCTCCAATGGGGACTACTTTGTAGGTGACAACATCAATGTATAAGAATAAATAAATATTATTCTCCGAAAAATTAAAATTATCATTATTTTTTTAACACACCTCGTACAGGTGGGACGAAGCCTGGGAGGATAGTTGGTCATGAAAATTGAAGGCCGGGGGAAGTGTGCCTCCAGATTCACCAACGTGCCAATCCAAGACTGTGGAAATCGGAGGACTCACCACATCGGGGGTACCTAGAGACTTTCCGGAATGTGTGGAACATTGTTTAAGGAATACTTCCTTCCTGTGGAATGATATGATGTTTACTTCGTGCAGTATGATGACTACTACGAAAAGACATCAATGGGATTGCCACTGCCGCTAGTGGTAGCCAACTTGTACATGGAGCGATTTGTGATAAACGCGCTAAACACTTATGGCAAGAAAACAATGCTTCGGCTTCGATACGTAGGGGAAACCTTCGTCATCTGGCCTCACGGTGAAGAAGAATGACACAGGTTCCTGGAACAACTAAATGCACAACACAGTAGCATCCAGTTCACGGGAGACGGAAAAAGGAGGACAATTACCATTTCTTGAAGTCAACGTAGAGAGAAAAATCAACGGGAACTTGAGACACCGTCTTTTGGAAGTCCACCCACAAGGACCGGTACCTCAATGCCAACTCGCATCAACATCCATTTCAAAAGACCACTTTGATGTTCATTCCCGTGCACCGGCCTCACACTTAATTACCACTGACTCTGTGGAGACAGAATTGAAACACCTGAAGACTGCAGGAATGAATACATGACCAACATGATCCTAAAAAGGACCGCGGAAGTGGAAAAGAAATAGCTGACCACCGATGACAACGGAGAGGAATAAGCATACAACGAAGGGCGCGAGTCACCATTCCATATGTTGCGGAGGCCTCCGAAAGGATAGATACGATCATCAATAAACACGACGTGGTGACAAGGTTCAACACCGTGACCAAAATAAACGGCTTCTTGCAATGACTAAAAGACAACATCCCTAAGGAGTTATTAGAGGGCGTATACACGGTGCCATGCTCCTGCGGTAGATCTTACATCGGGAAAACCTACAGATCACTCACAAAAAAGAAAAGAACAGAAACAATTTAACTTATCAGCCAACGCCGAGCAAGGTTGAAGTGAGCCGGGACAAGTCATAGATTTCGAAGGGGCGAAAGTAATAGCGAAGGACAAGCAACCCACGAGACACTCGAAATCCTAAAAAGGTCACGAAATATCAACAGGGACAATAGATATCCATTTAACAGTGCGTGGAAAAGGATTATCCAGTCAGAGCGCGGTACTTGACTAACAGCCCTATAGAAGGCTTCCAAAGAAAGCTTCCGAAAATACCTTCGACCTGAAAACGCATCTCGACACTCGCGACACCACGACACTCCTGACAATACCGGCGCTGCGTACGTCATGACGGGCCTTCGAGGGACAGAACGACGTTAGTCTGGGGGTCTCACATTTACTCTTATTAAAGCTTCCAATGGCAACAAAGGGCAATATTTTTAACAAAAATTTCCCCTGATTTTAAATGTCATCCACCATAATATTTAATTTTTCATCAAATAAAAAAGGTCGGTAATTCTATCAAAATCGCAAAAAAAACGAATAAATTGAATTGATTTCTTTTGCAATATTCACTGCGGATTCATTTTCAGCAGCCTCAAAAACTTTAGGAAACATTTCTTCAATAAAAATAAGTTCGGCACGTCTGTCAATATTGCAAAAATATTGCGAAAAAATTGGCAAGTATATTTTGCAATCTACACAAAGGGCTCATGTTCGAAAACCTAAAAAACAACAGTGTACACATTTTTTGACGAAAATCATGAAATTATTTCATAAAATTGCCAACTTTCAGGTGATATTGACCATTGTGCGTCGCGGGCATAGATGTTAAAAAAACACAGAACTTTATACGAACCCTTGAAGCACACCGGCGTATATCCATCGCACCCAAGAATCCGCCTAGTGCCATCGTACAGTGAAAGTCCTGTCCCGTCGGAAAGAGTCAACCAACTTGATTACCCAATTCGGGAAATGGAGTTGTCTCATCTTCAATCGGAGTGCCGGTGCCAGACGTAATCGAATGGCCTGCTGACGTCGAAAAATGCTCCGGCAACGGCCATTTTCCTGTTGAAGGCGTCCGTGATGAAATCTGCTGCTCTCATCACCTGATGGATCGCTGCTTGTGGAAGCCAAACCATTCCTCCGGGCATAGTCTCCCATACGAAATCATCTATCGGCCACTGCAGCAGTCGCTCGAATATCTTGCCGAATCCGTCGACAAGGGAAATGGACAGGAAGTCTCTGGGTCCCACCTCCGCTCTCACCGTCTTCGGCCGACATACGACTCTCGCTCTCTTCCAAGTGTTCGGGAAGTAGGATATTCTGGCGCAGCCGTTTATGGTGCTGGTCAAATAAGCCGCCGCCGACTCTGGTTCAAATGCGCCTCCGGTCAAGAAAAGCCTCTGACAGTATTTCAAATATTGTCAGAGCCGGGCTTCCCTTGGACGTTGCTTTCCTTTGACGAAGGAGGCTAATTGTCCCAATGACGTCCTTCTGCTGGAGCTTGGGAACATCCAAGGCATCTTCAGATGAAGCATCTCCTGCTTCCACCGACGCCGCGATCTCCTCTTCCATCCCGGCGGAATCCTCGTTCTCGGGATTCAGCTAGACTATTCGTCAGATAGTTTGCTAGCAATTGCGCCTTTTCCCCGGGAAATCGCGCCACCACATCCTCGCTGATGACGATCGGGTTGAGAATCCGGGGATACCGCAGCCTCCTGCAAACCGTTTGGATAAAATAATATAAAGAAAGAACTGCTATTTATTTTTTGATACAAGGTCAAGTTTGCATATGCGCCATTCTAAACTCTATCTGTATTGATTATAAGACACTACTTATAACGCAATTTAAGCTTCGCCGCCAACTTCAGACAACCACCACATGCTATCCTGAAATATATTGACAAAATAAAAAAAAGCTTCAACTTAAAATTTTAACAATTTTGAATTTTTTTGTTTTATTTTACTTAATGATTAGTTTTTACTGAAAATTATTAACTGTAATTACTCTTCTTTTATAGTCTATCGCGACATTTGAACGTAAATCAGTAGAAACCAGTAGTTAACTAACTGCTTGTTTCCATATACGTAACTACTGTGGAAGAAATAATGGTATCAATTCCCTTTTGTAGAAGGAACTAAATTAATCTTCCCTTAAAATCTATTTGGACTATAATGTATTAATAAATGATAAAGGGATACTAGTCCATTCAATGGACTGGCATTGGCATTGACCCATCACAATGGCATTGTGATGGGTCATTATCAGTAGATCTCGGGTTCGATTCATTGTGACATGTCTTAGCATTCTCACCCTAACTTTGTGGATGTTTTCGAGAACCAGATCTTTCTGGGCAACCATAGGCGGCAGAGGGAAAGGAACTGGCTCCACTACCCTAATGTGTGAATTTCACACGCCGTTGGGCTCAGAACTGGGCGAGCCCAAACAACCAACCTTGGGGCTTATAACTGTTGCTCTTTTGTTCACTGAAAACGTGTAATGTACAAGGATTAGCCAACTAGGAGGAGTTTACTTAGTCTTTTTTTATGGAACACTTTATTTTCCCAGTGAACTTTGAAGCGTCATAATGGTCGGAAATGGGGTGTGCGTACATGAGTAGAGGTAAGGCGGGTTGTCGTTAAGTTTGATTGAATTTCTCTTGATGATTGTTTGGTTATGTGGAAAGAAGTGACGGGGAGTTTAATTAGCCAATATATGGGCTATGTGTAGATATGTTAGATGAATTCACTTTCTTCTAGGATATCTGATTTTCAAAGTCATAAAATATCATTATTAGGCCAGTGAAGAGGAATTAGCCATATAATGATGCTCTGTTGGAAAAATCATGTTGATCTCTTTCAGTATTATTCTTTCTTTTTTCATCTGGAAGTTTTTCATTGCTAGTTCTTTTTGAAACATTTCACTGGATTCAGAGTTTTGGAAAAGTCTGTTTCATTGAGAACAAACATCTTCGCAGTTATGAGACTGATGGTGATCAAAAGTACCTAGCTGGTATCAAATGATCGATATAAGGTGATTTATCGCTATCACTTTATTGTGTATTTACTATCGAAAATGTTTACAGTGAGGCCTATGAAATGAAAGCCGTAAATAATACCTTAAGTGCTCGGGAGTGAATGAGTGCTTGGTAAAGAAGATAGAATGGGTTGAGATGGAAAAGAAATTGATAAAGATTTACCTGCGTTTAGCTGCCTCAATTCTGTCTTTATAAATGAATAAACAGTGGATAAATCGGAGACAGCTCACAACATCAGAGGTTAAATGAAAAATACTACTGAAAAGTTTCTCTTTATACTTATTCAAGGAAAAAAATGATAGTCTCTTAAAAATTATATTTAAAAATGTTACGGCTTTCTCAGTAACTTTCCTACACCTTTAGTTCGCAAATGGTTAGACAGTACACTCATGGCCATTGTTCCCAAATCTTTATCGTTTTACACAAGCAATAAATATAAACTTATGCAATAAGAATTTGGAAAGTGATGGTATATTTTCGCGAATTGTAGGAGTATTAGCAATCGTCAAAATCTTGAGGCCATTATTATTGGGTTAGGAAAGCACGGTAGCAATTAGTGTTCTAAGGGCTCCACGAATTTCTTATGCATGCACCAAATCTCGTATATGCAATTAATCTCCATGAGGCCAAATAAAATATTTTATAAATGAAATCAGTATTGGTAAAGTAATTATTTATGAAGTATTTCTCTACAAAACCTAAATACTTTCAACACGTCAACTCAGGTGTTGGGTGTCTCTAGATATTACAGAAACTTCTTCATCCCTCATTTATTAAAAATATAGTGAAATGTTTTAGTTTATGGCGAGATATTACTTTTAATGCTTTAGCCAGCCCTCTAGACACGACTTTACCAACCGGATAATCTTCTTGCATGCATAAAATCAGGAGATGCTATGTGACTGACATGTATAGCATTTGTAGGAGAGCTTTTTTTATCCTTCTAATTGAAATTACAATTATTATTGGGCATGGAAAAATGTATAATATAACTGCGTAAAGGCTGTAGCCCCCATGAACTACAACCTTTACGGGGTGGAAGGGCTTGTGCGTTCTGATGATGCCTTGAGCTGGTAAGTGTAATGATGATTGCTCCTGTTAGTATTACCAAATTGGGCGGGAGATGGAGAGATATATATTAGGGTAGTGCGAGGGGAGATGGAAAGCTATTGGGGACCACTGGAGCGATGGATATATCGTAGAATAGTTACAGCAGAGTGGAAGGGAGTCAGCGAGGGGTGGCAATAATATTGAATAAAAAGATAGAAAGAAACGTGGTAAACATTGAGTAAGCGACTGGTAGAATATTATTAGTTGAAGTTAAAGATAAACCAACGAACTTAGTCATTTTTTGTCCCACATGCCTAGAAGCAATCATAGTGAAGAAGTCGTCAAGGTATTCAATTGGTTACCGGATATAATTGCTGGTGTTCCTAGAGGGAAATATTTGGTAGTGATGGTGGATTGGAACGCGACGGTAGGCAACGGAAGAGACGTAAATGAGGTAGGGGACTACAATTTAGGCACGAGTAATGACCGCGGGAAGAAAAAATAGTTCTGCAGGAGACAGGAGTTAGTCATCACCAACACATGGTTTAGACACAAGGTGTAGGTAAACCTGGAAAATTCCTAGATATCCAGAGATACAGGTACAGATGTATATCAGTTAGACTATACAACTGTTAAGTTCAAATTTAAGCACATGGTGATTCATTTACACAATATGGAGAAAGGCCTAAGGTGCTCCAAGGTGAAATGCATTACATTTTAATGTCATTCCCTGCAACTTACAGAACTTCTAGGTAAGAAAACCCGGCATTATAACTTATGGTATCATCCCTCGGCCACACTTATTGAAATCCTTGAAAAAGTCCTATAAGTATTCGAAAATATAGAGGGCTTCTTGTGTAGATTTTACATAACTTCAAGCAGGGGTTCCAAAATGTGATGGTACAACACTGTCTTGCGACAAAATAATTCCTCTAAAATTACTGCTCTAAAGCCTATGTATATGCGCCATCGGAAAGTCACGAATAAATAGAAAGGCTTTCAAGTTGTGACGCACGTGTCTTCCAAGTGTAACCATATCATAAAAGGCCAAAAAGAAAACTCCGAGTAATTGGATACATTTACTAATTAGGATTACTGATATGGTACGGCCATATTTCGTTTAAAATGTTTTGCGTATAAAAATAGTATTTATTGCCACTAGCTTCATTCAATACTTTTTAAAATAAGTTTTCTGTTGTAATTATCTCTCAGAAATTATTTCATCCTGTTTACTGTACCCTATCTCCTACCGCTTCTAGTGAAACACGATCTCATCTCTCTCTTTCTCTCTCTCTCGACTCTCATCTCACGATCTCATCAATGATCCGCAGCGCAGTTTTAATGGCTACAAATATATCTCCTGAAACTATTGCAGATATGTCAAAATGTGAAGGACTTTAACTCGATGATATTACTTTTTCTTTTTCTTTTCGACTTTTCAACCCGAAAAGTACAGTTCCAAACTTACTGCATTAAGGTTTATGAGAAAGAACGCTGCAAATTCTGCTAAGACAAAATGTTTTCAACAAGACTTTTCTAAGAATAAAGTTTTATCTTGATATGAATTGGGCAAGTTAGTTATCGGGGTTTTAAAGTTTAAAGGACACAATTAGTCTCTATATCCAATTAACATTGCTTAAAGCCTGATTCTGGAGTTGGCTTAATCACCATTTGCATTTTGGCTTTAGCCTTTGCACGTTACCTAACTACTTAAAAACACAAAAAATATATTTCTCCACATCATTATTCATTCATGACCACTGATGATATAAAGTCAGGTTTTTTTATCCGATTCATTCCATATTGGTCTCCTACAGATGAAGAGTAAACTTCTCGCAGAATTTCTTATGTTATCTCCTTGCCTACCTACCTATATACGTAACAAGTATTAAATTGGCTATCATTTTTGGCTTACATCAGTAATATCCGACTATATGCATCGGCGTTCCTGTTCAAATTTCCTATATGAGATATTGTGACCATAATCTTCCAATTTACCATATCGAAACTTTGAACTTACACCATCAAAATCCAATTAAATGGTTTGCCATCCGTCATTAACGTAAACTTTCTCCAAAACGAAGAGGTACGAAAATACTTCCCTTCCAACTCCAAGATCTCTAGGATGGAATGTTTTATCTCGAATTTATCTTAGTATCTGAATGTTGGATGCAGGGAAAAGTGCTTTAATTTTTGAGATTTCAGCGATCGGGGAGTGCTAAAAAAAACTCGGCAACGTAATTACTAAACGAAATGTGCCATAGTTTCCCATCCCGTCACACACACTTGAATTACTTGAATTCCTGTTCTTCCAGCATCTATTTAGTGATCGGTTTGAAATTTATGGCATTAAAATATTCTCCTTGCTTGAAATTTGAGTCTGTTTATCTTTTACATGGGAAATCAGAGCAATAGCCTCAGTGCCAACCCGATCCTGATGTACACATAAAACCTTCTGTGATGAGTATTTACAAAAAATTTCCTAATTCATTTGCTTGAATTCCTTTTAGCAGCGAAGCGTTTGCTAACATTATATTTATTTTCGCACTTCCAATCAGAAAATTTCAGGGCTAGAGCGTTTTCTAAAGAAGTTATCAGTAAGTAATGGTAGCTCGGGCACAAAATTTAATAAAATTGGCTATTGGAGACGTGGGCATCTCGTTGAACTTGTTATAGACGTATATTGGAATAATACCCAGAGTTTGTATGGGTAGAGAAATCCGTTCCAATGCTGATTTTCCTGTGCAAAGAGTTGGACCTTGTTTTTGCAAGAACGGTTAGTCTTGTAGTTGAATACTTTGAAATTGACAATTTTACTCTGTATGAACTGATGTATTAACATTACCCAACAACATAACTAGGTACATGTGCTACATAAGTATACGCATATAGTTAACAATTTCTGTCATCTTTGATGAGACTAATTCAAAGGTAAATTAAAAAGGTAATTAAATCAATCTGCACTTGGGATCGGAAATCCTTAGTAAATTAATAGTTTCCATAACGAAAATAAAATGGTAAGTGTTTGATGAACCAACCTCCCAACACAGGTTTCTAACAGATCGTTGTCTTTCTCAGATTTTGTAATTTATTCGCCTTTTGAGATGGATATGCAGCTTCTAATATTTACCCAGAGTATTTTGCAATTGAAATGCGTTCTTTATAAGCGAAAATGCACAAATTAAGAAGCATGTTACATTAAAGTTTTGCCAAACTATCAGAGAAGTGAATAGCTGCACTTTACATCATTTGCATTTTCGTGCATGGATTTTACGATTTACGATTTCAGTGAACGTGTTTATCTTTTTAGTGGATTTTATTTCTTAGGATTCATACCTTTTAAACATTTGAATACGGAAAGACCTACGGTGGATCGAAATTTCCCGGATCCTTCTCCAGTAACCTCGATCCGACGATGATGTAAGTATCAATTTTAAATTGCTCGGATCCACTGATTGAGAATAGGAGGAGTAGTCTCGTTTGACCCGCGACATGATATCCTTCATGAAAGGAATGATCATACATATAAAACACACCATTTCCAAGTCCATACGCAGAAACGACCAACAACCTCGATGGAAAACAGCAATTACTTGGACAACTTATTGACAACAGACGAAATCGGTGCATAAGTAGAACCTTGGCCTTGCCCCTCCTATCGTCATCCGGTACAATGCCCTCGGAAAAATAAAATAAATGCGTGATTTATGCTTCACATTATACTGCATTTTATGTCATTGATGAGTGTTTCGAAAATCAATTAAATAAAATTTAAAATATCGTCTTTGAGTTAGATCATAAAATAGACTGACTATTTTACCGCTTAATGATGCCCTGTTTTAAATAATACCGTGACTACTGATGAGTCAGTTTGAAAATTGACATGGTCATTCTTGTTCATTTTCGTGGTAATTTTCCCAATTTGTCGTGTAATTACCAAATACTCCCCACTGTTAAGTGCATGTTATCAACGTGTCACGTAACGCGCTATTCTAATATACGAAATACGCTATGCTCGTACCTTATTCATTGTTGACCAACTATTTTTTAAATTCCAGCAACATACAATGCAACTTAGGATCCATAAATATACTTGAACACTTTTTTTCTAACGGTCATTATTCATTTTTTAAAACCAAATACTATTATATTTTCCTGTAAAATTATAAGCATCGAAGACACGTTTACGAATATCTTTAGAAAACAGAAATCAGGGTAGGAAATACATAAAAAAAAGAAGAGGCACCTTATTAATATGGTATGCTAATTTTTTTGCTCATTTTACACAGATTTAGAGTAAACGAGGACAGTAAACTATAGTGGCGTGAAAATATTTATATACGAGTTGCAGTTAATTGAAGTCAGTCATGTATGAAATGCTTCCTTACATTCTGTAATTTTGCAGCGTTAATTCACATCTTTTCATTTCTGCTTATTTTATTACCTGAAATTTCTGTGACAAAATAATGCTGATTAATTTTTACATGCATGATTTAATGCTTATGAAATATTCTTTCTAACCTCACGTAAGGAGCTAATGGTCTTTTGGTACCATTCAAGTGCATTGTTTTGATAGCCCAGTCAAGCATTTCGATAATGTAATGAGTACAACTCACAACTTCGGGAAAACGCGGTAGTCTATCATGAGCAAGAATCACGGTGATGTAGCCATCTATAGTAGTGACGCGGTTTCCACTCTCGGTCGCCTTCGGACGTCGCGCTGTCGCGTGTCCTCTCTCCTCGCCTCTTCCCCACGTCATCTCCTCCCACTCCTCGAAGAAGCAATCTCCAGAAGAGTGACGCAAGGGTGGGGAAGGCTCGTTGATCCTTTGAGCACTCTTCTGGCGCCGAGAGCAAATAAATACTTATGCGCGCCATTCCGCTCCTTCGCCGCTTCTCGCTCCTTAACAAACGCGCTCAATCACTGAAAATATGTGGAAGAATGAGGATGGCGAGCGTGAGGACGGGCGGAGAGACGAAGATAAACAGATGGATTTTTTGCGCCCCGTAAAAGAAGAGTCAAATGAAGTCAATTGACGATTCTGGGGTGAATAATGACACGCACGAGAACCTTGGACGTCCCTCCCCTTTTCGCCGTTATTGGCATGATAAGAGGGTTGCCGGAGGAATCATATGTGACGGGACGACGAGTCTACGTTTGAGCGCGGCAGATGGCGGAGGAGAGGGTAAGGGAAAGGGGCGTCTCTGGAAGAAGCGGGGCCGATGAAACAGAAGTGCGCGAGTACTCGCGAATTCCACTTGAGTCATGAGTTCATGACTAACTCGAGCTTATTATATCAGGAATATTCCCATAAGGTTCATAGACATTCACAGTAGGTCACAAGTTTTATAAAATCACGCAATTCCTCTTCTTGGAGAAGTACAGGTATTAAAATGAATTAAACCTGTATTAAAATTGAATCACCAGTCTCCCAGATTTGACCCGCGACTTTTGCTGTTTTCACGTTTGGGTACCCGGGCGAAAAAACCGGAAACAAGGGATGGAGGACCCTAGAGGAGACGTGGGCATGTAATCGGTTCCTTAATTCCCTTGAACACCGCTATATGTCAACTTCTAGGGGATTAAAAACCCATTCTTCTGGGATATAAAAAAATGGGTTACGACAGCACAAATACATAAATTCAAACAACTGCGGGAAGTACCGCGACAGTAACTAGACAGTCAAATTAGGATTTCGGCAAAAGCGAATAATTTGTTATCCTTCGAAATCGATGAACAAATATATACATTTTGGAGCTCTCCTCTGACAATGTATGTACAAGTATCTAAGTACAAGACATGTATTTTCAGAGCTGTCAGCTTTTTCCCTTAATCAGCAGTTACTCTGAGGAGGCGATAGAATATATCGCACAGTTAGGACAAATGGCAACTCCAGTAGTTTACGAATAATTTTTTCACACAATGTATTTATGAATGAAATTTAGAACTTTCTTTCGTAGATTTAGATTTTTAGAATTTAGAAAGACTTTCAGTCGTACTCATCAGTCCTACTGGATCTTATTTTCAACTCAAAGTAAATCTGAACAATATGGCGAATTAAATGTGCCGAATAAATAAGGAAGATGGATAAGTATACAAATGGGATCATACAGTAATTAATCGCACTAGTAGTGGGGTGACAAACACAGGCGTTCCCTTTCCGTAGTGACTGGCTCTCTCGGTTCATCCTCTCCTTGAAAATAACAGAATTAATAAAAGATCCACGCAAACTGTGAACTGACGAAGAACACATCCAAAGTGACAGAGAAGATGGTAGAAAAAAATAAAAGTTTCTTTTTTTTTTGTAGTTCAGTTCTAACTCCGTCATAAGGAACAAGGTCAGCCTGAATGCAGAGGCTGACAACATGCTGGAGATTAGGTTCTATCAACTTCTTGGAGTGGAGAAGAACGCCGGGAACTCCTCCCTAGCAATGGCCCACTCAATTAGTTTGAGTTTTTCCAATTATTTGCACAATTTGTTCCATAATTTCTGAAAAGTTTTATCATAAATTAAAGAGAAACTAATCCAGCGTGTTTTAAATGACAAAGAAATCTTTATATGTAATTGGAAAGGCTAAAGTGCTTCGACTTTCAATGTAGCATACAGCTTTAAAACATTTCAGCTGGATGTAAATTAGTGAAAAGTATCCCCTCAGAGAATTCCTGATTCAATACCCATGCATTTAAATTGATGGGTAAGCAGTGGACTTTGTATTGATATTACATTTACAAATCGTATGACCAATGTTTTTCATATTCTTGTAATATCAGTTTGTATATTCACCTAGAGGCACTTTTTCACACAAATTTACGCAAAATATATTATTTCCTGATATATTTATCCATCATTTATTTATTTTTTAATTTACTCATTTATTAAGAAATTCAAAAGACTATACACATGTACACCTATCTAAATCACGAAGAAATCATGAAGAAATATCTGCTGCGGGCAGACGAGAACACACACGCAAGTGAGAAAACTGCTCAAAAATTGTGTTTGAAGACGTTCAATGGAATATATCGAGCAGAAGATCGTTGAGAAACTAAGAACATTAAAGCATTACCTAGTACATCCATTATTTGTGCAGTGCGCATAAATGTATCTGCTTATGCTAATGCTGTATAACTTACGTTAGTCACTAAAAAATAAACAATAGAATGATGCAAAATTTAAGTTTAAATGACGATCAAGGAATGCCGAGCTAATATAGACCGGAACTGTCGCTGACCATGAGACATTCTCTAATGCTCAGGACGGAGGAACATTGATACCAATTCGATGCAATGGAAAATAAATCAGAGTAGCAAAGGAGAAAGATCAAAGAGTCAATTTTTACTTAAATAAGGATGTGACTTGGGGAGCACAAAATAAATGAATTAATGATATAAATGCGTCATGAGCTGGAAAGAGATGGTATTAACAACAAACACACTGCAAATGACACAATTCAACTTATTGGGCGTACGAACGAATGTGTGTCACTCTGCAAAGTCAGCAAGTATTTTATTGGGAAGTGGAGGGAGAAGAATCTTTAAATATCTAACACAAAGTATTTCGTTCCCGATGTACTCATTTAGCCTTATCAATTGCAAAAGCTATACCCGGAGGTTAAAAAAACAGCTAAGGAATGCTCTCTTTGGATTCACCATTATTGAATTTGTTTTCATTCACGCCGTCTTACTTTCAAGAGAACTAAATGAATTCAATTTATATGGTTTCTCTTTTCTTAATCTGCTAAAAGTTGACCAGTTATCAGGGAAAGAAGACAATAACAGGAGTTTGGCTGCAAGTGAAAAATAAATACTAAATATTATATTTAACTGGTTTACCTCTAGCTCCTAGTTCAAGATAAACAGGATTAATAGTCGATAAATAATATAAATTGATCATTACATCGTCGTTGATCATCTATAGACATGGGAAAGCTTATTCACTTCAAAATTGCTCGTCTAAAAATCATTAGGTCCTATTCAGTGATCCTAGCTGAAACACGTCAAAATACGAGGGTAGTTTAAAAGATTATCAGAATCACCACCAGATGTCAGCAGGAGCGCAAAAATTTTCCCGCGTAGTAATAGTAATAGGTAATTCTTTATGAGTAAATACGTAACGCGTCAGCACTCTGGGAAGAGATCTGTGATGCCAACGCCTCTCTGTTATTATTTCTGTCGAGTGATTTGTGAAGATGGAAAAAATTGAGATTCGAGCAATGATTAAATACTTTGTAAAGAAAGGTATGAAAGCAAAGAGAATTCATGCCGAATTTCAGAATACTTCGAGGGATTTGGCTCCTTCATATTCAACTGTTGCCAAGTGGAAAAACGAATTTAAGCTTGGTCGGGACAGTTTAGATGATGATAGTGGTCGGCCAAAATGCACCACTACTTCAGAAATTATTGAAAAGTGCATAAAATGGCCATGGAGGATGGCCTACTGAAAGTGAGAGAAATCGCTGAAGCTCTAGGGATGTCATCTGAACGGGTACATCACATTTCAACAGTGAAATTGGATATAAGAAAATTATCTGCTAGATGGGTGTTGCGACTCTTGATGCAGGATCACAAACGCATCAGAATAGAAATTTCCGAATAATGTTTGACCCGCTTTAAGAGCAACTAACAAGATTTTCTGCGCCGGTTTGTAACCACAGATGAAACTTTGGTTCACTACTAGAGAAAAAAAACAGCAGTCAAAGCAGTGGAAACGTTGGTTCATCACCACCAAAGAAAGCAAAGGCAATACGGTCTACCGGAAAAGTGATGGCTTCAGTTTTCTGGCATGCGAAATGGATTCTGTTGATAGATTGTCTTCCCACTGGTCAAACAATTACTGGACAATACTACACTAACCTCCTGTACCAACCACAGCAAAATATACTCGAAAAAAAGCCACATTTGACAAGGAAAAAAATCATCTTTCATCCACACAATACCTGCCTACACACGTGTTATTGCCATGGCAAAAATGCGTGAACTACGATACGAACTACTGCCTTACACGCCTTATTTTTCTCCATCAGTTCTATCTCTTCCCCAAGATCGAAATTTCCTCGGTGGACGGAGATTCTCTTCAAACAAAGAACTAACTCACGAAGTAGACGGATATCTTAGAGTCCTGAATGAATCTAATTTTCGAGATGAGTTCAAGACATTGGAACATCGCTGGACCAAGTGTACAGGAAGACTACAATGAAAAAATAAAAAGAGTTTCTCTGATGCAAGTAGTTTTTTCTATTAGATTCCGAGAACTTTTCCAAATTTCCATGGTATTCTGTTGGAAAAATTTAAGTGCCTAAGTTTAATTTCTTATAATACACTGGATGGTTCGAAGTTATAATTATGCTAAACAATTGTAATTTATTAGCATGGCATCATCCTCAGTCCCCCAACATCTTCACTTTGAGGAATGTGGTGATGAATTCTCAACTTCGAAGAATCGAGGTTACTACCAACTGATCCTTTCCTCCACAATGGCTTCCATTTTTTTTTGTACCCTGCGTTAAATATGCATGATCCTAGTAGTCTAGCCTCTCACGGGGGTCCACGGAGATCCACCACATCGTTGAAAGCAATCACGGGATGCATAATCACGAGGATACATGACGACCACGTCCTTCAGTGAGATTAGAAAGAATTACTTTTAGTCCAGGGCTTTTAGATTTCGGCCCAGACATTTAGAGCAAAAAGCTTTGAATCAGTGGAAGAAATGAACTGATTAGCATATTCATTAACTCCTCGGTATTTCATTCCGAAAATTGGTTGCCTGCAGCCTTCCTTTCTTCCCTATGCAATGCTAATGAACCTCTTGCACTTTGATGTATCTTCCGTCTTACCTCTCTTTTTCATTTGGCTAGTTTACCTTCTCCTACCTCTTTCCCTCTATTTAAATTATGTTATAAAATCCTAAGAAATATATTCCACATCATGGTTTGCCCATTGTATTTCATTCTTCTAACAGTAATTCATACTTGATTTTTTCACATTGCTTGCACTATTACTTCATATTCATATTTTTACTTATTAATCGTTTTTATGTATTGTGTTTAATCAAATCCTGCTCGCTTTATCTTCATCGTCTTTCTCTGGCACCACGTTTTGAAAGGTCCAATTCTTCTTCACTTTGCTTTTCCATTGCCCCATGCCGTCACTCTTAATGGTGACGCACTCAGCCAGTAACGTATCTTCAGGAAGCGTAGTGCATTGCTCTTAATCATGAACGCCTCCTTAGGTTTGATATCTTCGGTGTTTTAACCTCTTTCCCAGAGTTAAATCTATAACTTTTGAGGTAAGAGAAAGGTTTGGATTGGAAGTTTGAATCTGACGCTGATTTTAAAACGCGAAGTAACATTGATTAATATTACTTAAACTAGTTCAATACCATCGAGTATATTATATATACAGAATATTTTTTAAATAAATTGCGTCGTTTCAAGCGTGAAGTTGTAGAATTTGAACATAATAGTAACACTTTTCCATTAGATATTTATTTAAAACACGACCAGTTCCGTTGTACTAGATCATGTTCTCTGATGATGTATTAGGGAAGATGATATGCCTGTAGTATTTGTACATGGAAACCGATCGTGGTATAAATGAATATCTAATGTAAAATGTCTACTATTTTTTCATTGCTATTTCTTAAAATTCTATTCGTATTTACTTATTTAAAATAAACTGTGTAGCAGTTGGGTAAAAGAAGTTGATAGTAAATATAACCTAAAATTATAACAATTCATAAAATAGTAGAGTCAAAGAAACCTGGTAGATTCTTTTTCTCGAAAGAAGTATTTTTTCGCTGCTTTTCACCTACTTGAATTACATGCATCAATAATTGTAATTATTAAGGTAGTATTTTTCTAGGAAATCAAGATGGTATTCAAAGATGATGAATGCTGTCCTCATTTTCTGTTACCTAGGATTTAATCGTCTGAGATCCACGACAATGAAGACTTCGAGGAGAGTATAAATACTCGTAAGAGTTGTTGGGGAATGGAGCAAGTGCTACGGAGACATTTGGAATGATTCAGCAAGCCTTGCTGATGAAGCTTTGAGTTGAAGCCGTGTTTGAGTGGTACAGTCGTTTTAAATCAGGCAGAGCCTCGACAGATGAAGATTCGCGAACGGGGCAACCTTCCACTTCGACAGAAACCCAACCATGTCAAATTGGTGAACGATTTGGTGGGGGAAAATCGCCGATTAATTGTTAGGGAGAGGGCTAAGGAAGTGAACATTAATTTTGGATCCTGTCAGGAAATTTTGACAGACATTTTGTGCGCGACGCGGGTCACAAAATTCGTCCCGCGGGTGCTGACTGATTAACATGAGTTTTTCGCCAGAACCGGAACTTCCGTGATAACGCAGCCACCCTAATCTTCAGACGTTGCTCCATCAGACTTATTTTTGTTTTCAAAGTTAAAATCAACTTTGAAAATGCGCCAATTAGACTCTGTTGCGGACATTAAAACTAATTGTACGGCGGACCTGAAAAGGATCCCTGAGGCGACTAACAAGGCAGGTTTTGTGAGCTGGAAGAAATGTTGGAAAAGATATGTCGCCAGCCAAGGCATGCACTTTGATGGCGAAAAGTTCGATTAAGCTGAATCCGTCGAAATAAAATTAGCCCTGTCTTTTTTAGATCACACCTTGTACAGTTAAGAATAAATTGTAATAGTAAACAAACACAAATAATAGATTGAGAGCGTTTTATCTTTGTGCATAAAAAATTAATCGCCATGAATTCTCAGTATTGCTAAATTTCTTGTGCAGACAAGAGAAATTATTTTCGGAGACGCACAGTGATGACAGAAAGTGATATTGGGTTTTATCGATGATTCAAAATTAATAAATTCTTAGTTTATTGGAGAGCTTAAAGACCTGTCCAAAAATTAATACTAAGAATTGATAAGTGAATTAAACAACTTTTATTTTGAGTGATAACACCACCCATAAAATAACTGAGGCATTACCAAATCAAGAATGTTCTGCTTTTTTTGTAATTGAAAACGGATTTATGTTTTGTTCATAACTAGTTTATCCAAATACCTTTAACACTTGAAAAATTCCCACTACGTATCTTACAAAATTCTGACATGTTTTGTTTAAAGGCTACACAGACGTAAATAATTGTACGAGAGGTAAATATTTATTAAGATGAGTATTAAAATTTTAATGCAAAAACCTATCTGTAGACAATGACTTGACTTGGTCGAATAACTCATACGTTTTGGTGACTAATGAATCTTTGATGGGGAGGACCATAATGGACTAAAGGCTAGGAGGTGGGCGAAATGTAGGTCACGGAAACTGCCCTATTTCTCGGAGGTGTCTGCAAATGTGTCTTATCCAAGAGAAACTATTCTAATGATGGTGTCTAATTAAAATATAGTCACGGGGAAACTGCTTTAAATATCACCTTTCCACAAAATAATCGTACAGACCTAATTAGAGCCGGTGCAAGTACTATTACAGAACGTATTACAACAGGTAACGTTTCCCTTGTGAGGTGGGAGGAGATAATATGAGCTTTCCCCTGATCTTCGCGAGCAGAGAATCCTTGTAAGTCCAATATAACACAGGAAGACACAAAAAAACTTCAGCTTTACGAATAGGCACCTTGATTAAAAGAATTTTTAACTTCAAATAAAAAAAGCACCAGTTTATGGTTAAGCCTATACGGCTAAAGGTTTGATACAGGATGTGTCAGTTGTGATAAAAATCCCACGGATGCGTGTGTTCGGTGGTATACAAGCTCCTGGTGGGGAAAGGAGAAGAGTCGAGAGGAACGTCAATACGAGGAACATTTTTTCCCTTCACTCAAAATTATTTAAACCAAAAGTGTAGTTGATAATTTTGACCGCAACAAATGTAATATTTAGTCGACAGGAAGAATGACGCTCAAGCGAAAAAAAGAGTATTAATAATAAACAATTTGAAGAAATGAGGAGTCTTGAAAATTTAAAGAACACAAGCAGGAAATATTGTAGGGTGAAAATACCCATTTATGCTGAGGGAAAATGTTTTATAGGTGCATGGCGAAATATAGTAATTTTCAGAAAACCTACTCGACTTATCGGTAGATAATCCACAATGAATTCCTACAAGTCCTATCCGGAAAGTAGTTTCGCAGATGTAAGGTAGAAATCAGGAAACTGATGTAGTATAATGTAGGCTCTAGGAACTTAGGGAAATAAATACTCGAAAAATGTAAGTTCGCGCTATATGACATAGGAGTCCTTAAATATTATATCAAATTTTCCATTGAGCATAAATTATTAGTTTAACGAATCTAGGGGATTTTTTCACTAATAATTTTATGAATGAAATAACAAATAAAAACAGGTTAAATAAATGAAGGTGAAACTAACATTCCCTCAATAGATGACCTGAGAGTTCGACAATTTTAATTATCTCTTGACCCTGTCGGCACCCTGGATTATTCTTCCTCAATGGGTACCCCAGCGGGATGGGTACCGATTATCTACTAGTCCCATGAGATGTCTGTGAATTAAAGAATAACGATATTTATCAGTACTATTTGAAAAAAAGAAAAGTTTCAGAGCTCTCCTGTCCCGAAAAACAGACTTTTCGTCTGACTGGACTTAACGCAAGGTCGGCCCCAACCTCAACTATCGAGCCGAGTTGAATAGTACGTTTTTTTTTATTCGTGCAGGAGCACGATGTGAGGCGAGATAACCCACCGCTTCCGGACCGCTTCCAAGTGACACAAGATTCACTTGAAATGAAAAACTCGCCCTCAAGAGGGGAATTGAACGAGTGTACTTGCCCCCCCTCCACTCGTCCACCCTCTGCACCACCCTTAATTGCGCTTTCGTCCCCCTCCCCTTCCTGCCCACCCTCTCCTCCCACGCCCACCTTTTCGAGGGGAGCGCGCCCAACTTGGCACAGGGAGGGCTCTGGCAAAAAGCGGCGATCTCCGAATCCGCTAGTCTGGCGAGAAGACCAAAGTGTCTTCCCTGCTCGCGGTCCCTGTTGCTCTTGCGAGGCTCAGAACAAACCCCCAGGAAGTGAGCGGCTGCGGTGGGTAGTGGGTGAGTCCCTGTTTTGTAAGAATAAACACCATTCCCTTTTACCTTTTCATCCTTCGCGCCTTACCACGCTTCCATCCGTCCTTCCCTTCCTCGCCCGCACACCAATTCCCTTGAGGCATTTCTCCCCTCCCCCCGCCAGACTCCTTCCGTCATCTACTTCAAACATACCCGCAATACTCACCCTTTTTGCTCCCTTCCGACCTCTACTGTATTTCCATCGCCCTCCCTTCACCGATCACTGTTTGCCTTCATTCACATCGTATCCTAATTACTATTCCTAACTTTATTTTATCCTCTTCAAGGTGCCCTAACAACCAAGATCTTCATATCACAGCGCAAACCACGGGAGAGGCAGTATTAATGTTTACTTCCATTAGAGCAGTGACTGGAGCTTCGGGTCTATCTTCCTTTGAAATTGATTGTCTGCCTTCTTTAAATATCTAAAACCATCTCCTAGCTGTACTTTAGAGAAAAACAGACTCCTTAAGCCTTCAGGATCATTATACAGGACTCAGATGACGATTCGATCAGACGAAAACAAAACTTCATTGTAGCCTATGCCTCGTTGCGTGTTACCTCCATCGCTGCCGTAGACGAACTGAGCATAAGTCAAATTTTAACCCCTGCTCCTGACAAAAATACTGGCTTCAAATGAAATAAACTCGCCCCACATATGCATTGCACAATAAGTTAACAATATAACGTAACATTAAATGCTTACGAAATAAATTAAAAGAATGAAAATTTATGATCACTCGAGATTGAACAGTCCTCAAACTTCACATGAAACACTATTAAATCACAGGTCACCCGTGCTGGAGGCGGAATACGAAATCGGGACTAGTAGGTCAGCCGGAAAGCGCGGTACATACGGAGACAACCAAAATATTTTAAATTTCATTGATTTCGAACAACTTTCTCGATAAATTTACGCTGTAAAACGTACTATTCTTTGAGGATGTGGTGCCATAAATGTTATTCGTCTTATCGCGCGAATAATGTCTCAATATCTTGTTTAAACAAAGGTTAAGTTCTCATTAGGAAGGCCTGGGTAGGTGAACATTTGATGTCTTTTCTAATTGATAAACTTAAGTAAAACACCCTAATCTCAATATTTCTTCTCATACCAATATTCTTCTGTGAAAACAAAGCATTCTGGGAACCAATGTTAAAAGTGACTATAACCTTTAAGGGTTTTCTTGAAAAAAGAAAAAGAAACAACTGCGTTCCCAATTTTAGCTTTTTAAACTCCCTCCAGGGCCGAGTTTTTCACATTACGAGGCATTTTCCACTAACATGCAAGAGAAATGCAGTTCGTAAACATGAATTTCAATTTGAAAGTCATAATCCAAGTATGAACTATGAGTAATGCGATTTTATGATGTTAGTCATTTGTTAGTAATAATACCAGTATGAATTTGTCTCTACGGTTTATTACCCTCCATTCTCTCTATTCCAAGACTATAAAAAGCAATCGTAGCCACCGATCTTCGGATTGAAATTTAAACTGGTAGAGGAGAACTGAGTCCATGATTCCTCCGCCATCTGTTATGGTGCGACTTATACGTCAGGGAAGCAATTCTTCGAATCAATTTGTTAGCCGTCAATTTCCCTTAGTTTACCAATGTGTGCACATGTCCATATTCTTTTCTCCTCCAACCGCGGGAGGAGTGTGATTCGAGGCGTTGCGCAATCCGTTCTCTATTTCTCACCCCATTTGCCCTTGGCCCTATTTCCTCTGACCTTTCCCTAGACCCTCGTTCTAACCCCCCCCCAAACCCTTAGTACCCCACTACCACCCCCGCAATCCTCTTCCTCTTCCCATCCCCCGATATTTCCACGACTCGCACAACCCCTTCAGGTGTTATCTTTCTCCCAACCCCTTCCTCCGCCCCTCCTCCCTCATGGAAGGGGTATGGGGATCGCGCAGTGTGTGCCCACACCCACACCCTCCCCAGTCTAAGTTCTAGTGCCTCCCTCCCTCAGAGACCTTCTTCGGTATCCCGTCGTTTCATCTTTCCCGCATAAACGCCGCTCGCTATCGTTCGCGCGATAATTCTTCGCGGGCAGCGAAGCGGGGCGGAAGATCGCGAAAATAGTCGGAGCGGCTGATCACTTCGCACCGTGCCGTCAAATCTCCTGTGCAGTGAACCGACGGGAAATCGAGTTTAGCAGTTTGCGGCGGAAAGGATATACCTACGTACGCGCCAGCACATTTTGAACCCGGAGGATTGACTCCAGAGAGATAGGACTGGTTCACATCCGCGGGAAGGCTTTCACGAGTCGTCCTCCACGTTGCGAAAAGCTTTAATCGTGAGTGCACATTTCATTTACGCTTAGCTATTGTCTGTTCGGTTTTCTCATGCCCGTTGACACATTCAGGGTTTTCAAATAGGCGAGAAAATTCCCGCGAAACCTGTCACTTTTGAACTGAGCTTAAATCACTCCTTTTGAGCTCGTGAGAATTTGTTAGGATCATTTCGTCGAAAACATGTTTTATGCAACACGGACAAATGATAAAAGCTTGGTAGATTTGTAATGGTGAATGAATTTTTTAAAGCTTAATTCAATGGGTTCGAGAATAGAATGATATCATTGCCTACATGCTGAATGTTCATCAGGGATAGATCAAGGGAAAGGGCTTGAACTGAACGACAGGTTAGAGCCATGCCAGGCAATGTATTACTTGTGAGTAATACTTTGAAAACTAGTTAATGGGAAACACAATTAAACACTATCATGAAAAACATAGTTTTGCCACTTTTTGGGATCTTTCGTGAATAAACTTGTAAATTAAGCGCAAAAGTTGTCGATGCTATAAAGGCGTAAGATAATTAAGTTATATTACTGAAAAACTGTGAACCTTCTAGACTGTTTTGTGAGACGTAGACTGAATCCGTAGCACATTGAAAATAAAACAGTTCGATTGCATTACCTTTGAATAACTTGAAAAAATACAACGGAATATATTTCCTGAACACCCTAGATGCTCACATTTAAAGCATTTTCTCTTCTATCACTTTTCTATTTAATGCTTAAGATTTCCCGCCCTCTTTCATTTACTCTAATTGTATCATCCTGGTCATTCTTTCGTCTAGCACGCTTTCAAAATATTCTTAAATTTCCAAATCCTTTACACGACACTAAATAAATAGATCAAACATCTGTAAGCCCGATGTAAATTATGTTTATTGTACAACACTGGGAGTCTGCTAGATCTGAAATGGCTAACATTAAGACAAAATATAAATTAATTTTGTTGGTTACTTAGTTTATCCGGTCTTTCAAGTGTGAGATCTAAATATCATTCACTATCACTAACTTCCTCAACTTAACTCAAGGGGGTATTTACGTTGGGTAAGTGAGACGATTAACTTAAGGAAAGAAAACATTAGCCATGTGTGGTTTCATTTCATTAATGTCAGAGTCAGGAGAACTATTTTTAGGAAGAATGTTAGAATCAGACTAAACACCTCCAAACGTAATTAATTAACACGTGAAGTTGTCTTCAGTTACCAGTCTGACAGTTATAGGTTTCATAATAGAATTGAAACAAAGGAAAGAGACGAAAACTACCAGCATTTCATCACAATTTCTTCACGTATTTGCCCTTTAAATCCCTTGAAAATTTGTCGAAATAATATTTTAAGGGACTCTTTCCCTTTGATGGTAACATTTCAATTCGTCTGAAAAATCTTTCAAGTGAGATCTAACCGAGTAACGTTGATCACAATTTCGTGTCGGTGTCACTTTCAAGATGGCATGCGAGTACACATGCATTGTCCCACTGGTAGGGCCCTAAATAAAGCCTACATGTTTTAATTTATGAAATATAACTATTCTACATTAAAAATACTCCGATTTCATTCCGGAAGAGTAGGCATAAGTAGATTATTTTCAAAGCTAGTTTATTCGTAATGTCCTAGGAAATAAGGTACAATATATTTCACTAGCAATGGCTTTTAACGCGCATTTATTTGTATTATTTTAATCATTATTGGGTTCAAATTGGCCGTAAATACACGTTTCAACTATGATCGCATATATACCTTTATTGAGAACTGAAAATCCTCTTCACCTAGTCCTAGTCGTACGGTTTGACCTTTTGGCATTTCCTCAACTACAAAAATATTATTTATGAATGAATTCGAATTTTATTTACTTTGATTTATATTCTACATATTTTCAGGTTGGACATATCGATATACACTATTATTTCTACTACCAAAGAAGTAAATTGGCCGATAGCTTCTTCCATAGTCGATCATTTTTCACTACTTTTTGTAATATGATGATTTACGAACGGCATTATTTTACAATTTTTCATTACTTTATAACAGTTTTCAGGTTAATCAAAAAATTCTAAACCTATAAAGTGCAAACTCTGTAATGTCTTGAATTCAATTTTTACAATCAATTTGCATAAAACATACCGCGAAGCCCGACTTCAAGTAGCTGAAATTTGCGACCATTCGGACTAATTTAGAAATTCCTTTTTTGGCATTAGCTATACATCACTGGTAACGGAACCTTCCCATTACGTTCATAGTGGTTCTATTATATCACGTGACGACTATCACATTTCCAAATTCATGTCATAACAATAATGTCAATAAAAATATTCCAATCGCTTCATGATGGTCTTCCTTCTGCAGGCTTTAATCAGCTGATCGGATTAAGAAAAATGTCTTACTGCTGAAATCAGAACTCCCAAAGCACACAAATGTTTAGCAAACTGAAATATATTGACTTTTACCGACATTATCTTGATTGCAGGGGGAAGTTATACATATGTATTATGCTAGCAGGTGTTATCGCGTTGTTATAGCATAGCCAGATAAAAATATTTTTCACTTCCCGATCAAGCTAATGACCAATACTGCTCTCGGTTTGAAGAGACGAGTGCGCAAACAAATACGATGTTGCCTAATTTCGACCTAAACGAAGAAAGTATCATGAAATCCCCGAAATCAATTTTCACTATTTGGTTGCTTAAATATCTTGAATATCGACGAGGAAAAACCTAAATTGAATAACTCAAGGCGAACGATACTTTTAATATATATTCCATTTACCATGGGAACTCCGCTTTTTGTCAGTTAATGGAGTCAATTCAGTTTCATTTAGGTGTAGATGTCGATTTAATATTTCAACTTCAATCATCTTTCACCGTATCAAATTATTCTCAAAATTTCGTTTAATTAACCTTGTTCAAGAAAATTTATAATAATAATTTCCATTACCGCGGGCAAATCAAACTTCAATCGACTAAAATGGTTGATCTACCAATTTATTTCTCGTTCAGAACCACGCTCGAAAATTTCTTGGATATATCATACTGCTGAATGGAATTAACCAATCAGAACTTAGGCGCAGAGATTCACAGCTACTGTACTGGTTGTTCTGTTGATTATTTTCAAATATAGTATTTTGCATTGTTTATGCTAAGGCTCCTCCAAAATTAACTAATCGTTTTTCGATCATTGCCTTCGACGTATTATCCCGCGAACTATAAATGCCTTCAATCAACTTCTACCGCGAAATTTTCACTCTTCACGAGGTTCTTTAACGGTTGCGGCAAATTTGTAATAGTTTTAGTACATGAAGCGAGCTTAGCTCCAATAATATTAAAGTTTCTAAAGCTTCTCATAAAATATTCTTTGACAACACAAACCTCGTCACAGGTACGTTCCAAAATTTATAACTTGGACCTGGATTTAAAGTGAAGGAATTTCACTGCATAAAAATCATTCGCTTTGACCGGGATTTGAACTCGGATCTCTCGATTTACAGACGAGTGATGCGTAGGCACTTGCAATTGGATTAAAGACGTAGTTTTAGTATAAAAGTGTTTTTATCTGAATAATTAACTGCGGGAGATGTCGCGACTGTTACAGGGGTCTTCCACTAATGTGCTTAATATGCAAGAATATGCACCATAAAACCCAAACGTCTTGACCTAAATTCAAACCCAATCCCTCGCTGGTCCGAGTGTTTTAACTAATTAAGCTACCGAGACGTCCTTATGCCTTGCGAGTTCCTGGGCTTCGTAGGAACAAAATGTTATTGCCCGGCAACGATATATATATTTTTGTATATAATAAATAAATAAATATATATATATATAGTTATAGCTATAGTAAAAAGAGTCACATCTTATCTTCCGAAGAAGACGGAGCTCGAGTCCGTCGAAATTATCAAGATATTATTGTGAGTGTTCTTTTTATGTGTTCTCGTGCTGTGTGTTACTGTCTAAGTTTTTTATTCAACACTTCCGTGTTACTTCGAAGAAATCATCTATACTGTTGCTATATATATATATTTGGTGTGGTAGCTAACATACAGGCATCCCACCCTCCGCGCCCGGGTTCGAATCCCAGCGACGACAGATATTTTTCATTGGTGTCCCGATCCCTACTTGAAGTGCTTTAGTGAGTGCGTCCGTCTGCCGAATGGGACGTTAAACTGCGAACCCCTTGGCGCCTTTCGTTAAGAGTAGGCCACCCTTCCTAAGACTCCACCCTTCATCCTTTCCTGTCCACCCCTAATGGCGCAAATGACCCGAGTTGTCGGTCGCCTCCCATTAAAAACTACTTACTCAAATAACACAAAAAATTGTTCACTTTATTCTAATTTAGGGTGGAGTTGGACAATGATTCGAGGATATAATTTTATATAGCCCTTAAAATGAAAGTTTCCCATTTGATATTAAACGGTAAAACATCCTAAGATTTTGCAAAGTATGAAAAACGTTTCCCTGTATCAAAATTTCATTCCACCTCTTTTCTCTCTTTCAATTTACAGTGTGTATCACTGATTATAATCCTCCGTTTGATAGACGACTATCATCCCAAAGGTGTTCCGACTTAATTCATATAGAGCTTACCATCACGCTTGAATCAAGGTCTTCCCAGGCTTTTCTAAAAGTTCTACTCCGCAGACATGAAATAGTGCCGGAGATAACAGAAATATTGCCTCATGCCTATGCCTATCGCTAACCTTCCCGACTCGCCATCTGCTATCTTTACCTGGGTTTTTCCACTGTGTCTTTGAATTTATAAAACGTTCCCAGTCTTCCTAAAATGCCATCTTGATTTGAGAGATAGCCCAGACCGATACTTCGTGAATTGCATTGTAATGCACATGGAAGGTTTAAATAACTTTGCGTTTCCACAGAATAGAATTTTTACTGTCTACTAGTTTCACTACACATATGCACTCACTACACTGTAACATTATCACCTACCTCCCCTCTCCCACTCTCTTCTCACATTCATCCCATTCCTCCCCCACCTCATTCTCCGCCAACCCCACCTTTGGTTTCCCCTAAAGTAATTCAGTGTCTAATTAAGAATTATTTTAGTTCCAAATATAAATTGTAGTTCAACGTAATAAATAGATAATTCCTTAAATGTGTTAACTAACAGCAGCATATATTCAAGGTATAGAAATGTTGTATAGTCAGTAAACATACTGTAATTTAATTTAAAGAAATATAAAAAATAATTGAGCATTTTTACTATTGACTTTATCCATCATTCCAGGATTAATATTTCCTGGCCTGATTTCTAAGCACAATAACTTCCTAATTTTTAAAGTCTCTCATAGTAAACATTGATTTTTTGTGGATCTCCATATCGATATTTCGGTCAACTAGGTGACCATCAAAAGGAGTGAAAATCCCCCGCTACCTCCTCCCACTTGAACTGACTCACCTCACCACGGGCAGTAATTTCCGTTTCCGTTGACTTCCCCGCTGTCAAACTCACTCCTATTGATGGTCACCTGGTTGACCGAAATATCGGTATAAAGTTCCACAAAAAATCAATACTATCAATGGGATTGGCACCTTGCAAACTCACAACTCACACCTCCTTCGTTTCAAATCCCTAAGCCAGGAATTTTTACCTGTCGATCAGAAAACAGTTTTACATTTAATGGCAGGATTCAAGAATTTTTACATAAAAACATAAGATTCCAGATTGATTTCACGCTAAAGGTTACAAGCTTCGTACAATGAAGGGTATGTTAGTTAATAAGTATTTAAATAGAATGTAGAAAGGAACCTCATTTTTTTGGGTTTATTCCATGATAACCTAGTTCCTCTCGGATGTGCTCTGCATCTTGTTATCAATTGAAGCTTTAGCTCTTTTTTAGCTAAAAGTTAAATTTCAGATACTTATATATGCGCCTTTCGTTATGAGTAGGCTAATGCTGACGCTGGGTTTCTCTTCACCCTCACTCCATTCCTATTACATCCTACCCCTACCAGATTACTAACCTATCCCTTCTGGTGCAAATGACCTCTGGTACAACCCCTTCTGCTGTCGGTCCTCTCCCCTGATAACTCCTACAGCTGCAACTAGCTTTATATAAACAAAAAACCCGAGACTGTAAACTTGATTGGCACTAAGTGACAAGAAAAAAGAAGGAAAATAAGAGATACTATCTTTATATTTTTTGGTCAGAGTAATTTCGTATAATATATCATGTAACTGGAAGAGTCTTGAGTTCTTCGCTCATCCGTCACTTGACATCAACACTTGTTTTCAACTGATACACTCTTAGAGGAAATGTTTGTCACCTTTTTTACTTTAGATGAATATGTTAATTGAAAATTATACTTTTGAGATTATTGGACAAATAGCTAAGCGTTAAATTTGTCATTTCAATCTTGAAGTACCTTAGCAACATTTACAAAACTTTTTCACTAAACAGTATTTTTCACCGAATATGAATTCGGTAAGTTACTTCGTACAATCTATGTAATACCTACAAAATAAAATAATTGCGGGACATTTTTTTCCGAGATATTTTCCAAATTGAAATTCAAATAAATCAATTAATAATGTTCCCCAACAATCTAAAAGTAAGCTCGGAGATTTATGTACCATTAATGGCAAAGAAAATTTATTTACCCCAAGTGGCAAGAAAGTAAACATATAATTGATCTCGTGGCATCAATGCAGCTTGAAAAATGAGTTATCTGAAGCATAATATCAGGTAGGAAGGTAGTGAAACATTCCTGTTTTTACTGCGGATTTTGGTTCAGTTAAAAAACCACATATTTGTTGATCACGTCACTCAACAATGTCTCTTAAAGGAAACCACTGTCGTGTGTTAATTTTCCTTAGTCCAGGGGATGATTTTCTATCCGTTGAAGAAGCATGAATATTTAAGCCTACAGAAAATATGTATTTAAATTCGTAATAAATGGAATTACTGCAAACTTCTCACAAAACGGACACCCTGAAATATTTGCCCGTTTATTAATTATAGTCAATGAGTCTAAATATATTTTTCATTGAAACGATCGTTGATAACTTCGGCGTGATAACTCTACCTAAATAATATTTCGCTTTGCAAAGCTTGCACGACGGCAATCACGTCAAATCTATGTATACATCCTGAGTGGTGGTTGGGTGACGAAATGAACGGCCAAGCCACGTGGAAATAATTCCATCGCCCAAACGTTTTTGGAAAGGCTACCGATTACGTGGGCAACACAACTCACTATAGTCCTGCTGAGCTCATCCCCGACGCGAATGATACCGGCCATTCGAAGAAAGGGAAACGAGGGCCGATTTGTTTCCACTTCCCCCTTTCTCTCATTCGCCTACAATGTCGCAGTGCGCCCGAGTACCCAAGCAATCGATGGCGAGTTTACTTACTTAGCATGTGCCCAAGCGGCTAGGCCGATGCTTGAATCGATCCTGACCATCCGACCTATTTTCTTGATGTCTCACCTGTTCCTAGAACCAGAAATAGATTGACCTCTGCGGATTATTTGCAAAAACAGGGTTACATACTTCGACCACCTCGCGGACTCAAAGCACATGCAGGCACGTAAAAGAGCAAACTATCTGCTGACGGTTTCTAATCTCTAAACTGCACTCTAATTGCCTTCGCACGCTATTCATTTGTGACAGTGTCATAAAATGATACGTTATATCACTGGCTTTCAACTACGCTTGAAATTAACTGGGTGCATTGTAAATTACCGGGATTAAAAGATTACAGCTAAAGCCTTGAGTTCCATCAAGTGGCTAAACTCATCAAATGATGGAGAGTGAGTTAACAACGTTATTGTCAAGTGAGAGAAGAATTGCAAAAATTCATAATAATTTCTTGCTCTATTGAGACATTTTATAACTGCAATTACACCAACATTTAAATTTGAAAATTTTTTCTAAAGTCATATTTGTAAACTTAAGAGTAAAATCTCATTATTTTCACAGTAGCTTACATACTTCATTATGAATCACAGAAAGCTTTGGTATATTCGTTAGATATTTAACTGGTATTTTAGTACCCGGCAAGCCACCTCTAGGGTGAGAATACACATCAGACTTATTTCAACCCAAATATTTTTCAGCTACTCCGGTAAGACATTGCTATTCTGATCCCTTATCATTCATTGAAAATATGAAAACTTAAATACATCTGTTCTACACTTATTCTCTCTAATTTTATTGACATGATCTCTCCTACCGTGGAGCGGCGAGGAAATTATTACATTTTCAACATCACTGCCAAAGAGACATCCTTCCAATTTATGCAAGAGATGTAATCTGTAATTTCGCATTCGCTCCGCGAGTGATTCCCAACCTAGTTCCTATAATATTTTGGATACTCCAGTAAGTTTATCATAACAACGTTTTACAAATATGGCTCCTCTACACTGCACGCGATCTAATTCGGCAATAAATCCAACTTTGTGAGGATCACTGGCAGCATATTTTAAATGGGGCCTAACCAGTGAAATATAATATTTCTCTTTGACTTTTCATCACATTTATCCAGAAATCTCCTAATAAATCCTTATTTTTTCTCAGGTTGTAGACATATTCCCCGTGTGCGTTCCCCCCAGGAGAGGTCGTGGGTGATGGTAATGCCTCAGTGTTTAATCGAGTCTACACACTCCATTTCGGTGTTGCTGATGCAGTAAGCGTTCTGGAGGGAATTACTCTTTTTCCAAAAATTGATCACTATGTACATTTTTAAGTTTAATTATAAACACCAAGTGTTGTACCAGCGTAGTATATTATTATGGTCGTCTGATAACCCTGCTGTGTCCTTATGATCACAGTAAACCACTGCATCGTCGGCAAATAAAAGTACTTCACTAGTGAATACGGAGTCAATGTCGTTAAAGAAAACTAGAAATAAAAGAGTTCCGATAACACTCTATGACTACTCTTTGTACCTAACCCCTTAAAAAGTTTTTATTCCAATCCAGGATATTTTTATCTATATCATAATGATTCTACCTTTGCAAATAGTTTACCATGAGGTACTTTCTCGAAGGTTTTTTTTTAATCTAGAAAAACCGCGTCCACTGGAACTCTGCTTCACTGTCCACTGCTCTCTTCCGAAATAAGAAAATAATGAACAAAAAGCGCTAGTTGTGTCTCGCAGGATTTACCTTTTCGGAGATCGTGCCGTTTTTTCATTAATAACTCCTGACTATCGAGGTGCCCCACGATAGAACTAGCAACTATACGTTCCATGATCTTGCATGAAATGGATGTGAGGGTCTGTCATTGCTCGGCTCCTCCTTGTCTCCGTTTTTAAATATTGGTGTTCAGGTAGCCGTTTTCCAATCTCTGGGAATCTTGTGATCTACTGGCGACTTCTTAAATATGATTTCTAGATACGGTACAATTTCCGACTACAGATACTTAAATACACTAAAAGGTATTTGATCGGGCCCGCAGCTTAATATTTTTCAGCAAACTTTCTATTCCATTACATGAGATTTCAATTTTGGGCATCGGTTGACCGGCACGATCTGGTAAGCTATCAGGTGTATTCGGTGAGATGTTAGTGAAGACGCTTTGAAAGAATTATTTTAATAAGCTAGCCTTTTCCAAACTGCTGGTTACTCATTCGCCTTTATCATTTTTGAGTGAATTGACAATTGATTAATTTCCATTGACTTCTCTGACACATGACCAAAATGCTTTTGAATTCTCTTTCAAATTTTCCGCTAACCTTTTCCTTTTGAATTTACTTAACGCTTTCCAAAATTCATTCTAGGCATTTTCCCTGAATATCTTATCATCATAAGTGATCTCATTCTTTTTTTCGCTAGAGAATTCATACACAATATTTTTCATCTTGGCGTGACATAACCTTGGACGTCGTAATGCTTTTCTTGCTTCCGTATTGTACCTAAGTTGTGTTATCTTTTATAAATTTACTGGGAATGAACTTGCACGCGTGATCTCAAGGAAGTGAATCCACGCATCATTAGTATTTTGGTGAATATAATAATTCTTCAAATATGCAGGTTGACTCTGTCGCGCGCATTTTAAGCCAATATAATCCCTTCTTTAAACAAGCATTTTTTTCTTTTAGGCTACTTATTCCTGGCTTCATATGGCAAAAACTTAGCATTTACTGCCCTGTGGTCATTAATTTCTTTTATAGTTTCTATAGTTAATACTTTTTCGGGAATGGCCGTTGCTAACAAATCATGAATATTATCGCTCCTAGTTGGTGAAGTGGCATGTTAATGCAAAGAGTTCAACGTAAAAGAATTCAATAGCGACTTGCAGATGTCTTTGTCTCTACTCCCTGTTTAAAACTATATGGGCTTCAATCAATAGATGTGACATTGAAATCTCAACCGATTACAACGTCGCATTCATTGAATTGGGATAGAAAAACCTTAAATTTATTCATCTAATTCTAATATTGAATTATTTTTTTCGTCCGGCGGCCTACAAAATGCGCACACATCAGCTCTTTTGGATTCAGGACATTCCATCCCTGCTTACGCAAGAATTTTTAACTGCAGTAATGACAACACCCCCGATTCTATTTGTTTGGTCGTTTCTGTAAATGGAAAAGGATTTTAGGAAACTATTACCGACGGCAAAATCAGTGAATAACCAGCTTTATGTCCCAATAATTATATCTGCACCTCTGAATGAGGTGATATTATTCTGCAACTTTGTTTTTTAAATTTCGGCAATTAACTACCAATACAGATGTTTCCTTGGCATCACGGCTTTTTAAATTTTTAAGGAGGATAGTCTTCTTAAATGACAATTTCAGGCGTTAAATGGTGGAAATCCTTCATGGTGAAACAAAACACTTCGCTTTTCCACACAATTTTTTTCCTACGACCTAGGTTTCGTTACAGCGTAACATCTCCAGGTAAATTGGAAATTTTTGAACACATATATGCTGGGAAATAGGGGAGGGGAGAACAACCAAAGGATAATTGGAGGAGAGTGGGGGAAACAAGGCTAGGTCGTGGGAAGGAAAATTAGTGTTTGCGACATAAAATTTTCAATTTTGATGTTCAATTACTTCCAACATGACACACTTTTCCTGAGGAATGATAAGCGTTAAAGTATTACGTATCTCACGTTGCGATAGAATACACTATCTGTTCGGTATACTTGAACTCCTCGAAATAGCTCTTAGACGTTTTGTTTTGCAATTTTTCATGACGCCTGCAGAAAATAGTCACGCCAAATGAGAGCTTTGAAGGATTTATCATATTATGCCGAATGATAATCAGCCTTTGCGATAAGACTATGATAATGCTAAAACCTACAAACAAATTAAATAGAAAAGTTAAACCTAGGTCTTAGGTATGCCAAATAGAACATAGACAATTAACGTAATACATAAAAATTGGTCTATTGGCAAAGTACAATCAATAAGTGTTCATTATTATCTTATAAAAATAGAGTAATGTGAAATAGGATATAATGGCAAAGTGTCACCTGAAGAATGATATTCAGCTCTCAATACTCTTCTCTATCCTTCGGTATTAATTGTATTTCATTGATATTCAATCAAACACCTACTTTCATTCCTCTTGACATATTGGCATCCATTCAGTCATTAAACTCACGTATTGGAGACGTCATTGTAGTATTAATTTCATCGAAGATCAAAATTGGGTTTAGGAAAGCCGACAAATGACCACTCTTTAAATTTTACCATTCTTATTTAAACTCATTCCCTAGTCTTTGAAAGCGATTTTAGTGTCATTTGTATTAAGATTACTCATTATTTCGTATTTTTGTTAATGATACTGGTTTGAATTGAACGAAATTTAGAAACCATTTTGAAGAGACCTTTGATTGTAATAATGATTAGTTCTAATAAATATTTATACCTTCCTAAGACTGATGCCTAATTAAGTTTCATCCAAAAAGTAATAATGTATCACCTAATCATGAATTTATAAAAGTATGTTCATAGACCTAACATCAGCTCACCATATGACCTGCTTATTTCCGGTCGAAATCATTCCGATAAGGGGGTTTGACCAAAGACTATCAGCCAAATTTAGTTAACCTTGATGCACCATTCCAGTTTCACAGTCTTAAAATAAGGTGGTCTTAATTGAATTGTTGATAACGACTTGTTGCGCTTTTAACGAGTTTTGTTTTTAAAACAAGTTATTGGCTCAAGCGAGCATGCTTTCCCGGGTGAATGTCGTTTTATCTTTGTGGTGCAAACTCGACATACGCCAACGAATGTTTACTTCGGCCGAGTACCTACCATAGTTAAATTTTGGATATCAATTGTAAACTCGATTTCGAACTACTTCCGCTCAGGTGTACTACTAAGATCAATGTAATCATCAATTTTAAATGCCTTCTAGTGGGGAAAACTTTCCTATATAATCCTCGAAATATGTTCAAAGGGGATATTTAATGCGATGTCGGCAGCAATATCAATATTTTCTCAAGGATACTCTATCCCAGAAAACACAATGATACTACGATAGAAGAAAATTATTATCTCTTAAGGGGACGGTAAGTGAAATTCAACAACATTAGGACTTTAGGAATTGCATTTTTCCTGCAGAAACTCTGATCAATTACTTGAATTATATCTTTCGAGCTATACATGCTCTTTTGGAAGTTGTAAATGTAACAAAATAATTTCGAGTATAATCTTTCCAAGTATGATGAAATTATTAGACTTTACCTGTGGTAACGATTCAGAATAACCAATTTTCACGGGCGGATTTCAGCACTTTTTTCAGTTTTTTGTTGACAAAAGCATACCAGATCCAGGACTTAGTTTTTTTCCAAATAAGGTACATATTTAGAGATTTCGTTGTTACTGGTAATATATCACTGAATGACACTTAGTATTTGCAAAAAGCAAGCATACATATGTATATCCAACAAAAAATACAACAACATGCATTTCTATTGAAGTGAAAAACATTCCGTGAACCCTAATTTCAAGATGAAAATGGACAGGAAAATTGTTTTTAATGAAATGAGCCTCATTAATCCGTGACGCCGATGTTTAACATATGGGCTTACATGCACAATAAAGAGACTTTTAGTATTAGGAAATGACATTATAGCATCTTAAGATGGATTTTCACGGCGAGAAAAAAAATCATTTCTTCAATTACCCAGTATCTAAAATCCATCCTGTAGCGCACACCAGGAATTTATCCGATTTTTACATATGGGCAAGTTGCATTTCCTATCCATTTAGCAGTTAAAATACAATAAAATTTGAAATTTATCCATCAGCAGGTACCCGAGATTCAATTCAAAATTATGAGCGATCATCATTGTTCTCCCCTTTCTCCTCTCGTGGTTGAGAAAGTTGAAGGAAGGTACAAGAACAAAATTGTGAGATTCCGTAGTAATTCCTTAGTATTAAGTTTAAGGGAAATATAAAGAATGACGAACTAAAGAAATATATAACTAGAAGTGGAATATTTGTTTTTGAGAAAGTTCTTTATGAAAATATGTGATAGTTTTCAAGTGCAGTCTTCAACCTATCTCCAATTGGATATCACCTATCATGATTTCAGACACTTATTTTATAAAATAAAATGTAGACTACTTCAGTAAATATAACCATAAATGTTCCGAAGCTAATAAATGGATCTTCAATGATTAATAGTTTGTAGTGATGTAGAAATCGTTGCTTAATGGCAGAATTCATTTACAGCGGCACTAACTATCAACAGATAAAACCCAGCTTACTTAGATAATGAAAAGATCCCAGGACTGTTGATCTTTCATATCTTAGCACGACCTTGAAACACGTCACTTGTAGATGAGTTACCAACATCACCTATTATTACTGCGTAGAAATGACGCTAGAAGAAGGTCAACAAAATTAACTGTACTTAAATCGTTTAATTATTATTATTGAGTAATCTACCGATTAAGGTATGTTTTGGATGGACACAACTAACAAATAAATATTTTGCCCGTTCGATTAGAACCGGGCAATTTATTGTTTCAATTTTTTGGGTTGCCTTATTTTTTAACCCACAATACAATTTCGTTAATTTTTTAACACTTCCGAGATACGTAAACTGTATTACCTGCTCTATTTTTCCCCTCCTATTTTAATGTTTAGCTTAGCCTTTTTCTTTCTGGAAAACCGCACAATCTTTATTTCATTTTGATTCTCATCCCATATCTATCGTACTGAATTTCCAATATACTAAGCAATGCTTGAAACCCCTTGGCTGAATGATTAACTAGAGTTTAGTTATCAGCAAACCAAACTGATTTTACATATTCCCTACCGATTTTCATCCATATATCCAGTTTTTCCCATGCCTCTTTTATCATTTCCTCCATATATACATATGTTGAACAGCACCGGTGATAATGAGCAACCCTGCCTTACACCTCTTCCTAACACTGGCCATACGGACTCTGTCCTGTCCTCTAATCTCATGCAATATACTCTATAGCTTTTCCCAGTTAACTCTTTCAAAAGCGTTTTTGAAATCCATGGAACAGGCAAATATGATTGTATTGTATATTCCTCTCAATTACTGATCTCATTACTCCAATGGCATCGCGCTTATCTCTCTCCTTCCTAAACCCAAACTAAGAAATCATTTACCCTGCCCTCCATCCTTATGTTAATGATCCTGAGTACCACTTTAACTGGGTGGAAAGCAAACATTGCTCTGTAGTACTCATATGACCTTTTTCGGAATAGAAACTAAAACTGGTCTCGCAAAGTTTTCTGCCAAGATTCCTGACTCATTGATGTCACACATTAGTCCATAAAGACTCTTCCTCCCACATTTTCCTAAACTTTTAAGTAGTCTGTCTTTACTATTTCTGTAATAATATCATCCGTGATCAACGGTTTCCTTGTCCTTTTCCCATTCACGGGAAAAAATTTCCCTATAGTTCCTTCTGTGACTTTCAATATCCCGTTCTGGATACGTTCCCATTTTTCTTTGATAGTACTCCTCCTCCTAGATATGTCCTCTAACTGATCATATACCCTATCGACTTCTTCCTCTTTATGATTGCTTGGTGGCATAAACCTGAACAATGACTAAGTTCGTCGGTTCTGCTTTTATCTCTACTAGTAATATTCTAACCGTTGCTTGCTCTATGTTTACTACGCTTCTCTCTACGTTTTTTTCAGTAATATGGCAACCAATCGTTGGTTCTCGTCCCCGCCGTTGTATATTATTCTATAACTATCACTCCAGTAATCCCCACTATCCTTCCATCTCACCTCGCATAAACCTAAAATATCTATATTTCCCCTTTCCATCTCTCGCTTAATATTCTCTATTTTTTCCTGTCCTCAAAATTGTCCTAAAATCCCAAGTTCCTACCCTCACTAATATCGTCTTCTTCTTCTGCGTCTTGTCCTGCTGCTGTCGGTTGATTTTGCAAGGGTTTCGTGAGATGACGACCGCGGAAGCGTTGCCTCTCCCACTGCCGGGCAAGATAATGTCGATTGGGACGAGTCTCGTAGTTGCCAGGACTCAAATTCTCTATATGGTCCATCATTATATTCTTGGGAATGATAATTGATGCGTTTTCCCGTTGCTTTCCTCAATAGTGTTTTAAACTTGACATTATCACTCAATGGCCGCTCCTCTGGGGTTTGACGCATTTGCAGCCGCCTCACTGAGGAACAGACACTGCGTGGATTACCTTTCTTCTAGCTCCTTACGTTCGATTTATCATGGGTGACCCTACCAGGAGCAATTATCATTGCTCCCTGCCAGCACAGCTCTAGAGGTCATCGGAACTCACAAGCCCTTCCACCACGTTAAGGCTACAGCCAATGAGAGGGTTAAATTGTTTTACTGCTACGCAAATGAAGCTCTCACAAACAATCGAATATCGCACTGTAAAATGAATAGGTCTCCAAGACGCTCTATTGTTGATTTCGAATTGCGACGCCCAAGGTCTACCATTTTTTCCATGAAAAATTTTACATCCCACGGCACTGCATCGAAAGCTGTTTTTTCAGAGAAAAGATTACATCTTATCAAGCCTGTAGGTTTCGAATACCTTGTCTTCTTCATCCTCCCTAATTATTATTTACCCTCTCTTTCCAAGGCCGCTTTTTTAAATAACACAAAGAAAAATAATAGAAAAGCTGTATTAATAGAACTTCCCCATCGAAATGACCCCCCCACCTCCCATGCTTCTTGTCATCCCTAAAAGTGGTGCAAGTGTCACTTGTAATTTTCGTCTAAACTCTGTGACTCGTGCGTTTTCCATTAAATCTGTCTAATTCTATTTCTATGCCTTACGTAGTGCTCAAAATTTTCTCCTTCCTCTCTCTTCCAGGAATTAAAAGTTGTGCCCTTCGTAGTGAGAACTCCTGAAATAGCAGCTCAGCATGACGGGGGAACTGGCAGATACTGGGATCAAGGAAGGCATTTTCACGCCATTGGAAGACGTCAAAGATAACAAGCAAGCAACGGCTAATTGCCGAATTAACGAAGGGTAAGTGAGTTGTTTGAGCACTCCTGAGAAAGTCAATTCCGAGGAGTGCCGTAAATCATTCTCTATAAACTTTATTCGTAAGTGAGAACAAGTTGTAACTTGTTCTTCTTCTCGTTGAATGAATTCCAGATGCGCGCACTGAATAATGGTGAGTCTTGTGGCATTATTTTCATTTTATTTATTTCCCACACCCCTTCTTTATTTTAACTTCTCCACATATGTCAAATTCAATAACTGCTGGGTTTTTGCTGCAGGCAGTTTTTGCAAGCAAAAATCAATGAAGAGTGGTTTTTATTGCATAGAACATGGTAATTGCACCTAGATGATACATAGAGATAGGAGATTTTGGAAATTTGTGTGTGTAGAAGGATGGAAAATGTGAAATAGACAGAAATTATAACAGACCAAACAGTGCCAGGCATAACAGAGCAGGATAGAGGATTGTTAGGTGAAATCCAAAAGAAGCAGGAATGATGGATAGAAAGCATTATGATTGGCACAAGATGTTGAAGACTGTGATAAAAGAGAGAGCGTTAGGCAAGTGAGGAAGGGATAGGAATAGGAGCGACATGTTTCACAGAATGAAGGGAGGATGGAAGTATGTAGCATTGAAGAAGGCAGGAATTGAAGGAAAAGAAGAATTTGTACTGTTTGATGTCAGATTGTGTTTTGCTGGGAGAAACAAAGAAACTTATTTCTGTACCACTGTATAGTCTGTATCCTTATAAAACCTACCTAAAATGAAAGACTACCAGCAATAAAAATAATGATCTGAATATTCATAACTTCTCTTGTCTGAATGATATGAATTCTCTTCATGACTTTACCTGAAAATTGCTATTCAGTCTTAGAGGGATATTAAATTTTTATCTCGTTACACTCATTCAATACTTGCGTATAGGTCTTAGTACTGGGTAAACTCTATCATCACCTACCAAACCGACCTTTGGGTTGATTTCTGTGTTTATGATTTATATCAAATTTATGTTTCATTTATCCTGAATAAATTACCTACAACTGCTGATTCAAAAGACCTTTATGCCACTTCAGTAGGTTTATATGTAATATGTTGGGCCCATCCTATACATACCATCATTGTAAGTTTTCATGTGTTGACAGTAGGCTGGGAAATGGTGTACCTATAGAGCAAGGAACAGCCTCCACCACAGGAAGTGGTAGAAGAAGCAGATGGAAGAGCATATGGCCATGGAGGAGTGAGGATGATGGAGATCAGAAGGAAGAGAAAGCAGAGAAAGGACCTCCACCAGTGTCATTTCACCAACTGGTGAGTCAATTTGAAGTGAATAAATCACCCATTAAGTGTGCATTACAATGCAACAATTTCAGAGTATAAAATTATTCATCTTGATAATTTTCAATCAAGCCCTATAAACCTATTTGTAGGGCTTGATTGAATTACATAAATACAAAATATCTCTATGCCTAGAAAATGGATGGGTAAGAGGAAAGGAGGAGCATAATATACGTACTTAGGAAATGTTTGCTACTGAATTATCTTGCTCTTATATGTATACTCGTAATTACCATTCAGCTAAGGGATTATTTAAACAAACAAATTGAGATGGGCCACAAATAAAGCAAAAGAAGCATGGTGGAAAACACAGTGCCAGGATATGGAAAGTTTACAGAGGAAGGATGAAATTGGTGCGCTCTACAGCAAGGTCAAATCACTATCGGGAAGTAAGAGGGAAGATCTGTGTTAACAGTTAAAGATAAGTGGGGTTAGATAATAGTGGACACAGAAATAATTAAAGAGAGATGGAAGCACTTTACGGTAAAGAACTTAGGCCAACAAGGTTAGAGATAGAAAAGGAACATGACATAGAAGAAGATAGCATAGGTCCAGGCATACTCGACGATGAAGTAGAAAGGGCATTAAAGGAGATAAAAGCAAATAAGGCCGTGGGGGTGGACAACATTCCTGTAGAACAGTTGAAATGTTTAGGAAAATGTGGGAAGAAGGCCCTATATGGACTGATTCGTAGTATCTATGAGGAAGGAATCTGACTGGAAGATTTTGTGAGATCAGTGTTAGTTCCTATTCCAAAAAAGGCAAAGGCTACATCATGTGAGGATTACAGAACAATAAGTTTATCCCACGCAGCTAAAGTTATTCTCAGGATCATCAACAAAAGGATAGAGAGTAAAGCAAATGATTACTTAGGGGATGACCAGTTTGGGTTTAGGAAGGGAAGAGGTACGCGTGATGCCATTGCAGTAATGAGGTCACTAATTGAGAGGAATATAGAATACAGTCAGGACGTTTTTGCCTGTTTTGTAGATTTTGAAAAAGCGTTTGAGAGAGTGAATTGGGAAAAATTAATGCGTGTATTGCAGAAAATAGGACTGCTCAGGTGCGAGTGGGGAACGGAGAGTCCGGATGTACAGTGTTAGTAAGGCAGGGCTGCCCATTGTCCCCGGTGCTGTTCCAAGTAAGTATGGAGGAAATGATTAAAGAGGCATGGGAAGAACTGGAGGTAGGAATGAAAGTCTGAGGGGAATTCGTAAAATCGGTTAGGTTTGCTGATGACCAAGCATTAGTTGCTCAGCCAGCCAAGGGATTGCATGCATTGCTGGGTGAATTGGAGGTTCAGTGCAATAGATACGGGATGAGAATCCATATTAATAAAACAAAGGTTATGCAATTTTCTAGAAGAAAAAGGACAAGCTAAACGTTGAAATAGGATGGGGAAAAATAGAGCAGGTAGAACAGTTTACGTATCTCGGAAGTGTTTTGGACCAACATGGTCAAAGTAATAGGGATGTGAGGAGAAGAATTGTGCTAGGCAAGGAGGCTTTCACAAGAAGGAGGGAGCTGATGATGGGGATATTGTGTAGGGATTTTAAGAAAAGACTCGTAAAAACTTTTACATGGAGCGTAGCTATGCATGGCGTGGAGACGTGGTCACTGAAGCAGGAGGATAGATGTAGATTGGAGGCTTTTGAAATGTGGGTATGTAGAAGAATGGAGAAGGGAAATGGACCGAAAGAAAAACAAATGAAGAAGTACTAGGGACTGTTGGCGAGGAGGGGGGTTTGTTGGGAGAAATCCTAAGCAGGCAGGAAAAATGGATGAAAGGCGTATTGAATGGCAGTGGAATGTTAAAGACAGTAATAGAGGGGTAAATGTTAGGCAAACGAGGAAAGGGCAGGAACAGGATAGGGATGTTGGATGGGATGAAGGGAGGAAAGAAGTACACAGAGATGAAGAGGGACCTGATGTAAAGTAGGTTACTGGATTGGGTTTTGTTAGAGTTACAAAATATTTATTTGATAGTTGTGTCCATCCAAAAAAATCTACCTTAACGGTTAGATTACCTAATAATAATATAAATATGTGTGTGTATATTCCAATGCAGCTCTTCCATCATATTTAAACTAATTGAACAAATGACTCAGTAGTCAATAATGAAATTAATATGGATTGATATGAAACACACTCATAGTTGAAATACAGCAAAAGTGATTTAGTAAGATATGTTTTGTACAACACTAATGTAAAAAACTTTAACCCTTTTGCTGCAGTGAAGGTACCTAGTACCCTTGTATGGTAGGCTGCTGTGAACGTACTGTTCCACCATCACTGTGGTGTGTTATCATATTTTGAAATTTTCCAAAAACTATTCTTGTCAAAATATGATAATATAATTTTCCATTTGATAAAAATTGAACCTAGATTATTTTTCTTTATTCCATGTTGTTATTATTTAAATTATTTTATCATTTTACCACATGTGAGAAGTTGGATTCCACAGAGTGAATCACAGCAAAAGGGATAAAGAACTGGATGTAAAACAGAAAGTATCCAAACCTGTAAACATGCTTGCTTAATATGTGATCAATTTCCATTGATTTCAACAGTTTCGCTTTGCCACAAAATCAGAGTTGGCATTGATATGCCTTGCAGTGATTGCAGCATCCATCACTGGTGTTTGCATGCCTGTGCTCCTGATTCTTTATGGGGAATTGACAGATGTTCTCATTGATCACCAAATGGCCCTAGAATCAGAAAATTCCACTCAGAGGCTGAATGTAGACTCCCTTCACCTGCTGGGATTGAGAATCATCAGGTCAACACCAATTGAAATGTACGCTCTCATGGGATGTAAGCATTTTCTTATTAACTACACCTGATATTAAAGACTTTTATTCATATAAATGAATTACCATAAAATATGTTTTGATAAAATTATATATATATATATGTGTGGGTCGCGGTAGTCCAGGGGGTAGAACGTTGGACTATTGACCACAGGGTCCCCGGTTTGATTCCCGAGGAAAGCACTCTGGGCAGCTGCAGCTTCACCCAAGCTATGTTATTTTTCGGGTACCAGATCTTCCTGGGAAACCATAACCGGCATAGGGTAAGGAAATGGCCCCCCTACTCTGATGTGTGAATAATATATATATATATATATATATATATATATATATATATATATATATATATATATATATATATATATATATATATATATATATATATATATATATATATATATATATATATATCGAGAGAGATAGAGAGCATTGGACTTCTAGCAGCTAACAGGAGGGACCAGGTTTGATTCCCAAGCATGCCTCTCTGAGCACCCCCAGCTTCACCCAAACTAATGTTTTGGATTCCAGAACTTCCTGGGAAACCATAGGTGGCACTGGGAAAGCATCTGACCTCCACAGCCCTGATATGTGAAATGCACATGCCATTTGTCTTAGTATTGGTTGAATTCTGCTATCACCTATGAAACCTATTATAGAAGTCACTTCAGGTGTTCCCCAGGGAAGTGTTATCGGATCTCTTTTATTCCTTTTTTATGTTAATGAGGTTAACACTGTAGCCATTAGATAGATACATTTTTTACCGACAATGCAGTTGTTACATATACATCCATAGTCCTGAGGATAAAGTAGATTTATCAAATGACCTAAATGCTATACAATGCTGGTGCGACACTTGGCAAGGAAAATTAAACTTCAAAAAGTGCATAGTGAAAAATATTTTGAAAAAGATCAATTTCCTCCAGAACCCTAACTGCGTAGGGAATACTGAAATGGAATGTGCAGGCTTAATTAAATACCTAGGCATTACCCTCACTCAAAGCTCTCCTCGGTGAAAAACATATGGGAAATATGTGGAAAAGCTATCAACAAATTTGGACTTAGTGGAAGAGTTCAGGGTAAATGTGATGAAAAGATCAAAGAGAAATGTTATCTTTCACTGGCTAGGCCTCATTTAGAACATGCTGCTAATATATGAGATCCACACAAAGAAGTTGGATTGACTGCCAAATTGGATCATTGGAGCATAGAGGAGCTAGATTTGTATAATGCGGTTATGATAAACTTACTGGATTATTCAAAATATCAGATGAGCCAGGCAGGGAATGACTCATGGAGCGAAGGTTAAATTACAGATTAAATCTTTTGCATAAATTGTAAGGATGTCTCTTTAGCAGCGATGTTGCAAATGTATTATTGCCCCCATTGTACTACAGTAGGAGAGATTTTGTAAATAAAACTAGAGAGAATAAGTGTACAACAGGTGTATTTATATGTGATATTTTCAATGAATGATAAAGGATCAGAATAGCAATGTCTGACCGGGGTAGTTGTAAAAATATTTGGGTTCAAATGAGTCAGTCTGCTGTGCATCAGCCCTCTGCCACACCTAAGCGGTGGCTTGCAGGGTACTAAAAAATACAAAACTAACCTTTGGGTTGATAACATCGTATAAAGTTTTTTACACATACATGGCTGATGCAGACAGCTATTTAAGTAAAGGTATTGTTGTTTGTTGTACGTTTGACATGGATTGAGGTGTATTTTTTGTATACCTTGCCAGATCTTAAAGATATGCTGATTATTAGATTAACTAATGTATGAAGTTGAAGAGATGGTTTTATTCTTATTATTATTACATCTTCATGATTTTTGGCAATGACTATATGCAGTATCAAATTTTAAAAATGTTAAAGAGGAGAGACAAAGACTACCACAATTTTTAACAAAATAAAGATTTGTTCCAACTAGCTTTGATGCACTACATCATTTTCAGATCAAGAAGTCATTTTCAGACTTGAAAATGATATATTGCATCAAAAATAGTCATGAATAAATCTTTATTTAGTGGAAAATTGTAGCTGTCTTCGTCTCTGTTATTATGGAACAGTTCCACCACATCACACCTGAATCTCTAATTTATACGTTAAAGATGAGTGTCCTTTTGAAAGTGTATTATGTAACATTTGTAATTTATTGGAATTTTATTGATTATTACGGTCATGGACTAATGAAATGGTAATTATAATCATTACCTTAAAAATTTCAATGTGCACGCATACAGGTGATTTCATGTTGTATCAGATGAGAGTTGACTTCACTTTTAATTTTTTTTTAAATTTCCAAGCACCTTTATAAACCTGTACTTCACTAATAGAAACTGAAAAATTCGAACATCTAGTTGGAGATCTCTAAACATTTTTAAAGTTTGGTGACCCAAAATTTGTACTACTCACAAAATCATGGTACGAGGGTAGCCTGAAAACTAATGCACGCATTCTTATAGATCACAAACGAAATCACCTTCAGAAGCACTCTTGGTAGCATGTGGAAGTAAGATTCCCCCTCAACATGAATGCGCAGGTTAGAGGTCTTTTCATTCATCCAGTGTATTTTGATTAGCGGAAGTATGGAAACGTGTTCTAGTTCTATGCCAACGCAAGTTAAACAGCGTGCTGTTATCGAATTTTTTTCACTGTTGAATAAGTGACTCCTACAGAGATTCATCGTCGCTTAAAGGCTGTTTATCGTGACGATGCTGTTGAAAGCTCTACTGTAAATTGATGGATAGTAAAATTTCGAGGTTACGAGCCTGGAAAAGACATAAATGTTCATGAAACTTTTTTGACCGTGTTTTGGGATGCTTACCGAATTTATGTGACCGATTTTCTGGAACGAGAGTCAACGGTAAATTCTTCTCAGTATATATAGACTCTAAAACACCTCCGATGTCGAGTTTGGCGTGCTAAAGGGAGCCTGGTGCCAATAATCTTGCAACATGATAGCACTTGTCCACACATCTCGCGCGCAACTGAAGAGGCTCTGCGAAATTTGAAATAAGTCTTATTCCCCGATCTTGCGCTTTGCGGTTATTACTTTTTTCTCAACTCCAGAGAGACATCAGGGGTAATCATTACACCTCGGACGATTTGGTGAAGGCAGCTGCCAAGTCTTTGATTCGAGAAAAGTTGGAAGAGTTTTTCAGTGACGGAATGAAGAAACTTGTTCCACATTCGGGGAAATGTGTTAGCCTTAACGGTGACTATTTTGAAAATAAATATGTGATTTTGATCGTGCAATTTGTTTTTGTTCGCGCTCTACAAGCATATGTGCATTACTTTTTAACCTATCCTCAAACATAAAATTCAATCTTTCGTAATATAAAATAATAACTGCTAACAAATCATGTTTTTAAAATTAATGAAAATTGTTTGCTGAGCATATTACTATGTACTTCATTTGTTGTTAAACTTACCCATTGAATTTAATTTTACTTTTAATGTTAACGATTTAAAATCACACAACACATTTAAGAGAAACAATATAACTGTAAACACCAGTCACAGAGATAATCACGTAGTTATTCCTGATACTGGTGTCCTTCCTGTAACAAATTAATGCATGAAATAATGGAATGTATTATTGATCTTTGCAATTTACGAAGGTTGTGGGTTGTTTTATCTGTAGAATTGATGAAAGGAAATTTGAATAATGTAAAAATTGGTATTCTATATTGATGAAGAAATTGCATCCACCTAAGTCCTGCTGACTGAGGGGACAGAGCTCAGAACTTCATTATTGGAAACCATTAATTTGTGCACACTTTTTTAGGACAAATAATGAATTGTCATAATTGGGGATGATTAATGGCTATTTAGATAGTGAAAAAGGTTAAAAATATTAATACAAATAAGTAGTAGCATTCAATTGCTGTTTTTGGTTTAAAAACAGTTGATAATTGCTCAGTTAACAATATGCCAATAACTCAAAAAATTAAACTATTGATCTGAATTGATTACTTGATGAAATAATTAATTTTAAAACACATGTTTTCTGAGTCTTAGAAAGTTCGGACCACAATATCTCAAAAACCATTTGTGATCTCGGGCCACATATCAGAACTTTTTCTTTTTTATTTCTCCAAGTCCAAGCTTATAAGTTAAGTCCATTAAACAGTAGGAAATAATAAAAAAACACAAATAACATCCATATAGTTTTAAAATACTTCATAGGATTATCCCAGTTAATGGTGCAACATTAAATAAATGCTAATAATTTAATCCTGAAGTTGTGAGTGGACTAATGGCACTTGCTTTCTTATCCTAATAGGCGAAACATTTTACCAAATGACCCAGACACATTTCTGGCAAATATTGGAGCATTTGGTATTGGCTGCTCAACTCTTGGCCTCATTCAGCTGGTCTTTGACTATGTTTTTGTCACAAGTTTGAACTATGCAGCTGAAAAACAGGTAAGTAAAATCCACATAAATTCATAAAAATATTTAATTTTGCCATGTCAATATTCTAATCCATTATACATATACAGTATATGTTTTTGTGAACCACGTTATGCTTTCAGATCTGCATATTTAATGCACAAGGATTAGAAAGTAAATTTTCTGGGTAGCTTTAAACTCTTTGTTTATAAAAAGTTTCATATAGCTATTTAATTCTACACATTGATATTTGGGAAGCCATACCTAATCCATTTATATTATAATTTAACCTCCTCTGAGCCTGAGAATCTTTGAGAATTATTTCAGTGTCATGAGAAATTAAGCCATTACTGATTAAGTATCAATCATCTTCAAATTTATGAAACTCAGGGTCCCAAGTCATCAGGGATGGAGACATACTGAAAAATTGAATTTTTAAATACACATGCTTTACTTAAGGAAGGTTTAAGTATGAATTCCAACTATTCATGAATCATAATGGCTGCAATAACTAATAGTATTCCCTTCCAGATATACATTTGCTTACTATTATGACATCCTTGGAGAAGTTTCCATTTGAGAGTTTCATTTGCTTTCATTTACTCTCTTAGCAAACTAGAAAAACTAATCATGAGGCTATGAAATAGGAAGTTAAAAAAATTTAAGCTATTATTGCTTTATAGAGAGAATATATTTTGTTAAAATGAGTATCCCTATTATGAGGTATAACCAGGTGGGTACATAAGTAGGTATAGTGAAACTAGTTATGATGAACTCATTCTATTTTTGGAATAATAAGTCTTATAATTCTTCCAATTCCTATCCGTTAGCTATTCTACAAAGTTCCTCAATGTTTAGTCAAAGCAATGAAAGATTGACAGAATGACACCATAGTTGGATAATTTTAAAAAATCAAACTTTTATTTAGCAATCACCTGAATGTCCAGAAAAAATGTACATTTATTTGTCCATATTAGAATAAATAACTGCTTTAGTGTGATATGTACTCGCATGTTTAAATTGAATTAAAGTTGATTAAATAAAAGTGCATGTTTCATAAATATTTTTAATGGAATAGTTCAAAACAAAATGACGTTAATTAAATATAGGTAATCAATGAATTATATTTTTCATGGCCTCTCTTTTCCTCAAATAAGTCAATAAAATAACTGAAGTCATTAAACTTACAATTGGTTAACATTAATAATCAGCACATACATATACCCTTCCTGGATCTGTATAGTTATTCATTCCTCTGAGTAATTAAGTATTGTGAATTGTTAGTGAATTAAGATATATTCCTCAATTAGTGAAAATAACATGAAGAATGAAAAACCCGAAAAGGGAATTTTATGTTGGGATAAATTAAATACTATGTGACAGTAGGTTTCCATTTGTTGTAGTCATGACAATAGTGGTGATACAATAAAAAAGGTGTATCTATTTCTCAATGTTCTTTGTAACCCCAAATCATATTTTGTGTCTTTTGCAGATACTTCGTATTCGGACATTATTTCTGCAATCAGTTCTAAGACAAGATATAGCTTGGTATGATACTCATCAAATAGGAGACTTTGCTAGCAGGGTGACTGAGTGAGTGTGAAATAATTTTTTGATCACATTCTTTCATTTTGAAGGAAATTAATTGAATACTTTCTTATCAGTTAATGCTTAAAAGAAAATGGAATATGACTAAAATGAAAGTTTGAAAAGTGATCTTGTTTGTTACCTGTTGCAAAGATCCAAGTGTAATTCATCATACATAATCTAAAAAGACTTGCTGTATAGTTTATACCAGTAGCCATTTTATTAAGTTCCACGTGATAAATAGATGAATTTTTTCATGTTAAAAGTAAAAATAAAATACTGCCAATTTTCCAGTTAAAAATATCTTTTTATGTTTGCTCTAAATATATTGGGACGAATAAAGTCCTCATTAGATTATTGCTTAAAGTCTTCAAAAGTTCCAGAGGCTTTTTATTGAGTCCAGGTAGCACACAATTGTTGCATATTCATTCAAATAGAGTTATGACTATTAGAAGTCAAACAGTCCTGTGATTGCTTAAAGTGTATTCTGAGTAAACATTCAGTGAACATCCTTAGAGCCCTCAATAAAATTTCAGTTAAAATCTTTGGAGAATGCTCACAGAAGACATAGGCAGAAATGAATATTCTTAATGAATCCTGGGCAGTACTACTACCTGGACCTGTACAACACTAGCACTTGCTATCTGGTTAGAAGATAGGGTAATTGACTGATGTAGTATTCAGTGCTGCACATAATCTAGATAAATCTGTGATTATCCTTGTCTGTTAATACTATGGTGTACATAATCTATGTAGTGAAGATAGATTAGAATCCTTTGAATTGACTTTATATTCCTACGGTAAAGCAGCTGGGGAAATTACCTATTGAGTGCTAATCACTTATCCCAGTTCTAATATAGCTTTTATGTTCAAGTATTCTTATTTTGAAATTATGTCCATTTTACCCAATAGACTTTCCAAAACAAGCCCAGTTCACTTTTATATACTCAGAGATGACCATTTCGACTTGATTCCTATCAAGTAGATTGTCAATTAGTTCTTTGACATAAAACCATACAGTAATCAACCCAAAAGTACAGTAAACAAGCCCAATGGATTAAGGTAGAGCCCACCTAATAAAAGCCCAAGAACATTTTAAATTTACACATCAGAGCCAGTTCATTTACCTCTGCCACCTGCTGTTTTCCAAGATCTGGCACCAAAAAAAAAAATACCTGGGTAAAGCTGAGGATGCCCAAAGACATAAGCTGAAATCAAACCTGGGCTCTTTGATTATTAGTCCAGCACTCTACCTGCTGGACTATCATGCCTAGGAGTAACTGTTTGCCATTGTGAGTTTCATCTTAAGCCGTTCTTGGAGTAAGAAATAAAACACCATCTCTTTGTATGCGACTAAATGACAGAGTCATAATCAGTGTCTTATAAGTCTTTCTCTGCTTGATATAATGACTAAAGTTGGTTTCTTAAAGAAATCAAAGCTGTGCGAGTTATTGGATATTCCAAGATCTGGCACCAAAAAAAAATACCTGGGTAAAGCTGAGGATGCCCAAAGACATAAGCTGAAATCAAACCTGGGCTCTTTGATTATTAGTCCAGCACTCTACCTGCTGGACTATCATGCCTAGGAGTAACTGTTTGCCATTGTGAGTTTCATCTTAAGCCGTTCTTGGAGTAAGAAATAAAACACCATCTGTTTGTATGCGACTAAATGACAGAGTCATAATCAGTGTCTTATAAGTCTTTCTCTGCTTGATAGAATGACTAAAGTTGGTTTCTTAAAGAAATCAAAGCTATGCGAGTTATTGGATATTGAAATTCAAAACAACCACTGCACCCAAACTGAGCATTAATCACTGTCTAGGAATCATTTCTTCATGCATAAAATATTCATTTTTATATCTTGTTATTACATTATATTGAAACATTAAGTTGAATTTCAAGTACAAGTGCATGGAAGAAGTGTTTTCATATAACTCAATGTTTGCCTAGAATTACACTTTATTTACTGCTACATTACAGATTGAGTCGGGAGCAGCATTTTATCATTGTTGAGGAGGGAGGTAAGTGGGGTGAGGGTGGTAAGCTACCACTCTTAAGCTTCCATTGTGAGATTTGCTAATGGAATATAGACATTGGAGCCAACACTGATCATAGTTTCATAGGCCACAATGCTGGGCATAGCATAGATTATAGTGCTGATTGTAGATATTTTCAATTAAAAATGTTTTGAAAAAATTTGTCACTCTTTATGGTGGTTGAGGTTATGTTTACTGTAAGTTCAAACATGAAAAATATTTTGTCATCTGTCTAGAAAAAATAATTCATTGAATGAATTATGAAATGTTATAAGATCACAAGATTCAGGAGAAGAGTATAAAGAAATAATAGTTTTAAAAACACTATACATATGTGTACATAGTGAAAATATCTGCTCATATTTGTTTGGCATACTAGCAAGCACTCAAATTATGAAGTAAAATATGAAAATTAGATAACACTGACTCTATTTAAAATTGCTACCTTCTGCTGGTTACCAGGATACAGCTATAGCAACAAGGTCTGACTCAAAAATAGTGATAGTAGGTATATAACTTTGCTTATTTACAAAATTAATGCAATTAATAGTGGTTCCCTTCAAAATGGGACCCATTTGAATCTACACATGTCTTCTTCCACTACTCATAACGTGTCTGCAGATCATTGTCTATCAGAATGCACCGAAGCTCCATTGCTCTGCATTTACCTCTTTCACTGGTGCAAAATTGGACCATTTAAGCAGTCACTTTATTATCAGATATGGAAGATGCTCAAGGACAGTGTAGTTTCTAATGGTAAAAAATTGCTTGACCAATAAGGCATTGTGGAGAGATGCATTGTCCTATTGCAAAATCTTCTCATTCTGCACAACTATGGGAGCTTGCTTATCATTCTATCAAAAGATGTTTCCAAAATTTCTTTAAAATAATTTTGAGTGACTGATTGAACCCTGGGATTTAATTCTGCCATAATTATGTCCTGTGTATCAAAGAAATCTATAAGCATTGCCTAGCACTACAAAAGACTCATGTGTGCCTTATTCACTCCAGGAGATGGCAATTTCCAATGCATGGAATGCTGTTTGGTTTCTGAATTATGCATAAATATCCACATTTTATCAAATATTATAACAATATTTCAAGGGGAGAATCGTTCCATTCCAAAATCTCAGAAAAACCATCTTTTCTGTTTTGCTTTTATTTGTTCAAAAAAGCTTCGGGCACCATTTTAGAACTAACTTTCTACTTCATTTACAACTCTTTTGCGAAAATATTGTGATCACTTTCAATGCATTTGATATATTAGCAACCGGACAAACATTCAATTTTCTGTCTCTCCTTACTGTGTCTTGAACTTTTTCAATGTATTCAAAGTTTACTGATTTGTAAAGTTGACTAGGGCGATCTTCAAATATCATGGATTCCCTGCCCTATGAGGTTGAGTGCCTCTTTTGGCACTCAAAAACACATGCATAAAATAAGCAATATTTGCCATAAGCTTCCGATGATATTTTAGGTTTCACAATAAACATGATATTAATACATTGTTCACATTTCATATCCAACATTTTCAAACAATCATAAAACACAAATGCACCAAAATGGTTTTCCACGTTGAGTGATTTGATGCATCAAATTGTTGAATTTTCTCACAATCTAAGAGTGGACTTTCTGGTCAAATACAATGTACACATTGATGCACCAACATATAAAATTCCTCAGTAATGCATACAGTCTTGCTATTTTGTGTCAGACCTCGTATGAATCACTTTTCTGCTTGAAACTGCAAGTATATAGTCTGCAACTACAAATATTTTGCATGTAAAACTGGTGGATCAAATCGCAGGATAGGAAATGCCTTTCCAAAATGATTTTTGTGAATCCACAATCAAATTGGGAGATCATTCATCATTCTGGGGAAAAATAAAATTGAAACTTTCTTAATCCTATTAAGACACAGTTTGGACAAGTGGCAATGGTGTATCCTCAGGGATAGGCAACCCTCAAGGTTTCTCCTGGGGTAAAGTCAAACCCCTTGGCTTGTAACCCTGGCAATATACGAGGGTGGTCCCAGAAGTACCCGACCCAACAATGAAAACACAAAAATTTGGGAAGAAAATGTATTTATTTTTCAACATAATCTCCTTTCAGCTCTCTACACTTTTTCCCAGTGATGTTCAATATATTCAGTACCCAATAATAATAACTGTCTTGCTCCTCAAAATAGCCATTGGCAAATAGGATGCATGAGGCAGCAAATCAAACTTTAATTCATGAATTTTGGCCATTGTAATAATGAATTTGCGAGCTGGTACATTGTCTTGATGAAACAAAACTTTCTTCTTAGACATATGCGGCCGCTTTTGCTTTCATTTCTTTGCTGAAACGTTGCAAGAAGTTTGTATAATACTTGCTGTTGATAGTTTTTTTTCAATGTAGTCAATTAAAATTATCCCCCACGCATTCCAAAAACTGAGACCATGACCTTGCCTGCAGATGAAACGGTCTTCGCCTTCTTTGGAGCTGGTACTCCTTTTTGAATCCATTGTTTTGATTGTTCTTTTGCCTCAGGTGTGAAGTAATGGACCCATATTTCATCCATGATTATGAAATGGTGCAAATATTCTGCTTTGTTGATGTAAAACTTGGCTAAACACGCAATTGAAATATCTTCACGACACTGGTTTTGCTTGAGTGTGACCCATTGTATGGCACTCATCTTGCACACAGCTTTCTAATGTCCAAATTTGCAGTTAATATGCGATTTTCCGCACTTTTTGAAATGCCTACTATGTTTGCTAGCTTGCGCACTTTCAGTCGATGATCATCCAGTATCACTTTGTGGATTTTCTTCACTGTTTCTGGAGTTGTCACCTCATTTGGTCTACCAATGCGGTGCTCCTCTTGATAGCTCGTACAGCCTCATTTAAACTCTGCTATCCAATATTTTAATGTTGTAATGAAGGAGCAGACTCACCCAGAGTAGAATCCAGTTCAGCTTTTATATTGGTTGGGCTTTGGCCTTTCAAATAAAAGTATTGTATCACATAATGATGACTGATTTTCTCCATTTTCACAAATTCATTGAAAACATTCACTATTGACAGCTGCCAAACAAATACTAAGCAACAATGTAGCTTCTTCATACTTGAAATATATGCTTTATAGAATGCATACTTTCTGATACAGTGATATTTTTCAAACAACTACCACCATCTCTAGGTCCCCGTGGGTACTTATGGGACCACCCTTGTATGTATATAATCCTTATCAGCAAGGATAATTGTTACCAGTAAGTCATATCATATAAGTACAATGCTGTCCGAATTAAATTAATTAACTTTAAGCTGTGTTAACGTGTGATTCATGGAAAATAATTTTTTTTCTGACAATCAGAATATTTTTTTAATTGAATATTGAGTTCCAAACCATTGCATTAACATACATGAATATATTATCTGGATATCATTTATGGAGATTTTATCTCTAGTAACCATGAATTGTTGCATAAGCATTGGGAATTCATCATTTTCTAGTATTGACATTTGCTGCATTAAATTCCTATAAGCACCAATAGATATTCAAATTATATTCAGTCCTCTTCTCATACCATAAGTTCCAAACTAAGATGTGATAAGGGAGACTAGCCATGTATAAAATGAGGATATGCCAAAACACTTGTCCTGTCCTACCTGCAGGGTTTGTTGTTTAAGTTAATTGGATAAGATATAGTACATGAAGAGTAACTTTGCTTATTCACATTATGTGACTTTGAATACCTTGCTGTATTTTAACGTCATTTGAGAGAGTTTTATTTACTGTTAGCAAAGAATGGCCTTTTCATCTTTACTTGTCTTTTCTCCCATTGACAATGATTGGGAGGGAAGGCCCTGCAATTACTATCCAACCACATCCATCTCCTTCACATTATTGATATACATCACCACATAGAACTCTTCTCTAAAGCCATGAAAGTTTAAAAATTCTTAGAATGATAGTCTTCCCATTTATTTTATCCATAGTATAATGAAATTGTGTAATAACCTATGGTCACTAAACTATGATTTTCTGTTCCTACAGGGATCTCAACAAATTGAAGGATGGAATAGGTGAAAAGGTTGGAATGGTTGTATTTCTATCTGTATCCTTCCTTTCCTCCATTGTGGTGTCATTTATTTATGGCTGGAAACTAACCCTTGTCATCTTAAGCGTCATGCCAGTGTTAGTAGTTGCAACTGCTATTGTTGGAAAGGTTGTTAACATTTTATTGTTAATTTAAATATTAAACATTTTCAAGTGTAAAAGAATTAGCAATGAGTTTTGGAATTGAAAATTACCAGTTTTGTGATTCTACCTAGATTTTACCAACTTGGTTGGAAAGTATGTTCATGATAATGTCAGCTATGCTCAATTATATTTTTGGTCACATAATTCACAACTGATATTTACATCTTTCAAAAGGGATGTTGACAAGGCTTTTGAAGTCATATTTACAACTATTTTTTGAGTTCTCATAAAAGTTTAAAATTTATATGCTCAAGCCGTAAATGTTGAAAGGAGAATTTTGAAAAATAAGTGAATTTATTTCACCATGGACTACCTAAATGAAAATCCAATAATGATAATGGCTCTAAAAATGTATTTTATAATTATTTTATGACCCCAAAATATGATGTCAATCACTATTTGCTGAAACCTAGTTATTGTCATTTATTGTAAATTGTCAAATGTCATTTGTTATAACTACCAAGCCCCAATTTGTTAGAGAACATTGATTCTCAGTACATTTGAATGAAAATACCATCATTGATACTTCTATGGAGGTATTTCCATTATGAAATTATGTCTGCAGGAAAATATATAGGTACTTTTTATTTTGCAATGTACTAATGACTGCTTACATTTCTCTAGAAACAAACAGGTTCTTATACCAACCAAATATATTTGTTATTTTCAACAGTTGCAAGCCAGTCTTACAGAAAAGGAGTTGAAGGCATACGGGAAAGCAGGAGCTGTTTCTGAAGAAGTTCTGGGAGCACTAAGAACAGTTTTAGCATTTGGTGGAGAGCAAAAAGAAGTTCAGCGGTAGGTTATAGCCTCAATGAAAGATATGTATACTCTTGCTTTAAATATAACATTAAATGACAAAATGGGCTACCAATTTTCCTAAGAAGTTTAAATACCCATTTTTGTCACTACTGATCATTTTCCAAGCTTATTCTCTATTACTTGAACATCACAAATTTCTACATGCCATTAATTATGTTTTGCAAAATATCAAAGTTGAAATCATTGATGTTTTATTTAATCCTTAGATATCCAGTACCATAGCTTTAGCGATATTATGAAACACTTTTTAAGGCATTTATATAGAGAGAAATTACGGATTAAGTAGGTAGGTAATCATGGAGAACTTTTTGCATATTATGACCCACTTAAATTACTACAGCTTGTTAGACTCAACTCCCCTTATATTAGTGTATATTATACGTAAATTTTCAAGATAAACCTTTTCACTGATTTTCTATGAATGTAATCTACACTGAATAGGAAATAATAACTATGATTTCAAGAGACTGCTTTTTCCTGATATTGATGTAACATAATCAGCTCAATTCAGGTTGTCACAAGGAAGGAAGAAAATCCTATAGCCAATAAAAAATGAAGAAGAACTTCAATACCGGTATTTTGGTCACCAGGTGACGATCTATGGGAAGAGAATCGAAAGGGAACTTGAAAATTGAAAGAAGACTATGCACCAGGCACTGTCCAAAGTCAAGTGGGTGTTCAGGTCGGGGGGTGAGGTATATATACCAGGAGGGGCAAGGGGGAGGGGTTACGCGATGATCGGTAGGTGGGGGGGAGTTTGTTGAGGTCACGTGGGAAGGAGAGGGGGAAGAGTGGTGGCTATTAGGAGGGGGCTGCCTATTTTTGAATTGACTAACGAAGTTAAAAAGTGAACTGTTGATGATGCCTAGTTCATTGTTCATAAGTTTATTCTTGTTTAAGTGTATGTGCAAACTCTCACATGCATCGAGTTTACAGTGTTTTATCGGTTTTAATAATGTTAAGTCGTTTGGAGTGATGGAGTGTTCAGTTTCAAAAATGTGTTTGGCGACAGCTGATCTTTCGAAATGTCCTATTATCCTAAAAGCTATAGGATTTTCTTCCTTCCTTGTGACAACTTGTTCAACAGCCAATAGCTCCACATCCTCTAATTTCAGCTCAATTCAGAGTAAAAGATAAATTTAGTAATCTTTCTCTTCTTAAAGATTTAATGAAATTAATGTTTCCAGCTTTGAAGCCAACTTGGTACCTGCATGCAAAGTTGGAAAGAGGCGTGGAATGTTCCTTGGACTTGGAAATGGTGTAATGTGGCTTATTACATACAGCAGCTACTCAATAGCCTTCTATTATGGGGTACACCTCATCTTGGAGGACAGAGGAAAGCCAAATCCTGAATATACTGCCGCTAGTATGGTTATTGTGAGTAGATGTCTACCCATTTTCCATGCTATTTAGTTTAAAGTTCTATCCCTGGGTGTTTATTCAAATTTGGCACACCAAATCCATTCCTGCTCCTAGTATCATATACATATTAGCATGGTTCATTTTATGAAGTAGATAGGATATGCTGCTATTGACTCTAATCACAAAATCCAGAAAAAAGTTGGGATTGAGGGAAGCCAGAACTCAACCTAAAATCACAGCAATCAACTCAAGAAATGGATTGATAGGTGAGGGTATAGCTCATATAATGCCATGGTATGCAAAATTCAGGGTTAGGAAGCTTTCCCTCTCCCACCTATGATTTAGTTAGCCAACCTTCAGAAGATTTGAAAAAATGATCACCAGGAATAGATCAAATATATGGAAGATTGCTGTTGGAATCCAAGAGTTTATAATTGAACCTCTAACTTATTTAATAAATGAGTCCTTGAAATGTGGAACATTTCACGGCCAATTAAAAATGAGCAAAATCATACCAGTATACAAAAATAAATATGAAAAAATGGATATTCATGACGATAGACCAATGTTTTTAAATCTCAATTTGCTCAATTATTTGAGTTAATTTGTTATTTTAGAATAATTTTTTAGATTTTAGATTAATTCTTGATAAATTCAAAGTTATCTCTGATTTTCAGTAGGGTTATCAAGAAGGCAAATATATGGAGTCAGCACTGATGAGTGTTTTCACTTCTATAACCAATTTCTTAGATAATCAGAATTCGGTCTTTGGTTTGTTTCTAGGGTTTAGTCGTGCCTTTGATCTTGTTGACTTTTGACAATCTAAGTAAGCCTAATTGTGTGCTTGTCAGAGGCATATCTTTGCAATGGCAAAAATATTATTTATTTGAAAGCTCACGAATAGTACAAATAGCATCGCATCCTGTAAAATATACATCAGATTCTTATCCTGTTAGTAAGGGCTCAATATTGGGACCTATCTCATTTTTGTTATTTGTTGATGACCTACTGTTAACAAATAAAAATGATGAAAGCATTGATTCTGTAATATTTGCTGATGTACATCCATGTCATTCCATCTATGTATGCCTCTCTTCATAAAAAATAATATCCATCTCTTTCCTGCAAATAGTGATATTCACTGTTATTCAACCATAATTCATCATGAAATTCACCAAATTTACCATAAGCAGCAAATTCATTTAAAAGCCCAATGGCAATGGGTGTGTGAATTAATAACAAATTATCACACTCGCTGAAAATGTGATAAATTATCCAATTTCAAATTGAAACTCAGCAAACTCCTTATAAAGGGTTGTTATTCATTGAATGGGTTTTTAAATGACAAGCAGTTATAACATACTGTGTTTTAAATGTACACTTTAATGTATATGCCCTTTTTTAAGCATGCACATAGTGCTAAAATACACCTGTATTTTGTTCTTTTCTTTGTATTTGACAACTCCTATATCTACATGATATGTTTGGTCAGTGGACAAAAAATATAATATAACTATTGTTATTATCTACTTGCATTTTTCTTCTGATATAATGCAGTATTATGTACGACATTCATTGTGGTTCAGCATTGGCCTAAGGTTACCAGATATTTCTCATGGAAATATATCAATAGAGTGAATTTAGGGATACAAAAATCACCAAATATCAGTAAACTCTAAAAATGTGAAGGCTAGATTGTCGTTAAGTTACTAGCTTTTCCCATTTTAAAATTATCTCAACTGGATATGCCAACAAAATACTGAAATTCATCATTTAATTACAAGTGCAGAAGTACACACTGCAAATCCTGAGAAAAAATATAGTACTGCATGATGATCAAATTTACAACTAAATTCACTGATAGTATGTTGAGTGTGTAATTAAAATAGAATGTAGTAAAATGTATAGTATTGTTATTTATGATAGTAGAAGAAAATCGTATTGGTATTTGAGCCCAAGCTAATTATTATAGTTATCATATTTTATAGTGAGTTTCACCATAATTCGAATAAACTCCAGTAGATTCATCTTTGCTTAGAAGGGAAAGCGTGTAAAAAAATCAACCATTTTTCAGTCCCACTAATTTGACTATAGGATAGTGAATGCTTTTAGTATCTACTATGAGCTTATGGTTGACATCACATTTGTCCCTATACTTCCAAATTGATGCTATATAACTAAATATTTATTTCAGGAAAAACTTGTTACAAAATCTAATGAGGCTTACTTAGAACTTTTCAGCCATTCATCCTTAGTTTTATCAAATATTTTCAATTTCATATTACATAATGTTATTAACTGATATTTGTAACAAGTAACAACAATAGTACAATCAAAGTGAGCCTTCAGCTCTGATTCAGTTTTATTTGCATAGTATACTGAAAAGAAACATATGGATAAATGACATCTTTTTCTTTTAAATATCAAAAATTTCATTTGTCATTTGGCAGAAAAAATTACAGATATCCCATAGTATAGTATAAAAATCACCCCAGGAATCAAGCCAAAAGCCAAGTCGAACTATCTGAACTAAGCTCTGAAGCATGTGAAATGCATTTATTCAGGGTAGGAGAGTCATTGCCTCTTTTCTGTGCCATTATTCTGTTTTGCATGGTGTTCTAGTACTCAGAAAATTACATTAACTGGATATCTGCTGGTTTCCAACAACATTATCAGGGATTTGAAGCCAGAACTCTGTGGTCAATGACCTCACACATTAACTACTGAGCTATCATGCTGTATGTGTATTAAAATGGATACATATACGTATATGAATTGAAATTGAGAGAGATTCATTTTTTAATCGGCTCTGTTTTTCCATCGTATGTTTTTCCAGGCATTGTTTGGTGTACTCACAGGTGCAATGAACATGGGTCAAGCATCTCCATACCTTGAGGCATTTTCAATTGCTCGTGGAGCTGCAGCAACTGTTTATGCAGTGATTGATCGAGTTCCAAAGATAGATTCTCTTTCGGATTCTGGTGCCACTCTTTCAACAGTAATAGGAGCTATCTCTTTTGAGGGAGTCCGTTTCAACTATCCATCACGACCAGATGTCAAAGTAAGGCATACTACATCATTTCTCATGTTTCATTCCCAATCATTACATAAATATCAGTAGTTTTTGGCATGTGAGAATTACAAAATGCAAAAGTCATTTGACCAGACCAGGATTCCAACTAGGATCCCTTGATTTGAGTTAATAAGATGAAATTTAATTTATTGTAACAATTAAGGGGATAAATATTTTATATAAATGGAATTCAAATGGAAAAATCAGGCAACTCAATTCAAAAATAGATTAAACTAATTAATTCTACTTCTTTAACATACAAAATATCTTCATATTTATTTAGGAATACTATAAATGGGTCCAAACTCAAACATGTACCCTTGATGAAAAGCAAAACAATAAGATGGAATGAGTACCATGTGCTTCCTTCTTTCTAATTCTGAATTTAGATTTTTCTATTTCTCTTCCATGTTATGAGTCATTCAATTTGTATCTCCTGGAAACTGTGTGAATTAATTACACAGGCCAACAGTGTTTTTGGTGCCGGAGCTTTTAATATTGATTTAAAGAACAATTGGGGTGCTGAATCCAATTATGACACTAGTTTTTTCCTATCAGCTATAGTTTTCAAGATATAGATATGTTGTTACTTACGTAAAAAAATCTTCTACATGATGATATGGGAATATTATATTAATAATTATCTCATTGGCCTACAATAGAAAAATATACATAAAACTTATTGACAGTTTATTGAAAATAAAAGGAACACCGCAGAGTGGTTATAAATTAGTATACTTATAGATTTATTTAACTTTGAAAATTATTTTCCGGAATATATCAAATATTAAAACAACTAATCGTAATATGTGCCATATCTAAAAAAGTAGAGCTGTTAAATAAAAATGGATTTCATATTTGGATTCAGCTCTACAAATATAGTTAAAATCATCACTAAAATTCCCAGCACCAAAAAAATAATTTTTTTTTGTTGGCCTGTGTTACCTGTAGCATTCCTAAATTTTGTGTAACCATAATAAAATATAACTGATATGTCTATCAGTCCCAGAACATTTTTCAATATGCCTAGGTCTATTGTGGTTTTGAAGTCAAGTGCTCAGCATGATTAAACCATTTATCCTGTGAAACTCTATTGCTTTCTCCATGCAGTCATTCCTTGTTCCTGAACTGCAGTTCCATACCCCTCTTACATCTATCTCTCCTTTATTTTGTGTCCCAATCCCCTATCACCATCAAATGTTAAGTATCTCATTTACCAAAAAATTCACTTAATAACTAATATATTAATATAATATCACATGTATGCAGTTAAATAATATAGAGTCCTTTCTCTGATTGTAAATCTGCTAAAAATCGACCTAAATATATGATAATTATTAATAAATATGTACTTTTTACCTTCAACGCATCTTCTTACAGATCCTTCAAGGCTTGAACTTCAAGATCAACAGAGGGGAAACAGTGGCATTGGTTGGTCATTCTGGGTGTGGGAAATCTACATGTGTCCAGCTCATTCAAAGATTTTATGATCCTCTTCAAGGCACTGTGAGTAAAGTAATAAAGTTTTTGATTATTTTACATTAATGTAATAATCAAATCTTGCATGAAAAAATAGTACATAAAAAATTCAAAGGGCACTTTGATTTCTAAAAGAAATCATAGATGTGATCCACATATAATGCTTCTCTTTGCATTATGTATTTGTTTATTTTATTACATTTTGGATAGATAATCAATCACCTGTTTGCCATTCACCTACATTCAATCATTTTTCCAACCCTATGATCTTGTATACATTGGATGATCAGGTCATTGTTTGAAAATTATTCTTTTGATTCAATCCTGCACATTTAAAGTTATTGTTAATTTTTAATGGGACATATACATATTTGTATAGGCTAGTAACCTATGACAATAACGTTTTATTTTTTATTTATAAGGTAATCTACTGGTCAAGGTAGGTTTTTGGATGAACACAACTGTCACATTATTAACTTGTGACTCCGAACAAAACACAATCGAGCAACCTAATTTATATCAGGTCCCTCTTCATCTCTGTGTACTTCCTTCCTCCCTTCATCCCATCCAACATCCCTTTCCTATTTCATGCCCTTTCCTCGTTTGCCTAACATTCTCCCCTCTATTACTGTCTTCAACATGCCACTGCCGCTCAATACGCCCTTCATCCATTTTTCCTGCCCCCATGGGATTTCTCTCAATAAGCCCCTCTCCTTGCCTTACCATACCTAGTACTTCCTCATTTGTTTTTCTTTTGGTCCATTTCCCTTCTCCATTCTTCTCCATACCCACATTTCAAAAGCCTCCAATCTACATCTATCCTCCTGCTTCAGTGACCACGTCTCCACGCCGTGCATAGCTACGCTCCATGTCAAAGTTTTTACGAGTCTTTTCTTAAAATCCCTACACAATATCCCCGTCATCAGCTCCCTCCTTCTTGCCTAGCACAATTCTTCTCCTTACGTCCCTACTACTTTGACCATGTTGGTCCAAAACACTTCCGAGATACATAAAGTGTTCTACCTGCTCTATTTTTCCCCATCCTATTTCAACGTTTAGCTTGTCCTTTTTCTTCTAGAAAATTGCATAACCTTTGTTTTATTAATATTGATTCTCATCCCATATCTATCGCACTGAACCCCTAATTCACTCAGAAATGCTTGAAACCCCTTGGCTGACTGAGCAACTAATGCTTGGTCATCAGCAAACCTAATGATTTTATGAATTCCCCTCCGACTTTCATTCCTACCTCCAGTTCTTCCCATGCCTCCTTATGCATTTCTTCCATATATACGTTAAATAGCTCCGGTGATAATGGGCAACTCTGCCTTACACCCCTTCCTAACACTGCCCATCCGGAATCTCCATTCCCCACTCCCACCTGAGCAGTCTGAGAATTGTACAGGTTACGGATCAGTCTCCTGTCCCTCCAATGTATTCCTATTTTCTGCAATACATGCATTAGTTTTTTCCAATTCACTCTATCAAACGCTTTTTTGAAATCTATGAAACAGGCAAATATGTCCTGATTGTATTCTAAATTCCTCTCGATTAGTGATCTCATTACTGCAGTGGCATCATGCATACCTCTCCCCATCCTAAACCCAAACTGATCATTCCCTAAGTAACCATTTGCCTTACTCTCTATCCTTTTGTTGATGATCCTGAGAACAACTTTAGCAGCGTGGGATATCAGACTTATTGTTCTATAGTCCTCACATGATGTAGCCTTTACTTTTTTCGGAATAACTTTTCATTTTTACGACAAAAAGCACTTAATTTGCATTATCTGACAATATTCACATCTAAAGCATTATTCACATTGTGTGAATGTATCTGTGCAATGCTCATTTGAGTTTTAGTGATATTTTGATGTTTTTCTTATATTTATTGCTTCATAATTAGATATAAAATTAATGAAAACATGTGTACCTCCTGTGAATATAGCTACCAAATTTTCTTCTGATTTACATGTATACTCTCATATTTAGGATCCTGCGTACAAAATGTTAACATAGTTAAGTATGCAAGACTTTGGCCGTGGAGAAAATTTGATACATAGAAATAAAGAAAAATAGTATATTTTTATAGTATTTGTATTTCTTTCCACATAAGTATAGATTCATATAAATGGAGAAACATGATGCCAGAGCTAAAATGAGGACCCTTATAGAAAGGAACTTGAGAGTAATTGAAAAATTCAGGCAAAATGGATACATAAGATGCTGATGACATAGTGTATGCATGGGTGATGGAGTGCTGAAATGGTAACAGAGGGGAGATTGCTAGGAAAGTGGGATAGGAGGAAAAATATTAGTAATTTGGGTGGAATGAATGGAGATAGAAATTATGCTGAACTTGAATGAGTTCTTGTAATATGTAGTGTGAGGTTTGAGGTTATTTTGTTTCAAGGCAATTGTGGCATATGGGTAATTCGTAGTGTCAAGATCCTTGAAAATTCTGCTGTAAGCTGATAGTTGCTGCTATTAATAATGAGGGGACACGCAAGTGTAAGAGGACGTCTCGGTAGCTTAAATGGTTAAAGCACTCGGCCGGATATCGAGGGATCCGGGTTCAAATCCCGGTCAAGGCGAATGATTTTTACTCTCTGAAATTGTTGCATTATAATACACACATAGCGGATGACTCTGTTAATAGTTACTGTTGTGGCATCTCCCGCAGTTTCTTGAATTGAAATAAAGGTTTTGAAAGCATAATTAAAATAGCAGATATTAATAATAAATTTCACTCAACCATTAAATGCTCAATTTGTAAGAATGCTGAATTATTATGCAAACCAAAACTAAGAACAAACAATGAATTAATGATATTAATCCTTATTTCCTGATATTTAATTGCTCATTGTACCTAGTTAAGGAATTTCCATGCTGTGAAAGTTTTCGCTATTGTGTGGAGGTGCAAAGAGGAAATTATTTTGGAAAATATTAAATGCATTGAATAAAAAAATGGATTGATTCCTAATAAAATTCAAATAAAGTTACCTTTTTTGAGTTTTGATGCACCTGATATCGAATGGCCCTCGACCAGATTGTTAAATTTGACAGGAACTTGTAAAATCCACATATGTTAAGACGCTTCATTTTTTTACAATATATATAAGCACTTTCAGTCACTAACTTAATCATTAAAGGTGATTAATATAATACTGGACTGGATTTAGCACTATACAATTTGAGTTAAAATCTGTACCTTTGCCACAAATGTTCTTAACTGTCATAATGGTGCGCTATGCAGAGTTTGATGCACCGTGATCAGTAGTATCGTGAGTATGACAGCAAAGGCTTGAAAACTTTATTGTTATCATTTTGTTTTTCATGAAAATTAAAATTTATTTGTCAAGAGGAGCTAACTTTGGGTGGAAACAATCCAATTATATTTATAGCGGATTAGAAAACATTCTTAGATACTACAAAATGTTTCATTTTTATAATAGAAAAGAAACCATGTCTCTGTTCAACAACGGTATGTGACAGTGGTTTTCTTTTACTTATCCAATAAATTTGTTCATTTATCATGTAGTAATGGCTTTTATTTCAATTTAAAGGTACGTATGGATGGGATTGACATAAAGTCACTGAACGTGGGCTGGCTTCGGAATCAAATTGGTGTCGTTGGGCAAGAACCAGTATTATTTGGAGCAAGTATTGCAGATAACATCCGATATGGTAAAGAATGTGTAACACAAGAAGAAATAGAGTATGCTGCAAAGGAAGCAAATGCCCATGACTTCATCATGAAACTTCCGCAGGTTAATATGAATTATATGTTAGTCACAATGAGAAATATTGCAAGTTGAGTGGATATTTTGGAGGTGCCTATTAAATTTGACTGGCATTGATGTAAGTGTACATTTTTTGTATTTTAGAGATATCACACTTTAGTAGGTGAGCGTGGAGCTCAGCTCTCTGGAGGACAAAAGCAGAGAATAGCTATAGCACGGGCCTTAGTAAGGAAACCAGTCATATTACTTCTAGATGAGGCTACATCGGCATTAGATACTGCCAGTGAGGCCATGGTACAGGCTGCACTGGATAAGGTGGGTTCATATCCAACTTTGGCTTCAAATACAGTTTTGTGGCTTTTTTAGTGCATGGTGGAATGGTTTATGTGCTTTCATGTGCATTTTTCTATAGGAGGCATTACTGAAAAAGCTAGATTAATTTTTCATTGCAACAGCAATGCTCAAAAGTCATCGTTTTAATAATTTTAATTTTATTAGGTATACTAAAGTAGCATGTAATATAAGTAGTTATATGATTGTAAAAATAGCCAATTTTGTTGTTAGCATTATGATTTAAGGAATTTTTCTTTTCATACTGTCTTACATAATGTCTTATTTGAAATGTAAGGAATGTGGTGTGACCAATCTAAGACCTCATCAAAATATGCTGAAGAGTGGATAAATCTGTGGTTTTCAGGCAAGCAAGGGAAGGACTACAGTGATTGTAGCTCATCGATTGTCCACTATACGTGGTGCAGATAAAATCCTTGTGCTCTCAGCTGGTGTTGTAGTTGAAGAAGGCACACATGAGCAACTTATGTCTATGAGAGGGCACTATTATCATCTGGTTACGGCTCAACTTGAGGGATTGCAAGACTCATCTCAGAAGAATCCAGGTAACTTTTCATTTTTTGGCAATCAGAGTCCAGTCTTATACCTCTTGAACTTTTCCTGCAATTTGATGCAAAATTCCTGTCAAGAACTCCTCATTAATTGAATCTTTTATAAATGTTTCATCTACTTATTATTTCAGAGGATAGTGATATATTAAGGGAATTTCCTTATTTCATAATGTTACCCATGTAAAGGATAATTTTCAAATAATATTGCTATGAAATTAAATATTTTTCTTATTGTCTAAGGCACCAGTTGTATATTGTTGTAATGGATCAGAAGTAACTAAAGTCATAAGGCCTGAAGGAATTTTGTGTTGCTCAATATAATTTAGTCACCTGTGGAATTAAAGTGAGCTGAGCTACAGGTATTTCCTATGTTAACAAAATCAAATTCTTTAATTTTTAGTATAGGAGCTCCAAGGCCATTATTACAAATTATTGCCATGGCAGGGCATATATTATTATTGATAGCCTACCAGTTAGGGTAGATTTTGGATGGACATAGGCTACAGCAGTAATTTCTGTGCCTCTCACACAAACCACAACCTGACATCCACACCTATATTTAGCCCCTCTTCAATTCTGCATACTTCTTTCCTCCCTTCATTCCATTCAATATCCCTATCCTAGTCCTGTTCCTTCCTTGCTTGCCTATAATTCTCCCCTTTGTTACAATAGTCAAGATCCCATTGCCAATTTAAATGCCTTGGGTTCATCTTTCCTGCCTCCCTTGTATTTCTATCAATAATTCTCTCTCCTCTTCTCCCACCATGCCTAGCTCTTCATTCTCTCTCTTCTAATTGCCAGTCAGCTACAAAGGATAACCATGTTAAGTTATCATTTTATTGAATTCTTGTAGAAAAGTACATTTTGTGGTTATTTCAAGCTTGATTAATACCTTATGTTGTTCCCATTTTTGCAAAATTAAAATTCTTTTATTACTTTTTGTATGAAATACCACTGATGTATAAAAATTTTCCTTGTCCTGAATTTCATTTCCTAATGACTAAATATGATGTAGGGACAACCATGCCCTATCATAATCCTAACAATTCTAGAGTTTTCCTCAGTGCAATGCAATAGCTGTATCTTGCCTTCCCTATTCCTACTGTCCTATCCCCAACCTCACCTTAAATAAGGTGTTGCTTTCATCACTCAGCTAGGAACATCCATGCAATATATTGTTCAATGAAAATACCCTTGTAACAGTGAAGTTTACCCTTTTACATCCAGCACACCATCAGGATCAGCATAAAAAATGGCTAGGATTGAGTGGTTAAAGTAATCAAGGTCTTATATTGAAAGGCAATATCTTGAATATAAATCAATGGGAAATGATTGTAGGACTACTGGCTGATATTATTAAGTCAACATTTTCATTAATCTCCAGAGGTTCATGCTTATGCCTAGATGCAGATGAACACCTCATCCAATGATAATGTCTTGCCATAGAACATACTTGAGATAGCTTCCTAGGATCACCATTTCTGGCACCCTAAGTAATTGGAGTAACTACCCTAAGATGTGATCCTACCCTTGTTTAAGCTATATCTTTCATGCAGAGTTAGTAGTAGATTTCTGCTTATGTTTGATGATTCAAAGTTGGCCTGAAGGGTTTTATAGTTGATTATTGATACAAAAACCTAATCTCTGACAGCTAACATCTTAATTATTGCTTTTGAGTAATTGTTGTAATTGAAAATTATGCATGAATTTTATCTTTTAAGTAGTGGAGGAATTGAAAGCTGTGGATCGAGATAATCTGGCTGATTCAGTAAGAAGACAGAGTGACTTATCCCTGAAAAATGCTGACCATGACCTTCGTTCCATCAGAGGAAGTGTTCAAATGCAGTGGTCTACGAAGCCCATACCAAAGCCTGTAAGACTGCATTTCACTTATAAATATTTCAGTTGATTTCAAGGATAAAAGTAAAGTTAAGCTAAAAGTAACTTCTATGTTAAAAAACTTTTTTGAAGTAGTGTTACACAAATGTTTTGGATATGAATTTACACACTTGAACCTTGAGGTAGAATCTGTCATTATTCCAAAACCAAAGGTGGGAAGGAGAAAAGGAAACTCTGCGTCTACTACTACCATCCTATATCTTTGAATAGTTGCCTCTGCAAACTCATGGAGAGGATGGTGAATTGATGGCTAGTTTGATGCCTAGAAAGGCAAGACCTTCTCTCTCATATGCAATGTGGTTTTTGGCATGGCAGATCAATGATCATTTGGTTCAAAGATTACTACATCCAGGAAGCCTTCTCATGTGGCAACATGCCATGACAATCTTTATTTATATAGAAAAGGCATACGGCAGGGTTTGGCAATATCAAATTTTAAGCACACTACAAAACGAGCTTTAGCCTATTAACCTATTTTTTGACTTAATGTTATCGTAGCGTCAGGATAAGCATGCTCTTATTCTGTCTCTATATCCTGCAAAATGGATTGCCTCAAGACTCTGTTTTAAGGGTAACATTTTATGCCTAATGTGGTTGAATTTATTTGATGATGTGGTAGAATATTATGGGTTCCTTGTTTGTTGATAATATAGTATAGTGATTCAGTGATGAAATGAGAGAAATATCGAGTACTGTGTAATTTGTTGAACATCGAGTGAGACCTTGTTTCTGTGTTAGGTGATAACTCAGATGTCCTTAGTTGAGTAATCAGTTTTTGTGAATCCTTCTGGTCTCTTACAACTCTAGTAACATGCAAATGATGCAAGGCAGAAATAAAATCCTGCTTTAATGTTTATTGTATACTTATTTGGCTAGTTTCATATCTTTCTAATGAATATATTTGGTTGTGAGTAGTGCTAAATGACTTCAGTAATTGTCGCCCCCTAATAAATCTATCTCTGCAACTACTGCTACCCTAAAATCACTCAGCTTGAGTGGAGCTTACAAGTTTGAGTGAAGTTACAGAAAAATTGAGTTTTACTGTATTCAAAATTTTAATGAAGTAGAGTCTGTTGTTGTAGTTTATTTTAGCCTCAAAGTTTTTAATTTAGGTAGTTTTATAAACATGTTATTTCAGGCACTGTGAGAGAGTAATACCACAACTAATTTTTTTTCTCTAATCTAGTGGGGAATGAAATGCCTGATTTTAATTTGCTTAGTGTTTTTATTTAGAATTTATTTAACTTTTGTAAAATTTTAATTAATATTTCCCCAAATTTAAGAGAGAACTACAAATGCTACCTGCGGAAAATCATGCTACAGAATCTACTCAATATCAGAAACTCAATGTTTGTTATGGTTTTTATGTCACCCATGTAGTATTACCTACCTTTTGGAATTGTCTAGTATGATTCTATATGATAAGTGGTTAAATCATATATTTTTTATGTATCTTGATATTGTTATGAAAAACTAGGCATGTATAACTAGTTTCTTCATGCTTCGCCTTTTGGGTGACAACTTAAAATATATCAGGCGTAGTATTGATGTACAAGTAAAACCTACCTCATTAGAATAGAAATGTCTTGATGTAGGATTTGTGTAATTTTTTTAGGAAATTCTGCATCATTCATGAGAGATAATTTTTATTCTTCCTTTGCCTCCTATTTCCTTATTATTTTTCAGAACCCTAAAGCTTTAGGGTTGAATGATTTTCACTTCATACAAATCTTAGGTCAATAAATATGGCTTTTGTCATAATGGTGGTATGTACATATTTTCTACGCTAACCAAATACGAACTTACACCTAGGATGAGGAAGAATTTGAAGAGGCGCCATTGGGGAGGATACTTTCCATGAATAGTCCAGAATGGGCACTAATTATTTCTGGCAGCATAGGAGCTATCCTTGTTGGTTGCAGTATGCCAACTTTTGCTGTCCTTTTTGGTGATTTGTATGGGGTAAGTTCTTCGACGTTTTGTGATTCACTGTCTTCTACCCTCCCCTTTTGAAAAAAATTATAAAACTAGATGGATCAAGAAGTTTTAACATATTTTTGTTTTATTGTCAACACTTTGGCCTCAGAATAGCTTAATATGTAACTTTCCATATAAAAATGCAGAATACTCATTTAATTCATGTAACAAAATATGAAGGTTGAGTGCAATTTATAGTGAAGGAGAAGAAATTTTAAACTGACCCTGTAAACGTAGGCTGTTATGCAAATGTCAAGTGAAAGCATTTGATTGACAACATGAGAGTGAATTCATAAGTTGCATAGTTGTGTCACTCATTAATGCAATCAGGGCTATTGACTAAAGTCAATAGCTTAAATTGAATTGCTCTATAAATCTACTTTTACTGTTGGACGAAATTTGGTTATTCAGGTAGTAGCATTTAATTTCAATGATTTTTATGATCCACAGGTTTTGTCATTAAGCGATCCAGATGAGGTTCGAAGTGAAAGTAGCATCTACTCGGTTTTCTTTCTCATCACAGGAATAGTCACTGGTGTGGCAGCTTTTCTTCAGGTAAGCTATGAAGGAGTTGACTAATTGATTTTCAATAAAAGATTAAATCTCTACATTGTTAAGACTAATTGGCTGATATAGATTAATGTAGATGATTTCAAACCAGATACATGAAGACTTGGCCAGTCTTTCTACATACCTAAATACACAGGCATAATATAGAATTAATGTAGTATCTATTGAATGCAGAAAATAATCAACATAATTATTTCTCAAAAAAAAGCAGCCTAAAAGCAAGTAAACAGGTCAGCTATCAAGGACATTTTGTGCCAAAGTTGAATTGCATGCATTAACTGGAAATGAGCTCGAAAATGTCTTAATATTTCTGTCATGACAGGTAAAATAAAAAATCCAGCCATGTTTGGGGTCCCATTTGTCAAAAGCTTTGTATCCCATCTAGTTCATTTGAGAAGGTTGTATGGTATATCTAAATAGTTTTTTCTTTTGGAGAGAAAAATGTCTTCCAGCAGCTAATCCTGGAGCTAAGAGATCTGTTGTCATAATGAATGTAGAAAATTCTATTCAATGATGCCAGTTGAGTGTCAAATCTCATGTCATATGAACTAGAAAATGAATACCATCTCCAGGTAAAATCTTAAATAAAGGCTTAATAGCCTTTTCCCATCGATTAAATTTACATACGAACTAGAAAAAAATAACCAACTCCCATTCCTTGATCTGCTATTAACCAGAAATATTAAAATAACATACGACGTGTATCGCAAACCAACACACCAACAACTACATACACCATGATTCGTTCACACACCACAGTCACAAACTTGGCGCCTTCCATGCTCTTGTACACAGATTAGTAAATATTCCCTTGAATAGAAACAACTATTTCAAAGAATTGAAGAGCATCAAACTGATCGCTATTAAGAATGGTTTTAAAGAGTCGATTATCGATAACCTAGTAAAAAAGCACAAATATAAAAAACTAGTTCAAAACACAACCACCCTCACACAGCATGAAACCCCTCGGTACATCAAACTTCCATTCCACCCACAATTAACAAAAGGGTTAGGAAAGATTTTCAAAACCGTCAATACGAATGTATCATTTAGCAGCAATAACAAATTAAAACATTTATTAGGTAATACTAAAGACAAAATCGACGCCTCAAACAAGTCCGGTATTTACAAAATCAATTGCTCCTCTTGCGATTCATCTTACATCGGCCAGACTCGGAGGAACATTAAAACTAGATTCAAAGAGCACATAGCCCATTACAGATATAACAGACCAGACAAATCAAGCATTGCCCAACATTTACTCAAGGAAGACCATCAAACATCAGAAAACGAAATGAAACTTATCAAACAGACTCCCAACCACCTTTTGGACGCCTACAAAAGCATTTTTATTCACAAATTCAAGAAGGTCGTAGTTAACAGCGATAAAGGGCCGATCCCATTCTCTCCTCTTTATTCCCTTTTGAAATGATTTCTAACTCCTGTTTTAAGCGGATAAAGTGATACTTTGTAATTCCGCAGATTTTCAGAGTCTGTGGAATTACAAAGTATCATTTCAAATTTCCGTTGGACTTAGTACATAACCCCCCCCCCCCTTATTACTTCTTCCCGTTCCACCCATCCCATTGGTTTCTGTTCGCCCCACCTTCCTTCCTTCCCCCCCCTCCCCCCCCTTCCTCTTTGCCAATAAGTTTAAAGTATTCCATCTTCCCACTAATCCTATTGGTCCCCTATCTCCTACATCCTTTCCACAGTCACTATATATATTTGACGTCTGTCTTCGGTAGTTTACTTTCAACCTTGTGTTGGAGGTGTTTTTTCCCTTCAGTTCGCTGAAGAGGGCCACTTTGTGGCCGAAACACGCGTGTTCGACGCTATCCTCGTCTGCGCTCTATCGTTTCAGATTCTCCCAGAAGTTGGGCCCTTTGAGTGCGTGTGTGTGCTTCTTGAGTGCTAGTGTGTGTGATTGGTCTGTGCTCGTCCTTCGTGGATAGTCACAGAGTGTGTGCTTGTAATACATCCTGGTATCCTTAACGGGGTCTTCCTTACAGCCTCGTGAAGGATTACATTTCCACCTGGAATCTTTAACGAAGTCTCACAGCTTCGTGAAGGATTCCAGACAGGATAGTGTGTGTGTGGCTGTGTGTGGTCCCTGACGTGGATTAATTTCCCGTAAACCACCACAGAGGGTATTCTTGGTCGAGAGGTTGTGGTTGGTTCCCGCGAATACCAACACAACAATTTGGTCTGACGAGAGTTGCGACTGTTTTTTACAGCCAGTGGAGTTTTCCCCCCTTTATTATTCAAAAAGCTTGTTTTAAGCTTCCACTGTACTTTAAAAAAATACAAGTTGGTGGGGATGCATGCCATGAATTTATTTAATGAACCTTCTAAGTTGCAATTTTGACGAATTTTGAACCATAGGCAAAAACAAAAATCTCTAGATGGCTTTTTACTAAAAAGGAATTAGGTAAGTATCATTTTTAGTTAAGAATTTGTTTTGATTTTTTTTCTGTACATTTGATAATAGTTTTGTGCTCTTAAAAGCTATAATTTCCCCATCATAAAAATGGAACAAATTGTACTTTTCATTGCTAAAATTGTGAATTAAAGAGTGATGTGAAACACAAGTATGGAGAGTCTCCATATACATCCGTAAATAAATATAAACAGGATGGACTCCTATAGCTGTAAAAAAGCATAATAAATATGTTATAGGGAGTGGGAATCAATAGGAAGATTATCAGTGATTTGTGGAGAAAATAACCTCCTGAGAGGGATTAACTCTGTGTAAATCTTGGTAGGTGTGCTAAAACTCACATGCTCTATGGTTTTTGGCAAAAACAATTAGTTACACAGCAGTGACCACTGCAGGACTACATTTTGGAAAGCAACACATACAGCTAAGTGAGTGAGAGAGCATTTAACATTGTGCATGGAACCAATCACCCAGATTCATGGGGAAAGAGGGCACTCACCCAAAAAAGTCAGGTACACAAGCACAGTATCACCACTCATGTAATTGATGTCAAACCAAAGGGAGGTGGCTTAATAATGCCATAGTGTTACAGTTGCTACAGCCCTTTCAGAATGCTGAAGAGGGCCAGGTTGTGGCTAATACGTTGTGGCTCGTATTAGCATATTTATCATCACCATTTGTATTTTAGAAATTTCCTTATGTTTTGAGGTTGTTACAATTGATCTTTAAATATATCTAACATCTGTGTGTAGTGATCATATTTTTCAAAAATGATAGTGCTTGAATAAGTTGTATAGTTTCAGGCATTATGTGGTGGAATTTAAACATAATAATGGACAAACAGTAACACTTTTCCATTAGATATGGATTAAGTCCATGACCAGTTTGATGTATTACATCATCTTCAGGTGAAAAATTCAGTCAAGTGCTGGTTTATGTACCTTTTAACTGGGGGAAGGGGGGGGGAAGTTGTGGGATCCTAACTGTCTCTTTTGTGTTAAATGTCTTTAATTTCATATTTAATTGTATTTTATGTTGTATTTTGCGATCCTCTACTAACACTCCCCCTATCTTCTATTCTTCCATTTAAGCCACATTCCCCATTTTCCTCCCTCTTCCCATCACGTTTCCCTCCCCTTCTCTCCCAGTTAGAAAGTATATGAGTCGGCACCAACCTGCAGTTTTTACCTAAAGATGATGTAGTACCTTGAAACTGGTCATGGTTTGCATCAATATCTAGTGGAAAACTGTTACTATTTGTTCATTATTTTAGCGCTTGCATTTGGTAACTTATTCTTCCTTTTTTAGAATGGCCTTTTTGTTTTTTATTTTAGATGTTTTCCTTCAACTTAGCTGGAGTGAAGCTAACTAATCGCCTAAGGCTTCTGTCGTTTGCTGCTATACTGCGTCAGGAAGTGGCATGGTTTGATGATGAAAGAAACAGCGTTGGTGCTTTGTGCTCGAGATTATCAGGAGATGCTGCCAGTGTTCAAGGTGTAAGGAAAATATCATTTGCAACATTAACTATCTGTATTTGATGTGACAAAGAATTATGAGAGTTTTATTTTTAGAAGCTGTAAAAAAACTAAAGATTCAAGGTGGGAAATGAATGATCCAACTTTTCGTGATGGACAAATTTTTCTGTTGCATCTAGTTATGCTACACATTAGTATCTTTAAATTAGCCATTTATTTCTGTGCGAAGAGCATAAATGTTAGTTTTCTATTTGGAATCTTACAATGTTTGCAATCATCAACTGTAAAAAAAGTCAAGTTGAATTTTCATTAGCATGAGATTTATTATAAAATTCTTTTTGCAATGGAAAAATGTTGAATCCAGGTATATGTAGCCTACTATACTTTGAAACGAGGGAGTCCAGTGCATGCCACAAGTTGCCAACCATCTAAACAAGCAGGCTAGGCAACTACCTAAATAACTTCAAAAGTCTAGAGAGTAGTAAATTACAGATGTATGACTTCCTTCTGTATCACAAAAAATGCCTCTTCAGCATTGTCATTGTGAATTTTCTATCCAGGCAGTGGCTAGTAGCTTCTTTCCAAGATATCCTGTTACTTATCAGTCTGTCCATAACTTCAGAATTCCTCGTTGTCCCTTATTTAATTCACATATAAGTCTTTTGTATTTCTTCTATTCATAGGTGGTTTCCATTTTAATATTCAAAGTGAGACTTTGTTTTTGTTGTGCATATTATTCTCTCACATATGGTCTGTTAAATTTAGCTTATATTTTTCTTTTAATTTTTCATGGTTTTTTTCCTTTCATTCACTTGGTTAAAAGATTAATTCCATTTTTATTCAGTCTTGCAATTTTGTTTTACTAATTATTCTGTTGTATTGCTCATAACTTCAGTTTTCTATTTGGCCATTACTTTGTTTCATAGGTCTTTGCTTTCAACAAAACAACAGCTTTCACCTGATAGAGAATCAATAGGCACACATACAACAGTATGCATGCCTGATCTTCTAGTGTAGGCTTCTATTGGTAAGAATTATCTATGGGATACATATCATCTAGAGTACCTTTAAACTCCACTCATATTGTGGGGTGTGCTGGTTTCCTAGTTCTCAAGAGAGGTAGGAAGCACATAAATTCCACAACTTTTTCTTGTGATGGTTGACAATAACTAAATCTGATTCCATAGAATTAATACCTGTTATTTTTTCATTTTCCAAATATCTTTACCTGTTAAATTGTTTGAAAACAACTTTAGATTTGGGAAAAGGGCAAATATTTCTAAAATATTTGGGCCAAATTTGGACTCCTTTATTTATTTTTCAGTTGCATTTACTATTTACTTAAGGATGGTTTCTTATATATTTTGATAACCAGGCCACAGGGAGCAGAATAGGTGCAATGTTGCAAGCTTTTTCAACTCTGGTGCTTGGGATAGTTCTGTCTCTCATATATGACTGGAAACTTGGGTTGGTGACAGCAACCTCAATACCAATAGTACTTGCTTCTGTGTACTTTGAAGGAATTATCAATAGAGTTCAAAGTCTGAATGATAAAAAAGCTCTGGAAAGCTCAACCAAGGTGTGTATAATTCCATAAATTGGGTGTGGCATATTTTGACTATCTATTTCTATGAGGTTATTGGGAGAACTAAGTCAGGAATAACACTCAAACAAAAGTTAAATTACATATTAAAATTCTTACATTAATTATAAAGAGATCTTTGTGCAGTGGTTTTAAACATGTTTTACTGCAGGTGAGGTCATATTACTGCTGGTAAGATCATGAATATTTGAATGCATATATTTCACAGTCAATGGGAATTTCCATTTTCTGAGGCATTTTAAATATGCACAAACAAATGTAAATACAGAAGCAATACTCAGCATGAATGCATAGATCTATGACCATAGCCTTATAGTGAACTTATTAAAAAAATGGTACTTACTTAAAAACAAGTAAGGTAATTAACCTAAGACTTTTCAGCATTCAAATCTGAGTATCCACAAGTTATTTAAGAATTTATCAATTTTTATGCCTTTTTTTAATTTAGTAAATAAAACTGCATCAATAACAAGGGAAATATTCAGGTATGATGGTGATATAGCAGATATTGATAAAAAATTTGCTAATTCAGAAAATGCTGTCATAACTCTCATCTTTTGTTATTTCTGGTGGTAAAAGTCATTTGAGTGATATTGAATTGCTTTGAAAAAGAAATTCTGTAGTTTTAATTGAGAGCTCAATGACAGTGTAAGACTCTGAAAGTGTAGTAGATGGTGATGAATGTGCCAGTAATATTGGACAAACCTTATTTTTAGAAGCAGATGGGGCAAAACATGCTCCTCCACCCAATGTGAAACCGATCCAATATTTTAATCTGTTCTTCACTTTTTCCTTGTTAGAGCATAATGGTAAATAACACACTTGTCAATTTCTTAATTTCCAACAACACATCTCCTCCTCTGCAAAAGTTTAAATGTGATGGCTTCTAACTTGTACGAAAATGTTAGCTTTTGCTGCACTTTTAGCTAATTCTGATAAGATATTTATCTGCAATGTTTTCTCCTGTTGAAATGGAGAGAAATGAGGTGCTAAGTTGAGGATTCCAATTACTCATGTACTATTTTAGATTTGAAAGCTCACAAGATGTACTGTATTTTTTAAGCATTTCCACTTCCTCAGCTTTAATTGCTTTCTAGAGCTCAGCTTTGTTCCTGGAGTGATCAATTTTCCCTTATTTATTGCAGATAGCCGTGGAAGCAATTGGAAACATTCGAACAGTTGCAAGTTTGGGACTGGAGGGCAGATTTAAGAAGGCATATGTTGAAGAACTGATGAAGCCTCATGTATCAGCGAAGCAAAAAACACATTTAAGGGGCTTGGTATTTGGTCTTGGCCAGTCTGTGCCTTTTATTGTCTATGCAGGCAGCATATATTATGGGGGGTACCTGATTGCGACTGAGGGCCTACATTATAAACAGGTCATTAAGTAAGTTTTTATTATATCCCCCAAAATTACATGGAAAAGTCATCTGGTAATTGAGGATCAGTAATAAATATCTGCCAATTAGTATTTATCAAGTTTCATTGGATGAATTATTTCTTTTAGAACATTACTTGCTTATATTAGTTACATCAGCTTACCAATCAGTTATGCATAATGGTATTTTGTTTGTTTCCACAGAGTTTCTGAGGCACTTATATATGGCACTATGATGTTGGGGCAAGCACTAGCTTTTGCCCCAAACTTCAACCAAGCTAAAATATCTGCAAGTAAAATTTTTGCCCTTCTAGATAGGAAACCTCAAATTGTTACCCTCAATGTTAAGCCAGATCCGAAATGGGTGAGTTATGATTACTGTTAAGAAGTGTATTCCATGGAAAGATTTAGTTAACACTACAATGAACACTGATTATGATATGCGCCCATGTTGTTTCAAATATATACATTTTCTGAAAATTTCATATTACCATATGTACATACATAAGCATATAAAAGGCACTGCTTTCAATCTTCCCGCTTGCATGTCCCTCCTCCCTTCCCCTTTCCTTAATTGCCATTGTAAAGTTAATAGCTAGGGAAAGCTCTCCTTCTATCCATTTCGATATTTTAAGTGCAATTTACTTTTCATCTTTTGTACTATTTACCAAAAAACCTATGAGGTACTCATGGCTTACGTTTCAGGAATAGATTTAGTCTTGCATATTGATTTCCCATTTTCTTCTATCCCTGATGCTTCTTCCATAGTGTCCATACTTCAGATAATTCTGGACAAAAGGGATAATTAAATTTTGTTATTTTACCCATTACAATTAATAAGAAATTCTCTCAATATCATTACCTTCTACTAATTACAGTAATTGCTCTTTAAAACCTCAGTAATCTTGCTCTGTATCCATCCTTTCTCAGAAGCCCTCCATTATTGAAAATAATGAATGAGTAGAATGGGAAAGTTGGCGATAAATACAGCACACCACTGTTAATTAGAGCTATACATTCCTGGGGTCCTTGTAGAGAAACAATGAACGATATGTTCTGCTGAATTTTAAGCTTGATGTGATACCTACTGCCTTAATAGTTGCCCTTGGGGTGTGTTGAAAATTATGACTCTTTAAGTAGGTTTTTATACTGGAGGAAATCTTAGCACCATAAGAAAGTACCAGAACCACCTATTGAGATAACTATTATGCTGATTGTTTCTTATATAAGAATATAAAAAATATTGATCCAAATGAACTTATCTTAACAATCTCTCCCAAGTTAATTCCCATGTTGTTGCCTACCTCATTATTTGTTGTTATCCGTTATATAGGTATTATAATGGTCATTTAATTTTTTTTTATTTTACTGGTGGATGGTTTATTTTTTGCAGAAAGTGGAAGGGAGCATTAAGTTTTCTGGAGTTGAATTTGAGTACCCTACCAGACCAGGAGTCAGAATTTTAAGAGGTCTAGACTTGGAAGTACTTCCTGGGAAAACTATAGCCCTGGTGGGATCAAGTGGCTGTGGAAAGTCAACCTGTATTCAACTGCTGCAAAGATTTTATGAACCGATATCAGGGACTGTGGTTAGTAATACTTTTTCTAGTAATGGTCAAGAACCAATTTTTCTTCACACCCAACATGGGTGGATTACTGCATGGGTGCATTACATATGGTGGTACTACTCATTAATGGCTGTTATTAATACATTTTTATTTTTTTTAAGAGCATTTGCCCGTTGTATGTCCATAACTCTCCAGATTTACCAAAACCCCCAGTGATAAAACAGTGGAGTCAGTTTAGTATATTTTTGAGAGGACTCAGAATTCTGAATGTACTAATAAGGAATGCAAGCCAACCAGGATTGATTTTCTGTGGCAAGTTGCAATCATAACTTGGGTAGTATTACTTAAAAGGAAGGCAATTTATAAAAATATTTTATTACTACTCATTCCATGACTTATTGGTATTAATAAATGGCAAAACATTTTATATCTTCAGTGGTATGAGAAATATACAGTATGTACTCTACAAGCAAGTACTTCCTCAATATCTATGTTATTGAAATTTTTTAAATTAATTCATACGTGTCACTTTTCAGCATGTTCTGTGTACAGTGAACTCTCACTAACCCGGATTTATGGAGCTAAGGATTCTTCGGGTTAGTTGAAACATTATCTAGGGTTTTAATGCACATGTCACAGAACATTTTTCTGCTGATAACTTTGTGTGCTCCATTAATTAATCATGATTTCTAATGACTCCACATTACACATTAAAGCACGAAAGTGCTAATTCATCAAATATAAATATTAAGAAAATATTCAAATAATTATAGCTGTTTAATTTAAATATACAAGGAACGTAGCCACGGTCGTGAATCAATGTAAACAAAAAATACCGGAACCGTAAACTTGTAGAATTGGTAGTGGCCATTGAAATGATATTGACAATGGGAAATGTTTTTCTTTAATTTAAATTCGCAACTTTTGCCAATGTAATTCTTCGTGTCAGTATTAAGGGACTTAATAGAGGACTCGATGGAAGCAATCAAGTCGTGGAGGGGATGTTTTTTGGGGGCGACACTAAAATTGAGTCCCCGATTTAAAATTGAGTCCCCGATTTAAAATTGAGTCCCCGATTTAAAATTGAGTCCAAGTTTACGGTCCCGGTATTTTTTGTTTACATTAATTATAGCTGTTTTAAACAAAAATTTTCAATGACATTTGAATAAAAAATATGGTAATTTTTGCTCAACAGTATAATCTTATTTTTCTATTTTCATTTTAAAGATAACCAATCAATTAGTAGATCAATTATTTTATTTGAATAATGGAGAGCTTAACCCCAGAAACAAAAGCTAAATATTCTGCTCTTTAAACTGCCGTAGCCAGTGAAGTTCTTGGCATGATAGAGAAGTTTCTATCTTGTGTGTCAGTAACATGCATTTTTACTTAATGTCATCCTTTATACACATAGCACCTATGGAAGGCTTCTTACTACCTTTCATATTTTGGTAATATAGTTTTTAAACATTTTTTAAACCTGCTATTCCATTTTTTGGATGTTCTATTCAAGCCTAAGAGTAAATAGAAATACCTTAGTCTTCTTTTTCAAATCAAACAATGGGTGAAGCAAAACCAAACTCCCTACAGAAACAACAGCATAAAATTTATCAGGAACTTCACATAGTTTCATACCCAAAGTTATGTTTTATTTTACTGCCACCCTTCTTTGGTGCCATTGCCCAAATTGGTGCCTCAGAATCTCTTGGTATGGGGATGGTTTGAAAATTCTAATGTGCATTTAAACTATAAATCTATTTCTGTTGGGATAGACAATTTTTGTTTTTCAACATATTTTCCTTTAAGGCTAATACATTTCATGCAACACTGCTCCAGGTGGCTGTTCTCTTCCATTTACATGTAATTTGATTATTCCAATTCTGCAAAATAGGCATTTGTTTCCACAGTCACCTTCACATCTGACTAAAGTGTGATTCCCACTAGCCATTTCTTCAAATTAGAGAACAGATAGTAGTCCAAGGGGGTGTAAGCAGGAGAATAAAGGGGGTAGGTAAAAACTTGGAATTGTAACTTCATCAATTTTGTGGCTGCTACTTTAGAGAAGTCTGATGCATTGCCATGATAGAAAAGGACTTTTCTATGGACTAGCCATGAATGTTTCGCTTGAAGCTCCATTTTCAAATAGTCTAATAATGATAAATAGTATGCATCTGTAAGAGCTTGACCCTTTTCAAAGTACAGTAAAAGCTTGATATAATTAGAGCTCAACAGGTTATCCAGAATGTTCAATGTCAATTGTGCTAATACGACCCCTTCATAGATATTGAAACCACTTATTTACCATTCTAGTCAAAAGTACAAATTCAACATAATGTTCATCAAAATAATCATAAGGTTTCTCTTTAGTCTTCAGAGGTGAATTGCCTTTCATAAAATAATGTTTGATTGACACATGATTTTTTTCTTTCTTCCATTTTTTTGGAAATCACTCAATTTTCTTAATTCAAACTGAACTGAACCAGTTTTTGGCCCTTGGTCAGGTGGTCATTCACCTGACTAACCATGAGCCAAGTGAATAAGGTGGGTTACTCACTTGCCTACTAACTATCAGTTTGCAGATTTGAGTTTCTCACACAGTATGCAGTTTCAATGCTATTAGACCAAGGACCAGAGGTCAATTCTACAAAGGTCTTTTTCATAAGAAGGCTCCTAAGATAGAAGTTTTATATTAAAGGACATAAAATAGATTTATATAGTAAAATAGGTTTTTCATCTCAATTTCTACATCAGGCAGCACAGCTAATTTATTGTATGTCTTGTTTTCTACTAGTCATTAGATTCTACAGATATATCAACTTTAGCTCTGGAAACTCTTCGGAAACAAATGGGCATAGTTTCTCAAGAGCCAACCCTTTTTGATCTCACCATTGCAGAGAATATAGCTTATGGAGATCATTCCCGAACTGTGCCTGTGGATGAGATCATAGACGCTGCAAGGAAAGCAAACATTCATAACTTCATAACATCATTACCATTGGTAAGCCTTAATTTTAATCACTTTTGAGATGAAACTTTAGATGTATGTATCAACAATGAAAATAGTTATGCATCTAAACTTAAAGAAAAAACCAATGCAGCAGAGTGAAGCCTCAGTTTGGCTCTAAGTTTCTATGGGGTACATATGAACACCTTCATTAAGCACGCAGGTATAACAGTAGATTTGTGGTAAGTTCAGTCCAAGCCTATAACCCTCTCCCTCAGGATGAATAGAGGTAAATGTTGATGTAATGTCCACTCTTGTAGGTAGTCTCGTATGTTCGGACCAAGTCTGGAAATACTGTATTGTTTGAAACTTTCCTGACTACCCACCATCTGTGGTGAATCTGTTCTCTTGAATTTTCTTCATTGAAATTGTTCTCTTCATTCTCTGGTATAAAATCTGGCATTTCTGGGCTAAAATCTGTTAGAAGGCACAATGTCACTTATATAGTATAAAAGTTATACCAATTAAGAAGGTGCTAAGTTTTCCTTCTTTCATGATTGTGTGTACTTCTCAATGGGTGGTCTTTAGCCTCTTGGTCATGCACATAGTTGAGTATAAAGGTGCTTATTGGGTGAGATCAGGTTTACTCTCATTTACTCATAATGGCAAATGGAAATTCAGCATAGGCAGCTTCTAATGTGTAGTCCATCCTTACACTTTTTTAAAGGATATCTGTTTTCAACCTAAAGTTGAAAATAATGTTGAAATAAATTTGAAGTTGTGGAGTTTTATGCAGTTTGCAGTGAAATTATGTTTGCTGTAAAGTGTAGAATGTACTCAGGGTGATATTTTGTTTTTTTTTATTCTGAACCAAAGCTTAATAGGAAGTTCGTTATGGCATCTAAAACACATAACTAGGGGATATGCTAAAATAGTTGTGCCCAAGGTGTGCAAAATGTGGTTTTTACTATTAGACATTTCTACATTTTCTCAAATCACAGAATAAGATAAGCTGAGGTCTACCATCTAAATCTGTTAGTTATTCTCGGACATTATAAAGCCAAAATATATACTTAAACACATAAGATATACAAGATAAATTAATTTGACACTAATTTTCATTGGCTAAAAATATATTTTCCAAGAAATTTCTATTAATGTCTGTTTATTTGCCAAATATTCCTAATTCAAAGCCTAGGTGACTTAAAGTATTTCTTATGAAAAAGTTTTCAGGATTATAGTCATACCATTTGGCATATTTTATTAATTTTACAGATTGCATCTGGAAAATAAAAATTCTCATTTTTATGAAAGTTTCATGTATATTTCTTTTGTTGATTATAATTTTGCAGTTTTTAGAAATAGGTAATATATATTATTCTTTGAACCCCTCTGCCCTTGGTTTCATAATATTCAATAAAACCTATATTAAAATGCCTCTGCAGGCTGTAGGAGAAAACTCCAGCTCAACATTTTCCTTTTAGTGACAGACACCTATGACACACCATATGGTTGGCATAGTAAAATATCTGAGTAAAATAAAAAAAGTGTACTACCTCTTGATTAAATTGAAATAGAATATTATATATGAAATTCAATGGGTAGACTGTTGGATAAAGAAATTCAAATGCGTGGTGAAATCAGCAGTACTTAATTATTACCTTGAAACATGATTGTTTTCTGGTAATAGTAAAAAATCCTTGATTTTAAGAATGAGAATCCCATGGTCATCATAAATCTTCTCCTGTATGCTAGTAATAAATGAATAGGAGTGCAAATACATGAGGTTCTTACCTTATTTAAAAAAAATGGATTTCACTTTACAAAATGACCTTTCCACTATTTGCAATATTTTTGCCATCGTCCATTAGGGGTATGAAACCCGTCTTGGTGACAAGGGCACTCAACTTTCTGGTGGCCAAAAACAGCGTGTTGCAATCGCAAGGGCCTTAGTACGGAATCCACGTATTTTGCTGTTGGATGAAGCTACATCAGCCCTAGACACTCAAAGTGAAAAGGTGAGTCTTCTTTTTTTTTCTGGTGATTCTTTATATTTCAAGGTAGATAGTCTGGCCTCTTTTTTTATAGGTTGTCCAAGAGGCATTGGATAAAGCCAGAGAAGGTCGAACTGTGGTGACCATTGCTCATCGGCTGTCAACAGTTGCTTCAGCTGACCTCATATGTGTCATTAAAGATGGTCGAGTTGCTGAGTTTGGAGATCATAAAAAGTTATTAGCTCTTAAAGGATTGTATTACCAACTGCATGTTGGAGTACTCCAAGATGATGTTAAAGTGGAAGAGTGATTTTGTTGTTGAGGTAACATATGAAATTGCTTCATTTATGAAAGACTATATGAATTGAAGACATTAAATTAATACATTGTCAGTGATTGTTTGCAGTCTGCTTTCTGACAAATATTTTGTCCTGCAGTCTGTAAAGAAAATAAATAATTTCTAGAATTGAATGCATATCATGATTTTGTGTAGGAAATTGAGTATATTTTTTAAAATTTTAATTTGAATTCTTAATAATAGAACATTGTGAAGTAACTTGTGTTTTCCTTTCAGTGGTTTATATTTTGTTCGTTTCTTACTCTATTCCAAGGCTCGTATATCTGTCTTTTCATACTCTTCTGTAATAGTATGTTATGTGTGAACATAATTGGTTAATCATGTCTGATATAGTTCTGTTACATGGTATCTCAAAAATGTTATATAGGTGATAATTAGGTTGAAATTGGTGGAAAAATTTAGTGTTAATTTTGTTTTTATGCCTGTTTTACACTAAATCACATGGATATTTCTTTTCACCCAAAACATTTGTGCCAATTACTTTGATCTGTATCATATTATTTAGATATTATATTGGTGAAATACTCATACTTATTACATACTTCATTTACTTAAAGGGGATTTTCTAATGATTGACTGTTGTTTCATTTTACTGGTTGCTTAAAAAATTAAAACTGTATAGTTTTCACCATTTCGTTTGAGCATTTTAAAGAGATTTTGGTCGATGTCATGCAGAAATAGATAAAATAATGATGATTCAGTGTACCTATGAAAAATTGCACGATTTCAATTTATAGACCTCATATATCCAAGATTCAGGAAATTGTGCCTCAATGGATAGATCCAAATAAGTATTAGAGACAGGAATGCATTTAATTGCCTAAAGCAATTGGCCCAGAATCATTTGTATCTGTCCCATTTCATAGTGTAATAGTTGAAGGTGTGCAATATAAATCATTAAGTGATGTTCACAAGTTTTCTGTGCACAAGAATGTTCATCCTTTTGTATTGGGTGAAGTTTCAGTTAAGTACATACTATACTTGCCACCTTGTACCATGAACTCCTGTGCTACTTATGTTACCTGTGCTACTCCGTATGGCCTTTCTAACAAGCAGCATATGGATCAACAAAGATGGTTGATGGTTGAATGCCTGCCTTGTCTCAGTACCTATGCATGTCCTTCATATTGGAAATTTGTTTCATGAATGTAGCCAAGGTATCTAAAGTCAATATTCAAAATGCTGATATAAGACTATGGGACTGATATGATTAATGGATCTGTGAACTAGTCAAAGAGTTCAATTTTTGTCATCTTTGGGAGTCAATGGTTGAAATATCATCATCATAGTGTGTTTCAACCACTTTTATTTCAACATTGTTGGAGCACTTCTCATTAAATTCACTCAAAATCTAGATTTTACTAGAATGCATCGTCTTCAGAGCCTTCAGAATTCATTCATAGTAAGATAAGTTATTGTATTTAAGGTTTGAAAGAAGTTCATCTCATTAAGAAATCCATACAATTCTGAATTGTGAAACTGTCACAAAATTTAACCTGAACAGTTTTATACTCCTATTTTGAACTGGCAAGTAGTGAGTATTCTGGATGTATTAGTGACAATAGAAAAATGAAACTGGTGTCAAATATACATGAAAACTATAGCAGACAATGATACCTCATTAAAGGAAGAATAAATTTCCGATCAAATTTTCTGATTCAATGGTCCCAGGTATATGCTGTTTTGTTGAATTTGCTGTTTGAGGTAAGATTCCATTTTTACCTGTTCATTCCCCTTTTGAGTATAGTAAAAGATGTAGCTCTAACTCAAAGCCAGATGAATGTGAAGCTTTTGGAAACTTGTCAATTATGAATCATTCTGGTACTAATTGTTGGACTTTGCCCTCTATCAGGGCAACAATGTAGTTCAACTCCATCATCGAACATCACTCATCAAAATGTTTCTAGAATTATTTTGAATCATGTTCATGCGTACCATTTAAGTTGTTTTTTTTTTAACTTGTATGAAACTTGTTTCTCGTTCTTGTGTACAATATAGATGTAGCCCTTCAAGTGATTTTCATTGTTGCATAATGATATCAAGCTGCAAAGGTCTCTCTGTTAATACTGGTGCTACTGCAACTTTGTTTCATGTTTACCTTCTACCTGATCACCTTTTAGCGTTCTCTATCTCTTTTTTATTTTCTAGTAATTGTGTTTAATTAGGCTTACGTAACAATTTAGTCTTCTCTAGATTTACAAATTCCTCAAATTGTTGTCATATCAGTTTCCCTATTCAAAAGCATAGTGGCTCATCTCTTACTTAGATACTATTTTCAATGATATCACCAGTAAACTAATCTCCTATCATACGTTTTGAATTTCGTATTTTATTATCTAAAAGCCATTAAGAGTTTGCTCATCTTATCTTTAAGATGTTTCACAATCAGTCTCCCCCAGTCTTAAAATTTCACATTCAATGTTTTTTTTTTCTAAGTTTCTTTTCTGAGAGATAATTAGATTGCTAAAAAAATCATCTTGTTTATTTTTCTCAATTCTCTCACCTGATGATGTTATGCTATAACGAAACCTGGGTTGTAAAAATTAAAAAGTTTATGTGGAAAAGTAAAGTGGTGTGATTACACAGGCCAACAGTGTTTTTGGTGCCGGAACTTTTAATGTTGATTTAAAGAACAATTGGGGTGCTGAATCCAATTATGACACTCGTTTTTTCCTATCAGCTATAGTTTTCAAGATATAGATATGTTGTTACTTACGTAAAAAAATCTTCTACATGATGATATGGGAATATTATATTAATAACACAGGCCAACAGTGGTTTTGGTGCCGGAGCTTTTAATGCTGATTTAAAGAACAATTGGGGTGCTGAATCCAATTATGACACTAGTTTTTTCCTATCAGCTATAGTTTTCAAGATATAGATATGTTGTTACTTACGTAAAAAAATCTTCCACATGATGATATGGGAATATTATATTAATAATTATCTCATTGGCCTACAATATAGAAATATACATAAAACTTATTGACAGTTTATTGAAAATAAAAGGAACACCGCAGAGTGGTTATAAATTAGTATACTTATAGATTTATTTAACTTTGAAAATTATTTTCCGGAATATATCAAATATTAAAACAACTAATCGTAAGATGTGCCATATCTAAAAAAGTAGAGCTGTTAAATGAAAACGGATTTCATATTTGGATTCAGCTCTACAAATATAGTTAAAATCATCACAAAGATTCCCGGCACCAAAAAAAATTTTTTTTTGTAGGCCTGTGTTATTAAAAGTCATTACTCTTAATAATTTTTAAACCCAATGTATGACCAGTAGAACTAATCCTTGGTATGATGATTGTGTGAATACTCTGTTTACTTATTCATCCGTTTATTATAGAAATGTTGGGAAATCATTTAAAAGAAATTAACGGAGAACTAGTATATTAAATCCAAAATTAACCTTCCTTTTTTAAAAAGCCTTTGATTTCTAGCATTAACATGACCTCTATGTTACTAAGTTTCAAATGAGATTCTTAGCTCTTATTTGAGGTAATTGTTAGAAAATAAATTATTTTACTTGAGTTGAATTATGTGATTCAATGTAAGAATTTAGAATATTCTCCTGTTGTAATACATTCATAAAATTCTTGGTCATGGTCAAGATCAGTGACTGTGGGAAGTACTGTCCAAAGGCAGTTGCTTAGCAAGCCTTTACCTCAAAATTCTTGTTCTGATATGTAGTTGAATTTGGAGATATTTTATTTTTTTACATCCTTAGGGAATATTTTTCTTTTGGTGAACATGTAATATTGATCAATAGATGATTTTTTTGGGAGGGAATAGGAAAGAATGATGATAAGTCATCAAATATTTGGATTAAAAAGTCAGCATTTGCAAATTGTTCACACGTTTTTGAGTGGGGTCCATATGGGGTAGTTTATGTGTAACACATGCATGCTGCTAGTGTCATACAGGCTCCCCTACCCAATTCCTGCTCTTACTTTGTTATGGTGGACTCTGTTAACCTGACCTATGGAAGCCTGGGTAGTCAACCCCAATGGGAAATACGGTCTAGTAATTGATATGAGGGGGATACATTTCATAAAAATAGCTACAATTATGTTAGGTGCCAGTGTGTGAATGTTCTATGTAATTCATTCAAGATACATGTTGTCATGTCAAGTTTTGGTTGTAGAAATCTATCCTTTGGTTTCAAATTTTCCATTTTATCCATAATGTTTCATCCCTCTTTAATTGAGCTTTAGAATCAATCAGGAGTTAGCAGGCGATAGCTTGGGGGTGGTTTGCTGATTGGCGTGAAGATGGGGATGCTGAATTTTAGGTCAAGTATGCATTTGATTAATATCACTAATTTTGCAGCTCAGAAATTTAAAGACCCACTGTAAAAGCCTGTGTGGGAGAATTAAAAATGTTACTTTTGCTCACTGAGATCATTGTGACACTGGTCATCAGTGAGAATGGGACTTCCCAAAGAGTAGTTTGTCACCTGACAAGAAAGTGCCTTCTGCATCATGCAGAAAGCACTCACTTGTTAGAAAGAGTACTATTAGGGCTAACCAAAAATTAACTACACTTTTCATCTATATCTTATTTGCACAAAGGTGGGGGTTCTACACGTGTGTCATTTTTTGACATGGTCACTTCTCTTTTCTATGCACTTGGTTCAGTGGTCCACAAATTTTCAAATTCCTTCCAAAATTTAAAGGCTGATCATGAAGCCACATTTGACCCAATTTCTTCAAATCTGTCTGGAAATGGAAGACTTCTCAAAGTATCTACAAGCTGCTAAAGCAGGTGAAAGTCAGAGGGCTGTAGGGAGGGTTTTCCGGTGCCTCAAAATTTAATTTGTTGATGGTTTGAACAGTGTGGGGAACATGTATAAATGGGTACTGTCATGCAGCACCAACACTTGGACCATAACACCTAATGATGGCTTAATTATTATTCACTAGTCACTAAAATGCTGGACAATTATTTGTCCAGCATTTTGTTAATATTATAGACCCATTCTTTTAAATCTCTGGGAAGAAGTTGGAAATGAGAAAGAATCCGATGACTGTACATAAGATTGAACAGTGAATGGCATTTTTGGAAAAGCTCTCTCCCTCGCTGGAAACAACATTCATCATCAAACACCGCACCAGCTCTTCATCCGCCAATGGGTTCTGGCCTAGCAGTCACGGCTTCGAGACGCTCTCCTTCCGCCTCCATGCTGCATCGCCCAATTGCGTGGCGCAGGCCCCGTCGAGGGACCCTAACCTTTGTGATTGTGGTACTTTTTTCATGCTGCAATACATTGCTTTATTTTGTTAAACTAATTTTTGTGTCTGTCGTTTTATTCTTCGCACCCGAATCACGCAAACGCGAGATAACTCATTCGAGATTGCCGAGCGGGGAATCGCGTACCTGCAAAGAGCTTTGCAGCTCAACAGAGAGGAAAAGGTGGGAATCGGAAACGACAGAGGAGGCTTTGACGAGTTAGTAGCTTTCCAAAACATTCTCATTAATTACAAAATAACTTTTTGGCGATTGTTGTGGAAGGGACGTCAGTTTTGAAGGTGGATCTCTCAGTGAATCTGGAGAGGGTGGAAAGCCTATGTACCTTATTTATTGGGAGAGGCATTTTGATTTAGTTACGTATGTGACTGACGCCCTTAATTTCTCATATTATTTCAGTTCATGTGGTTGGCTGTAAAATAGAGCAACAAGAATGAAATGTTTTGAGTGTGAAAAGTGTCTTACATCACCGCCATGTATCATTGTGAATTTTAATGCTTGCAAATGGTTTTATATGGTAATGAATGCCTAACAAACGCTTTACTAAAAACGTGGGGTTCAATCTGCTTGTGACAACTTCTGGTATTGTAAAACCTGCACCATGGTGTATAGTACCGGCCATGGTATAAAGGGACATTTATGTGAGGAGGCATGCTGCATGTCTTTCGGGGTTACAAACCAACTGCCCATTGCTTTTTGAGGGTGAAAATAACTACCGGAGACATTGGGCTTTATCTTTTACGGTATACATTTCACCACACACCTAATCTATTGGTGTCACTGTTATGCTGTATTCAAAAATAAAGAGGGTAACACTATTTACTCTCAGAAATGTGGCAACTGTCAAATTTTATTTAGTGACAGGGAACCTATTTTTGAATTTATTGGCTATCTTAGATTACTAGGTAACAGGGTTATTGAGAGTATGACGTACATTATCTGTTACGTCAAGAGATATGATAACAATTCCATGATTAAACCTATTGAAAGAGACAGATGAGAAGTCGGAAATGTTGATGAACGAGGCCAAGTTACTTTGTATCTCCTTCTAAGGGTTTAGATTCATTGACTTCTTGAATTACATTCCGATATCTCCATAAAAAATACCTGCTGTCTTCGATTTGGAAATCCCTAAGGTAAAGGGATTTTAACAGACGTGAGAACTCGGGATGCGTTGGACTGCTTTCTATTTCGACATTTTACTGTGTGGATGACAACGCTAGAAAAGAAAAAATTGTGATCTGATGCAACGCTATGAGAAACCAGGGCTATATTTTCAGAAAGATGGAAGTAATTCTGGATAATTCTAAAGATGGAAGTAATTCTGGATAATGGAAGTATATTGCATTCAAAATGTTGAGATACTTAGGCGCTCATGTGTACGCTGTAGGTCTCTGTTTCCATATACGACAAGTGCCGATCTATCTCGTGATTTTCTCACGTTTGAGAGTCATGAATTGAGGTATTTCATTGGAATTACCTCAAAACAGGAACATTAGCGTGCGTTCCTCCTGATGGCTATCAATGGGCTCACACCCAGTCATTTTAAAGTGTTCTCCGGCTCCTGGGAGAAGAGACTGGGCGAAAAATAAGGATACTTCACTCAGGTAATGGGCTAGAAGTTAAAGTTTTGGGGAAAAAAATGAGACAGATACCTTGAGGATGAGATTAAAAAAATAATATTCGAGTTTAATGAGCGTTTTACCACGGATGTCCACCATGCTATAGAAAAAGAAATGAACCCATTGTCAACTGTCCAAATGAAACATCCCAAACCAGATATGAAAGTATTTAGATAAAATGGCTTTCAGATTGTTCAAATGTGAGAATTCGGACTTGAGGAAGAGGTCAGAGGGAAATCAGAATTTGATCAAGGATTAATAGCTAACTCTGTGATAGAGACCTCTCCTCTAGTCCTTTCAGTCCTGGAGACGCCTTCTTCGGTGGCCGGACAAACGCTGTCAAGCTGTATTACAAAGTAAATAGCCATATTCGCGAGGATATTATGTACTATGTTAATTGTACCCATTTGTCAATAATTATAAAAAATATTCGATTTTACTAGTGCAAATATGCGTTGGGGAGGACTGTTCGACGTTAGAGAATATATATGACCTCATTAAATGTGCGATCAGCCGCCAACCACCCTTTATCATCCTGTACTACCCGTCAGGATTAATGGAAAGTTAATATTTCCTCATGTCGTGCATGTGCAGGACGAATGCATTCAAACTGTGGCAGTAGAAAGCAATAACGGGAACTTGGGTGTCCGACGAAATTAAGATAGATATAGAAATTAGATTAATTTATAAGTTAATTTCTAACTAAGAAAGATTTATAGAAATGGTCATTACTTACGAGGCACGAGAGAAAGTTGTCGTTTTTCAAATTACATTATCTTTTATAAAACTTCAAGAGGAGGCAAGCGGCTGGCTAGAATAATGTTCTAGACCACTGGAAAAACCATCCAACGTAAAGTCCTTTAAACATGAGAAAACGTGAAATTGAACAAAAATGAAATCATGGTGAACACTGGAATGCGCTCTCTCGCGAAGTTAATATGTAAATAGTTTTTGGGGTAAATTTTGGGAGAGGAAGAACTGTTATATATGTTTCCCCAATATGTTTCCCAGAGATCAAAGATGCGGAGCTTCTATTTTCCACTTACTACCGATTTTAAGATGAAAGAGGCGAGCTCAACCCCTCTAGTACGAGTATTAATCCCTCTGCCATGTCCTAAAATTCATTCTATCTGAAGACGATGTCCCTGCGATGAAACTAGTAAAATACCTAATATTTATCTCTAATGCAAGGTTTTATTGTTAGTTAACCTTAGCTAATATTTTTGCTGGAGTTGATGCATTTTCAGGGGAAGGCACTGGCCCAACGTAATTAGAATTGACTTTTGAATTGAATCGGAAATTTGAACAACTAATTGTCCGAAATAGCTGAAATTTTAGGGAGTACCTTTCAACGCATGTTCAAACACATTCCCCAACTTAAATTGAAGAGTGCTGCCATATTCATGCAGAGGTCGGAAAGTTTTTAGATCACTTACGTAATAAAATTGTGACAGATAATGACGTTAGAATAGTATAATAAAATTTCCTGCGATAAAGGAATATCTTGAACAAACATTAGGTCCCACGAATCCCACAAAGGTTGTTGGATACCTATGCAGGTAGATGATATTCAATACTGTATGTCCGCAGGGCACATTAAAATCTTTCGCAGGCCGTATTTCGAGAGCTCCTGCTCTAGTGTTTTAGACCGTCACTCCAGAAACAATGATGGATACATACAGCTAAGGTTGAGGCGGTTGATTAACCTGCCCTCCGCTACACTAGGCCAAACCAAGTCTTTTATTGAAGCACCATTTGAATATGGGAAGGTCTTTGCCGTAATGTTCGCAAATAACGCTTTTTCAACAAAGTATGAAATGGCTGAATTCCCGAAAGTGATTGATTTCTTTTGTAATAATACGAGGCATATTCATAAAGTAAGAGCCGTTTGCTTATATTTAAATATTGGCCCTTCAGAACACAGTTTTACTCCTGCAGCGCCATTTACTGATTCATTGAGAAGCCATAGCAGCATTTGTCCTGTTTCAGAAGTCGTTTGCTTGACCGTGCATGCAAACAACCCGCCAGCTGTGAAGTGCGTTCTGTCATATGATTCTTGCATACAAAAGGACTGTCGGCTGCTGAAATTCATTGGGAGTTATGCCTAGTTTATGGACCTACAGTTATGAGTGAAGGAAAGGTTAGATAATGGTGCCGTAATTTTAAAAAATGGACGAACAAATGCCCATGACGAAGAGCGAAGTGGCAGGCCCAGAATTCTGACGGATGACATTGTATTGCAAGTGGAACAAAAACTGCGATGTGATCGTCGACTGACGATTAATGGGCTGGCTGAACAATTTCCTCAACTTGAACGCACTACTGTCTACAATATTGTCACGGAAAACCTCGGATACCACAAATTGTGTGCAAGATGGGTACCGAAAATGCTCACCGACCTCCAAAAAGAGCAAAGAATGTCCAGTGGACGAGAGTTTTTGGGTCGTTGGGAACTCTTTGACCACCCCCCGTACAGCCCTGACCTTGCACCTAGCGACTACTCCTTCTTCTTGCACTTGAAACAGTGGCTCGGTGGGCAACGTTTCGAAACCGAAGAGGAACTCAAGAACGGCGTTTTTAATTGGTTAAACTCTCAGGCGGCGAGCTTCTATGCAGAGGGGTTAAAGGAGCTGGTACAGCGGTACGAAAAATGCTTAGAAGTGAACGGCGATTATGTAGATAAGTGAAGTAAGTTTGTAGCTAACTAAAAGTGCCAATAAAATGTGTTTCATATGAGTATATTTTTTCCTGTGACCAAATGGCTCTTACTTTATGAGCATGCCTTGTATAAAGATGCATTGTTGAATGCGCTGATAAACATTTTTACCGCTGTTCATTCCTAATCCACCTCTAGTATATTATACTCTAGATAAGGCAATCATATTTATTACTGAACACTTATCTTACATTTATTCTTCTATTCATCTTATAGTGACAGGACTAAGAATGCTTGATAGGACATGTCCGGATCTTTATTATCGGTGAAATCAATTTGATGCTGCAGTTAAAATGGGAAAATGCTTCAAAGTAATTTACAGCCAAATAATATTTCCCAAGAATAATTATAGGAACATGAAGAAGTTACTGATCGAAGTAATACACTTCTAGTGCTCTATCGATAGGCATTCAAGAATGCTTGTTGGAATTCGCATTCATCACTAACCCAAGCAAGTTCTTTTTCATTATTAAAAAATAAAATAGGACCCGACTACGATACCCCTATTCTATAAGTCGGTAGTGTTGGTAGTTTCATATTCGTGATTATTTCATCATGCAATTAATAGGGCTTTAATATGTAATTAATTTGTAGTCAATTGGCATTGGATAGGTAAATAATGGGTAAAGGAGGTTAATGTATACGTGCCTGTATGCTTTGGAAAGATTAACCTAGTTATACGATTTCCGATAAAAGATAGGAATACTATTTTTTATAAAACAAGATATCATATGTTCAATGATCTCCAGAATGGGGATAGCGAAGCTCTAACCTATCCTAAAAGAACTGTAGATGCTGTATGATTAGTGAATCCGATGGACGCGGATTAGATACGGCGTTATTCTCTCATTTTCAAACGCTTCATTTTTCAAAATAAAGTTCATTGTCAGCATGATTGAGTACGAATGCACAACCCGAAAAAATACCTATCAGGTTATTTCAACAGCATTTGAGATGGAAATTATGAATACTAAATTGCATTTTTACTACTGAGTTTCCCAATTTATCGTACATCTGAATTTGTTCTGTTGTTGCATGTGTCTATTTGATCGTGATCATGGTCCACAGTTCTCCTCGTTTGCTTCCCCGTTCACAAGCACTCAATCCAACGTTTTCCGATTTGCATGTCAAGGGTCAGCATATATCTCGGGGTCCTTCATCCTTCGAGGACCGTTATCTCCAACCCCCTCCACCGCCCCCGCGGAAGCAAGGAAGTTGACAGTCCTCTCCAAGATGTCGGAACGGGAGCGGGCATGATCAAGCTGTGTGCAACGGTCAACACTTTTGAAAGGATCGCAACCAGAGGTAACAAAGGTGAGATGTGCCGCATACCGGCTACCTCTCCCCTTGTTTTATCATGTACTGTTATCGCAGAATTCAAATGGGACTCAAGGCTGTTTGCTGTGAATGCGCGTGGATACTTCCAGGGGTGCGTCGGTACCATATTTTCTTGCCTCGTGAAAACTATATCTCCCTATCCGGGAAATTCTCTTTCACCGTACTTCTCTGATTCGACCGACCGATTTCTTTTGGGCCGGGTTACTGATAGTGTCAATCAGATATTCTCCTAATTCTTTTATGAATCATATATCAATATATGTTAAAAGGTTCGTTATTTTATCGGCGTTTGGTGTTGGTGAAGATTTTCCTCACATAAATATTTTGTTTGGTCATTTGGTTAAGTTAAATTTCATTTTGAGATGAGGGTACTCTCTGTGCACAGCTTTCATCGTTCTCCAGTTCTGATGAAGAGTTAAAATAGTTCCCTCTTAATTCCATCGGTTTGTGAAGTCTCACAGGATGTGTGCCAAAGTGTTGCTGAATTTCAGTGGTTTTTAAAGTGTTGTGCTTCGTTTGAGGACACTCACGGAACGAATGCAGTTTTTAGACTATTTTTTCCTGTGCTGAACAACTTCAGTGATGTGAAAACGGAATTAAATTGTCCCCTTTATCGTTCCAAGTGTGTGATCGAAAATGACTCCATTGGATTGAGTACTTACTTCCCCAAAGTACCTTTCCAACGGTTTTTGACCACACGGTGAAAGGGAAATCGACTGGTTTCGGTATGATATACCTGTCACCTTGAGTCTGCCCGCTTGTAGCAGGCGTGATGTGCTTGACTGGGGAATCCTTCTTGGCAACGTGCTGTTACTGCGGTTGGAGGATGCGTCTGTGGTAGCTGTTGGGTGCTGATCGTGATGTAGTAATTTTCATTCTAAGAAATGAACATTTAGATAAAAAACATTTTGTCAATATGGTGCCGATCTAGTAGTTCGAGGAATAGCCATCGCAAATCTTCGCATGGTATGTAATCTGCTAATTCGCCTGATGGTGACAGCATTCAGGTGACGTAGAACTTTAGTTTGCTTTCTTACGTATTCAAAACAAGGTCTGTGATGAGAACGTGAAAAAGTTTTATTTTCCTTGTTATCCGGAAAGGGGTCCCAATGATAGAGGCCAGTGACGGTGTTGTTAGATTAAATTTGATCTTCTTGACGTTAAAAAATGAATTTCCGCCTCCTCTGATAATCATCAAATGATAAGATTTCATAGCCAAACTATCGCCTGGCTGAGTTATCGAGCGCCGAGTTTATACTTATAGACTTATGGAATGGAAATGTCACCGCAAAGGAAACATGCCTATTAAGTGTATCTAGTTTTTTTAAACCCTTGAAGGATAAGGTGTTTTTGTAAAACTGTTAAATCTTAATCAACCCTGTCGTTTACTACTGGGATAAATTGACACTTGGAATATTTTACTTGGTTGGGATTAACTGACTTACTTCGATATTTTGTTTACTGTATCTTGACGTTTTAATCTCTCAGTATGATTGAATAAAGACCGAAATGAAGAGTAACGTTTCAGTTTTCTTCAAAAATTTTTATCCACGCTGTTGTAGTATTTTGATTGTATTAATCTAGGCATACCATTCATAAACGGTATGCCGTGCATAGGTATGCCATTCATACACTTGAGAATAATCATTATGGAAAACTTATGTTTCTTTAAAAAACCTTTGATCCAGGTCCAGTATTGCACCTATTTAAGAATCTTTCCAACTTTTCGTTTAAAGTTAATTATTTTTTTCGAGTATGTCATTAGATATGGATATCCTCTCTCGTGAAATACATAAGATTCATATTGTAATATTAAAGTCGGACACTTGTCTGTGCCTACGCTCAGAGAGGGATGCAATTCTACAGTAATTATTTTCCGTATCTTAGCATGGAATTCATCGTGATAACGTACTTGGTAAGGCGGAAATATTACATTGATAATAAGAATCCGTTTTTCCTAACCGAATATTAGAAAAAGTTAAACTGATGGCGTAAGGTTTAGGACGCTGTTTCAATTTAATGTAGCAAAAACATCCACTCCTACGTCGTGGTGGTCAAAAGCGGCCATGTTTATAGTATTAAAGGTAAAGCATTGGAAAAATTACCATATATCCCTTAATTAGCAATTATTTTGCCTCATTCTGGCAAAATTCAATGACAAAAGTGATTACTAATAGACTTCGTGTGCTTCACTAGCTCCAATGTAGTGTTTCTATCCGCTGATTGCTTTCATTTCTACTAGTTTCAGCTCAAGTGTTGTTCACTGAGTAATGAGGTTATCGAGAGGTGAGTAATGCATTGCTAAGACGCTATGAACTCGTGCGTCACAATTATTTTCGAAATAATGCTGAAAATTGATGTGATGTTAACAATAAATTAAAGCAATTGGCTCTCATAACTGCGCCATTGATTTCTACTGACGCTATACATGTTTTCAATTTTATGCAAATGCATGCCCGCTGATAATTGTCCAATCAAAACTTCCATTTCAAGTCTGAATTAGAATAATTTAGCATTTAAAAAAAATTAAAAATGCCGCCACAGCTAATTGGAAAAACCAGGAAGCAATATTGGATTTAAACTTAGTTGAATTATGACGCTGATTTGTATAACTTGATATTTGGTTTTCATACAAGTATTAAAAACAAGGATTTGGTTTCTAATAACATTTTTTTAACATTAATTTCAGAATATAAAGTATTTATTGTAACCAGGAACCATGAACTGCTTTTGCCTGAAGTGGGGTCTTCCAAATGATCAATTCTTACTGCTTGCCGCACTGTTGGTATTGTCGGATACAACATCAGCGTATATAACTGGTGAGTCTGAAAATTCCTGAAGTTGTAGGTATTGTTGGCAAAACTTCAAATTTAATATACTCAGCCAGGAAGAAATGCCTTACATTTATTCATAATGTTCGAACTGTAAGCTGAAAAAGACCAGTGGGCATACTAAAATGTTTGGAGACATTTTGTGCAAGTCTAGAGAAATGATGTAATCGAGTAAACTAGAGTTCGACCAGATTGGCCCGGGATACAATGTTTTCACAAAGGTTGTCGTGATGTCTTTAGCATTAAGAAGGTCACATCAAAATTTGTATCTGTTTTTACATAAGTTTGTCGCGTTACGTGAATGATAGTAAGAAAAAATCTATCTTCAAGGTACCCTGCAAGTCACCGCTAGTGTGTGTGGCCGGGGTGATTGCACACCAACCATACGACGTCAAAAATTAAGTTTTTCTTATTTGTTGGTTACTATATACATAGTTGGTAATCTGCGGGTTTAAGTAGGTTTTGAATGAACACAGACTAAACAACGGCACCGTGAAAATCCTCTTGTCTAGTAAATCTCCTATCCCTCCAATCTATTCCTAAACGTATTTTCTGCTAAACATTCATTAATCCTACCAAATTCACTCCCACACTTACCTTATATCTACGAAATAGACAAATGCATTCTGATTGTATTCCATCCTACTCTCTAATAGTGACCTCCTTACTAATTTGGTGTCATATGTCCCTCTCCACTTTCTGAAATCAAATTGATCATCCACAAATACATCATTTTCCTTACTCTCAATTCCCTTATTGATGATCCTGAGAGCCACTTTTGCTGCGTGGGAATTCTAACTTATTGTTCTGTAGTCTTCATATACGGCTAGTCTAACAATGATCTGGATAAATCTTCCAACCATATCCCACTCTCATAAATGCTATTAATTAGCCTATAAAAACTCTGATTTTTAGCATTTATGGCAGATCAAAAATGAGGCCTAGTATCAATCTGAGATAGGGGAGACAAATATCCAAGAGAGAATATTTTGTCACCACCTCAGTTCGGCAGTGGAAAAAAATTACTAAACAGTCTCGGCAAAGAAAATACGCAGAGAAGATACTGAGGAACAGAGCCATTTACAAATTCAGTTAAATCCTTGTGAGACCGGGAGCTCAAGAGAAATAATAATAATACTTTATTCATTTGAAAAATGGCACAACCATATTAAATGTCGTCAGTATAAATTAGTTCTTAAATATAAGTAAGATTGTCACAGAAGAATTCATCCAATGAATGAAGTGGGTTAGCAAGTAGGTATATACCCTATTCTTGAAACTCTGGATACAGTCTAATGTCGCAGAAGTCATTAAAGCTTAGTGGTTTTAGATAGGAATATATTTCCTACTGAATCGAGAACACTGAAATGAAATGTATAGGCTCGATTAAATACTTAAGGCCTTACTTAATTACCCTCACTCACGACCTCTCCTGGATGAAACACATGCAGAAAAAATGTGGACAAGCTAACAAAAAATTAGGATATTTTATAAGAGTGCTGATAAATGCGATGAAAAGGTCAAAGAGAACTGTTATCTTTCGCTGGTTAAGCCTCATTTAGAATATGCTGCCAATGTATGGGATCCTCACGAAGAAGTTGAATCGATTGCCGAAATGGATCACATGGAGTGTAGAGGAGCTAGATTTGTATTACGTTGTTATGATAAACTTAGTAGCGTCTCCAAAATATTAGAGGAGCTAGGCTGGGAATCACCCACGGAGCGAAGGTTAAATTTATAAATGAAATATCTTGCATAAATTGGAAGGAGGTCTCTTTAGCAGTAATATTGAAAATGTATTCTTACCGGAGATATCATGCTAATAAAATTTGAGAGTTTAAGTGTAGAACAGATAGATTAAAGATGTCATTTTTTCGATAAGGGATCAGAGTAACATTGTCCGACCGCGGGAGGGTCATATTAGGGTCAAAATTATTCTGGTTTGTATTCACCCCCAGTCACACACCCTAGCGGTTGCTTTTAGGATACTTAAGTATCTATCTAAAATATGTGTAAAATCCTTCCATTGTATAGGAATACATGAAGCTAAAGAACAAAAGAGCAGAGGTAGCACCTAAGGGCCGTGGGAAACGGCGCAATTAAGAGCGGTTATAGAAGAAAGTTTACTAACCTACGAAATTAAGAGCCGGAAGCCCCGTCTCAGAAATAAAGAAACCAAGTTATTTCTGGTGAACTTTAAAGTTCATTCATCCTTTAAAGTTACGGAGAACTTTAGAGGTTGAATTTTTACAGTTGCTGGGTAGAAATCAGCGATAACGTGAAGACAGGAAGCACCGAAGCAGCCACATCTCGTGGAGTCACTTCG